>JAYEVJ010000108.1:0-179824 GCA_036346265.1 Melocanna baccifera
CATCAAATATATGTTCATGTCATCCTTTATTTCTTGCACGTATTGTGTAACTTTTGTAAATAATAAAGCAAGCTAGCTTGTGATCCTTTGATAAATTCTACTTTATTTTAACTAAGAAGCAAGTGGTACATTATCAAAGAGAACTATCACTATAGATATACCATGCTTTCTGTTTAACCGATTGCCATAAGAAAAAAGACCCACAGAACCCTAAATACCATTGGTCAAAGGTTATATGCCAAGCTAGAAAGAAATATTGAAACAAAACCCCAGCCAAACACAAAAACCACAAGGCAAGAAAAAAACAAATAGCAAAGCCACATGGATCACCACTAGCATGCAATTTTCCCATTGCTTCCTATTGCAACTCTTTGGCTACGAATTTAAATACATCACCACATCTTCCCATAAGGAAAAGGTCACAAGAACCAAATCCATCTAACATCCATTCATGCCACCCTTTATTTCTTGCACATATTGTACAACTTTTGAGAACAATAAAGCAAGCTAACTTTTGATTCTTTGTAAAAAAACTACTTTATTGTAACTCATACAAGAAGCAAGAGGTACCTTATCAAACACAACTATCAACCAATACCATTTTTAAAAATCCACAAAAACCCCAAAAATCATCAACCAAAAGTTTATATGCCTAACTAGAATGAAATACCAAAGTGGAACTCTAGCAAAACACAAAAACCACAAGGAAAGAAAAGGCAAATATAAACACAAATAGCAAAACCACATGGATCACCTCTAGCATGCACTTTTTAGTTGCTTCCTATTG
The DNA here is from genome assembly GCA_036346265.1 of Melocanna baccifera. Lineage (NCBI taxonomy): Eukaryota > Viridiplantae > Streptophyta > Magnoliopsida > Poales > Poaceae > Melocanna > Melocanna baccifera. Next base: position 788 of record JAYEVJ010000108.1, read on the forward strand.
CAACTCTATGACTACCTATTTAAATACATCACAAGAACTATCTATTCATCTATTCAATTCCATCTAACATCTATTCATGTTACCCTTTATTTCTTGCATGTATTGTATAACTTTTGAGAATAACAAAGCAAGCCAAATTTGATTCTTTGCCAAAAAAATGTTTTATTTAACTCATATAAGAAGCAAGAGGTACCTTATTAAATACAACTGTCACTACAAACATCCCAAACTTTCTTCTTTAACTAGCCCCACAACCCAAAAAACCACAAAAAAAACCCAAAAAAAAACATCAACCAAAAGGTTATACGCCCAGCTAGAAAGAAATATTGAAACACAACTGTACCCAAACACAAAAACTACAAGGCAAGAAAAGCAAATATAAACACAAGTAGCAAAGCCACATGGGTCACCATTAGCATGCACTTTTCCCTTTGCATCCTATTGCAACTCTCTAGCAACCTATTTAAATACACCATCACCTCTTCCCATTCTATAACAACAACCAAAGATACGAGCCAAACACACACAAAAGCAAAGAAAACCTTCATTTTTGTACCAGAGTCTTGCCTAGGACCCCAAAATTGTATCTCCTTTACCCGTGCTAGCTCATTTTCTACTAGTTATTACGGAAACTAGAGCTATAGGCTGAGCAAGATCCATGGCCAAATTGTCGTAACCACTATGTCAATAGGCGATGATATTGTGGGCGATGAGAAACTGTCTTAGGATGTGGTGGATGCATAATTTGATAAAGGACATATGAAGAGAAATTTGTTCCCGATGTGGTGAAGGTGCTAGAGGCCAACACCAAAGAGTTGGAAGATGTGAAGGAGACCAAAGTTGGAGAAAACACTGAGTTGAAGCAAGGAGAGGTGGAATTCTTGGAGAAAGATGGGAGTTTGGTTATAATGGATGCCAACAAAAATGAGCCGAGGGTGGTGGAGGTAACCAAAGGTGTAGTGGATGGCAAGTTAGGTGAGCTAGAGACAACGGTTGGTAAAATGACTACTGAAGATGTGATGGAAGCAATAGCTATGGTTAGTAATGTTGAGTGGAGGCAACAGAGATGGTTCAAGGTGGAGAGTGATGAGGTGCAATTTGCGAAGAGGATTGGAAAAGTGGATGCTTAGCATCGGTAGAAGCCACTAATATGAAGGAGGAAGCAACCGTAGTATCAGAGACCATGGAAGGTCAAGTGGAGGCAAGAGGCACAAAACACATATTGGATAGTGAATTGGTGAAGGGGGTTTGAAATGGAAGAACAAGATGTCTTTGGAGGCAAGCGGTAGTTGGAGCCTTTGGAGGATAAACATGATGAAATGGTGGTTGAGGTGTCCCAAGTCTGAGCATAAAAGTTTTAGTGGCTAAGGATGACGATGATCCGGTGGTCAAAGGCCAAGATGATGTTTTGGCAGCACACATGATGAAATCAAGAATTGAACACCCCCATTTGGAGACCTATGAAGTTCTAGAAGATGAAGCTACTATCATGTTGTGTGGGGTGGATGAGAAACATGGTGGCACAGAGCCTACAGAGGTGATGATTGTAGTTGGTGGTGAATTGGCCACAAATTTGCAATTATCAGTAAAGGGTGAATTTCTCATGAAAACACTCCTTTGGTCTCTAAACCTCGAGTACAAACCATGGATACTAAACTAGAAGAGGTGGAAGAGATAAAATCTACCTTAGAGACAAAGGATAGTGAACCAAAAACTTCATTCTATAGCAAATTAGATTGATTTGGCGAGATAGATACTACCTTGTCGGAGCTTCGTATTGCTGCAACCACCACAGTAGAAGGAGAATTTTCTCAAGTTGCAGAAGAGACGAGGGTGGCCAAGTCAAGCAAGAAAGATGTATGCTTGGACTCCTCATATGTGCTAGTAGAAGCAGAGATCATGTTGGATTAGGGAGAGAAGAACTATGATGTTATGGAGATAAAGTATGACGAGGTAGTGCTTTCAAAAGAAGGTGAAACATCAAATGATTCACAGCCTGCACATGAAAGTGAATTTGTTGATGAGGACACCATGTTGGCCTCTCTAGATGCAACTAAATTTGAATTTGAGGCTACTTTTGGGAAGATGGAAGATATAGGTGCTACTTTGGAGCAAGAGGATAGTCAAGTAGTGACTCAAGTTGTCATGGACTTAACACAAGATGGACTTATGATAATGAAAAACAAATCAGTAAGAAAGCACTTCATTAGCAACACCAGATATCCTAGGAAAAGAAGTGAAGCTTACTATGGATGAGGAGGTTGAGATTGATGTCTCTCGTGGGCCAATAGATGGTGAAGCATCACTGTCTGATGAACAAGCATCCATGAAGGATTGGCAAACGAAAGTTGAGGGTGATTTTTTCGATAAAGATGTTTTTTTATCCCTCTTCATGAGTTAAAGTCTAAGATGGAAGCTTCATCGAGTGAGGTCGATGAGATGAATGCTACCTTTGAGATAAAGGATACTCAAGCCTTAACTAAAGCTTATGGGAAAGTCATTCAAGATGTGAAGGTTGCATGCGTGGTGGAACCAAGCATTAAGCACCCTTATATGGCATTCCAACATACCCCTAAATACAAAGCCTTTAGAACAACGTTTCTAGATGTAGTGGACACAACTGGTGGTGAAGTGATTGTGGATTCACAAGCGACCATAGAGGACAAATTTGTTATAGAAGGTGCTCCTTTGGTCTCTATACATTCACCAGAGATCGATTTGGATGCTACACTAGAAAATGAAGAAGAGATAGGGGCTAGCCATGTTGGCAAGGATAGTGAGACGACAATTGCAACAACCACTAGTGTTCAAAGGGAATTTGCTCAAGATGGATTGAAGATGACAGTGGCTAACTCAAGCAACAAAGATGGATATGTGGAGTCTTCTAGTGTAATAGTGGAAGCAGAAATCATATCAGGTCAGAAGGACGAGAACTACAATGCCATGAAGACCAACTATGAGGAAGAACTAGTCGCAGAAGAAGGCAAAATGGTGAAGGATTGGTGGTAGCAGTTGATAGTGAATTTGTTGTGGACAACTTGTTGGCATCTCAGGATGCAACGAAAGTTGAATTGGACATCACTCCAGATGATGTTAAAGAAATAGGTGCAATTATGGAGCAAGAGGATAGCCAAGTTGAGATATCTCAAGATGGGCTAACAAGAATAGAGGATGCATCAGTTGAGGGGAGCACCTCATTACCCACTCAGAATGTCCTACAAAGTGAAAAGGGGGTCACTCTCAGTGAGGAGGTCAAAAAATGTGCTCCTAAGGTAACAACGAAAGATGAGGAAATACTACCAATTGAATTGGAGCTGGACAAGGATTGGCATATGACACAAGAGGGTAATATATTCATCGAATGTACTTATTTGATCTCTCTTCATGCTCCACAATGGGAGGTAGAGAATATATCAGGTCAAGTTGATGGAATAAATGCTACATCAAAGCATACCTGGAAGTTGACTAAAGCTAATTAAGAAGTCATCGAAGATGTGTTGGCAGCACACATGGAGGATACTACATCTGGTAAGGTTGATACAACATTAGGTGAGCTCATGTTGGTTCACAAAGACAACAAGTATAATACCTTGGAGGCAATGTTTGAGGATGTTGTCCCCACAGTAGAAGGCGAATTTGAGAAGGATTTGCAGGGTAAACAAGACAATGAACTTTCCATAAAAGATGCTCATTTGGTCTCTATACATCCACCAAGGATTTATTTAGATGCTACACTTGAAGAGGAAGAAGAGATAGGGGCTAGCCTCGTTGGCAAGGATGGTGAAGCAAAAACAACTACAAGCGAGGCTAAATTGTTTGAAGCAGACAGGATAGATGCTACCATTGTGGAATGTGCAGCAATCACTAGAGTTCAAGGGGAATTTGCTAATGATGGACTGGAGATGGCAGTGGCTCAGCCAAGCAAGAAAAATAAATATGTGGACTCTTCTGATGTAATGGTAGAAGCAGAGATCATATCAAGTCAGAAGAACGATAACTATAATGCCATGAAGCCCAAATATGAGGAGGCACAAATCACGAAGGAGGCAAAAAGTGAAGGATTGAAGGTACCGGTGACAGGTGAATTTATTGTGGAGAACTTATTAGCATCTCTGGATACAACAAAAGTTGAATTGGACGTGGGTCCAAATGATGTGCAAGAGATAGGTGCTATGATGGAGGAAGAGGGGAGTCAAATTGTGATGCCTCAAGATAGGCAAATAATAATGGAGGACGCGTCAATTGAGGAGCACCTCATTAAGTGCTCGAGATGTCCTACAAGGCAAAGAGACACTTGATCGCGGTGAGGGTGACATATGTGAGTCCTGACAACGACCCATGTAGGAGTTGAAGACACTCAAGAAGTTTCGGTGACATGTGCGATGGAACCAAGCATGGGATACCAATATTTGGTTACCCGTGATGTTCTAGAAGTCAAAGCTGCTATGATGTTGGGTGGGGAAGAAGAGAACTTCCTACTACAGAGACAAATTTTACTCGGTAGGAGTCAAAAGCAGAGGAAAATCTGCCGCAGTTTGCACGTATCACGAAGTGTGAATTTGTCATGGAAGATGCTCCTTCTCTCCCTCTATATGCACAAGATATTGATCCGTACGCTTCGCTGAGCGAGGTGAAAGAGATGGGAGCTACCTCGGAGGCAAAAGAATATGAGTCAATGGTTGCAGACAATACCAAATTAGATCAACCACAAGAGGTACATGCAACCTTGGAGGAATTACATAGTACTACAGCCATCAGAGTTGATGGAGAATCCACTCAAGATGTATCGGAGACAGTACTGCCCAAGTCAAGCAAGAAACATACATGTTTCGAATCCTCGAAAATTCTAGAGGAAGCAGAGCTCATGCTGGTTCAGCAGGACAAGAAATATGATACCACGGAGGCAATATTTGAGGATGCCATCCCCACAGTACAAGATGAATTAAAGAAAGATTTGCCGAGAAATATTGGCAATGAATTAGTCATGAAAGATGCTGCTTTGGTATCTATTCACTCACAAGGGAATGTTACACTAGAAGATGAAGAAGTGGCTGGGTTTAGCCTCATTGGCAAAGATAGTGAGACGACAACTGAAATTAATACCAAATCATATGAACCGAACATGGTAGATGTAACCCTGGTGGAATGTGCAGTAACCCCTAATGTTGAAGGGAAATTTTCTCAAGATGGATTGAAGGTGACAGTGGCCGAGTCCAGCAAGAAAGATGAATATGTGGATTCTTCGGTTGTAATGGTACAAGACGTCCTATTAGATGGTGGAGAGGAGAACAACGATGCCGTGAAATCCAAGTATGAGGAAGCTCTACTCTGAGAAGAAGGCAAAGCGGTGAATGATTCGGTGGTAGCGTTGATGTGAGAATTCGTTGTGGACAACATGGCATCTCTAGAAGAAACAAAAGTTGAATTGGTCGTGGGTCCAGATGATGTGCAAGAGATATGTGTTGTGATGGAGCAAGAGGGGAGTCAAATTGTAGTGCCTCAAGATGGAAAAACAATAATGGATGACGCATTAATTCAGGGTAGCACCACATTAAACACTCCGAATGTCCTACAAGGTGAAGAGACGATCGATCTCAGTGAGGGTGACATGTGTGAGTCCCAGACACTGACCCATGTAGGAGTTGAAGACACTCAAGAAGTTCCGGTGACATGTGCGATGGAACCAAGCATGGGATACCAATATTTGGTTACCCGTGATGTTCTGGAAGTCAACACTACTATGTTGTTGGGTGGGGAAGAAGAGAACGTTCCTACTACAGAGACAAATTTTACTTAGGTAGGAGTCGAAAATAGAGGAAAATCTACCACGGATTTGCACGTATCACAGAAGTGTGAATTCGTCATGGAAGATGCTCCTCTCTCTCTATATGCACAAGATGTTGATCCATACGCTTCGCTGAGCGAGGTGGAAGAGATGAGAGCTACCTCGGAGGAAAAAGAATATGAATCGATAATTGCAGACAATACCAAATTGGATCAACCACAAGAGGTACATGCAACCTTGGAGGAATTACATAGTACTACAGCCATCAGAGTTGATGGAGAATCCACTCAAGATGTATCGAAGACCGTGCTGTCCAAGTCAAGCAAGAAACATACATGTTTCGAATCCTCGGAAATGCTAGAGGAAGCAGAGCTCGTGCTGGTTCAGCAGGACAAGAAATATGATACCACGGAGGCAATATTTGAGGATGTCATCCCGTAGTACAAGATGAATTGAAGAAAGATTTGCCGGGAAATCTTGGCAATGAATTAGTCATGAAAGATGATGCTTTGGTCTCTATTCATTCACAAGGGAATGTTACACTAGAAGAGGAAGAAGTGGCTGGGTCTAGCCTCATTGATAAAGATAGTGAGGCGACAAGCTGGAATTAATACCAAATCATATGAACCGAACATGATAGATGTAACCACGGTGGAATGTGCAAGAACCCTAATGTTGAAGGAAATTTTCTCAAGATGGATTGGAGGTGATAGTGGCGAGTCCAAGCAAAAAGATGAATATGTGGATTCTTCGGTTGTAATGGTACAAAAGACGTCCTATCGGATGATACAAAGAAGATTATTAAGGATACAGAGGATGATGACAATAATGGTGATGGGGATGAGGAAGGCTTGGATTCTGGTGCATTAGCTTCACATCTAAAGCCAATGACTAGCACTTCTCGTGGGGGGAATGTTCCAGTTACTTCTCAAGGTACTACTGTATTCTCGGTGGATCGCCCGACTGGTTTAGGTTCGTCAGCTCCATATTTGAGGTCAACTGCAACTCTCCCTCCATCTCGCTCAAGCATATCTGGTCCCTCTGAACTAGAGATGATGCCTAAACCTATTGAGGCAATGAATGCTGGTGAGAAGAAGTTGCATGAAAAACTTGAGTTGATCAGAGTGAAATTTCTACGCCTTGTGTGTAGAATGGGAGCCACTCTGAAGAATTAGTAGAAAGCACAGTCTTTGTCGTCTAAGTCTTCTTGAAGGTATTCATCGTGGACGGGTGTCCAGTCCTAAGAATGCTTGGATTGAGGCCTTGCAACAAGAAGCTAAGAGTCAAGAGGAATTGAGCTTCTCATGCAATATACTTGTCCTAGGGAAGATAGGAGTTGGCAAAAGCGCGACTATAAATTCCATCTTTGGTGAAGAGAAATCCAAAACTAATGCTTTTGATGCTTCTATTACAAATGTGTGAGAGATTTCAGGTAGTGTAGATGGCATTCAGGTACACATCATTGATACTCCAGGGCTCAGGACTAATGTGATGGACCAGGGATGGAATAAGAAGATTCTTTCTGCTGTCAAGAGTTATACCAAGAAATGCCCCCCAGATGTGATTATATATGTGGATCGCTTGGATAGTTGGAGCCGTGATGATGATCTCCCTCTGCTAAAGACCATTACTGCTACTTTGGGTACGTCAATATGGCTCAATGCCATTGTTACTCTCACTCATGTCGCCTCTGCACCTCCTGACAGCTCCGATGGCGATCCTATGACTTATGAGATAATGATAGCACAGAGATCCCACATTATCCTGCAATCCATCCAACAAGCAGCCAGTGACATGCTCCTAATGAACCCAGTGGCCCTGGTTGAAAATCATCCTTATTGCCAGAGGAACCAACAGGACCAGATGGTGCTTCCCAATGGTCAAGCTTGGAGGAATCAGCTGCTGCTCTTGTGCTACTCTACAACGACATTGTCTGAAGCCAACTCCCTTTTGAAACTACAGGATCCTTCTCCAAGAGAGCATCCTGCTTTGGCTTCCGCTCCCTGCCACTTCCATTCTTGCTATCCTCTCTCTTGCAGCCCAGGTCTCACCCAAAGCTCTCAGCTCATCAGGGTGGTGACGAGAAGATTCTGATGTTGATCTCGATGACTATTCAGACATCTGTGATGATGAAGATGAATATGATCGGCTACCTCCTTTCAGGCCCCTGACCAAAGCTCAGTTCCATAAGCTCACAAAGGATCAGAAGAATGAATATCTCAACGAGCACGACCACCGGGTCAAGCTTCTACAAAAGAAACAATGGAAGGGTGGGCTACAACGATTAAAGGAGACGAAGAAGAGAGGCAAATCTGAGGAAGACTCTTGCGGATATGGTAATATGGCTGGTGAGAATGATCAGGATCGTCCTCCAGAAAATGTAGCAGTTCCTTTACCTGATATGGTATTGCCGCCTTCATTCGACTCTGACGATCCTACATACCGATATCGTTTCCTCGAGCCGACAGCAACTATTATTTCAAGGCCCATTTTAGATCATGACTGCGGTTTTGATGGAGTTAGCCTTGAAGACACACTTGCTATTGCTAGGGAGTTCCCTGCAGCTGTCTCAGTTCAACTCACCAAGGACAACAAAGAATTAACCGTCCATTTGGACTCTTCAATCTCAAGAAAGCATGGGGAGAATGCATCATCTCTTGCTGGCTTTGATGTCCAGACTGTTAGGCGGTAGCTTGCTTATGTTCTCCGGGGTGAGACCAAGTTCAAGAATATCAAAAAGAACAAGACTACTGGAGGATTCTCATTGACATTCTTGGGCGACACTATGGCAACTGGATTGAAGGTTGAGGACCAGCTCTCTGTTGGAAAAAGTCTATCACTAGTTGCGAGCACCGGTGCGATGCGAGCTCAGGGGGACACTGCCTATGGTGCTAACTTGGAGGCACGCTTGAAAGATAAAGATTATCCAATTAACCGGTTCATGTTGCTCTTGGGTTTGTCTCTGATGAAGTGGCGTGGTGATCTTGCTTTGGGGGCTAACATGCAGTCTCAATTCTCAGTTGGGAGGGGTTCCAAGATGGCACTTCACATTGGACTGAACAACAAGCTAAGTGGAAAGATCAATGTGAAGATGAGCACCTCGGAGTAGGTTCAAATGGCACTCTTGGGCCTTGTTCCACTTGCAGCCTCCATATATAAGAGCTTCAACCCTACGGAAGCATAATTTACCTACTGGATTGGAGGAAGAAAATAAGCTTACTTTCTTCATTAGCATTTTGTTTCATCTTAGTATATTTTCCTACTTTCATGAACCATAATTTGTTCATTTCCTTTTGAGCTTGTATTCCGAGACTATTGCTGCAATAAGTTTGATCGAGTAAGTTGTGCAGTTTATCTTGAGTATAGTGCAAATGATGTCTGTATTGTGATGTCAACTTAGTATTGTATTGCTTTCATTGTAAATGTAAGTTTTCTTCATGGAATGTTTCCTATGTTTTGGCCTTGGATAAACTTTCAGTACCTACTACATCCCACTCAACAGAAAGCCATAAATTTTTTAGTGATATATTTCCAAACTCTCAAATTTGTTATTTGGGTTGCTTAAAGTGGGCATCTAGATGCTGAAAAAAGCCATTTCTTTGCTCCTTTGCAGTAGCGAGATTTAGTTAGATTGCCAAAAATTATCTCTTGTTAAGTTTATAGTTAATGAATCACCAGCGGTATATTTGGAGAAAATTGGGAAGTGTTTTCTGAAATTTGTCATAGTTCAAGTGCATCTCCCTGTGATTTTCCTTAAAATTGAAGTGTTGTTTGCTCAGGAAAGATATTCTACATTTTTTGTTGGAAAATTTTAGAGCTGTCAGGCGCGATCACGTTGTTATGTATATATATGGTGCATTACGTCATTAGGCCCATTAGTATATATATGGTCCATTAGGTTAGTCATGTAATCTAGAGTTGTATTATACTGTGTGTGTGTGTGTGTGTGTATATATATATATATAGATGTGAGAGGTTTAGATCTTATAACATGGTATCCATCTAATAGATGTGAGAGGTCTAGATCTTATAACATGGTGCCTTGAGCCCTTGACCAAACCGCCACCAACTTGTTTCTCGTCTCTTGCGCCTCTACTGCCGCCTTGCTCCACCATCGCCAGATCTCGTATTGCCGGCCTTCCCCATTGTGTCGGCCTTCTCCGACGCGATGTGTGGGTCTTCTCTGATGCTACCTTCTCCGACGTGTCCGTCACACCAGCTCTCCTCTGTCACCAGATTCGGCTAAGCCGTCCCGTCCGCTCCTCAAGTCTTCTCCATCGCGCCATCACCGGATCGCTTCATCTTCACCGTGCCCCGCCACTTTCTAGGAGCCGACCTCATCTTCACTCAATGTTTTCCATCTTTGGTACTTCTGTTGCTTCTAATTCTCTTAGTGTGGGAGGTGCTCTTCTGGCCTCAGATATCAAACTGGATGGCCAAAATTATCGTGAGTGATCATCGTTAGTTCACATGCTCCTTCGATCCATTGGTCTTCTCTCTTATATCACGACGGATGCAAATGTCGCCGCATGGTGCAAATCTTGATGATCGTGTATGTCACAATGCTGAAATTTCCATCGGGATGGATTTCATTGACCTTCTAAGTTCTCGCAAGATGTAGGAGTATCTTCAGCAGTGCTATGAGCAGACTAGTGTGGCGTGTCATTTTTCTCTTCTATAGACTCTTCATGATTTACATCAATAGGATATGTCTATTGAGAAGTACTACAGTTCTTTCACTCGCATGAACGACTAACCTCTATGGATCTTACTTCCTGTGCTGGATGTGTAGGCAATGTGAGTCATGATCCGTAGAATTTAATATTCACCATTGCTATGCGTCTTCATCCAAAGTTTAAGTCTATTCGAGCTCAACTCCTAGGGTGTGCTGTTTTCCAACCATGGAGCACGCCCTTACTGCATTGATTGTTGAGGAGACTCAACTTCACTCTGTCCTTTGGATCGACACCACCACAATCTATTCTTGGATTAGCGCACCTCAGTCTATCATGTGGCCCCTCATCAGGAGGTTTACCAGCTTGTTCCATTTCCTAATGATACATCAAACCAGTTTATCAGCTCTCAATGCAAGAAGTCTGGTCATCCCATTTAGAGGTGCTCAGTGCTTCATTCGAGTTATGACCACATCCACAAAGATCGTCATTGTGGTGTGGTTGTTGTCTCCACTCTGCATCTATTGGGGATTTCGCTCTCGCTACTTAGTTGGGACAGCTTCGTCCTACTGACGGCACTCCTCTTGAGGATTTTTCTCATTACCTTTATATTATTGAGAGTCTTGTCTATCTCACAATAACACATCCTGATACTGCTCATTCTATTTATGTGCTCGGCCAATTTGTCTATGCTCCCACGTATGTTCACTATGCTCATCGATCACGGGTGTTGCGCTATCCGCAGGGACTATTGATTGTTGTCTCTTTTATTCTCGGTCGAGTTAGCTTGACTTCATGCTTACTCGATTCGACTTGAACAAGTAATCCTATTGATCGACGGTGCATCTCGGATATTGCATATTTCTTGGATCTTCTCTCCTTGCACGAAGTCCAAGAAAGACTACGATTTCACGGTCTAGTCTTGGTGAGCTTGAGTGTTGGCTACTACTACTTGAGAGATCATTTGGTTTCGTTGGCTCTTGGTGATCTTGGTGTGTCATTTGATACTCCTGCATCTCTTCTATTTGACAACACTAGTGCTATACTGATTACATCGATATAGTGAAGCATGAGCTTACTAAACATATTGATGTGGATGCATCCTTTACACATTCTCATTATCAACGTAAGACTATTGCTTTCAAAGATATGCCATATAAGATTCAAGTTAATGATTTCTTCACCAAAGCTCAAACTCAAAAGCAACATCGCTTCTAACTCTCCACACTCCATGTTTTAGATCCTCCTGGCCAATGTTGAGTTTGAGGGTGGTGCTATGTATATATATGGCTCATTAGGTCATTAGGCCCATTAATATGTATATATGGTCCATTAGGTTAGTCTTGTACTCTTAGAGTTGTATTGTATTTTATATAGGACGCTGAAATAGGGTATCATGGTGTCTGGGCACCAGGCATCCCTGCTTTTTGTTTGCTTTTAGATATGTGCAAGTGTAATGGTATATAATATATCAGGCAAATCCGTTAGTATTCATTAATTTAGAAATACATCGATTTGGATATATATATATATATATAGGAAAATAGTTCTATACTCATAGGAGTACGTGCTCCCACTTCTAATATACCCTTTTAATAGTTTTGCTATGCCTCTTTATCTATTTAAGCATATTCTAATAATGATTATAAGATACTTCAAAGTGAGTTCTATGAAAAATTTCATCCAAATCTACTTTTTATAGCATGATTTGTGTATATACTCCTTTTATACATGGAAAACTGTATATAGCATAAATAAAGAGCTCCGATGAAAATTTTTCAACCAAATCGCATTGGATTATCTGAGAATTAGTGTTTAAGTACACCAAAAGAGATAGAGGTGTAAAATAATCATTTAAGTGGTATATTGGAAGTGAGAGTATAGTGAGCTGATCCTGAACCTTTGATTATTATTCAATTTTCTTTCATATTATTAGCGTGGTCGTCAGTATTGTTACAATTAAAATTACACTGCCCTCTGTTACGCTATCATAGCCCGTGCACATATGTTGTTTGCATTATGCTTTCACTAGTTATTTGGAAACAAATATCCATGGATGTCACGATGTCGCTTGGTGTTGCCTAGGCGACGCCTTGAGTCCAGGCGCCACAGACGAGACGTCGGGAGAAGCGTCTCGCCTTGGCCAGCTAGGCGAGCGCCCAGAGCCCCAGATCGCTTAGGCGTTCGCGGCGCCGACGAGGCGTCCTCTGCATTGGTCTCGGTGAGTGCCTAGTTGAATCCGAAGAGGATAATAAGGCCTGAAGCAAAGGGTACCTGGGTGGCTGTGTCGCTCGACTGGGAAAGTCCCAAGCCAGAGCCGAAGTGGCGACTACCTCGAACCCTAGCCACTGACTAGCCGTCGCCGCCCCTCCACCTCACCGCGCCAGCTCCCAGCCGCTAGGTAAGCCCTCTCCTCTCAAACCTCCACTCGCTCCTTGGCTCCTCCCTCTATCCCGTGCTCCTGCCTCCCTCCCTCCTGTGCTCCGGCCGTGCCGCCTCCCTCCCTCCCGTGCTTAGCCGCCACTCCCTCCCTCCCGCGCTCCCGCCGCGCCGCCTCCCTCTCATGCTCCTGCAGACCGCAGCGCCGCCTCCCTTCCTCTGCTTCCCCCTCTGCTGCTTCCCAGAATCCTAGCCTTCCCCACTCAGTCTCTGGTAGTGAACTGAACCGATTCATGTGCTACTGCTACTGCCTACTGAGATCTTTGGAGGTTGGACTGCTACTTGTAACTTGTGTCTTGTGCTACTACTAGTCTGCTACTGTGCTGCATTCACTACCACTGCAATGTGCTTCATTCGCTGTTGTATGATAGTGTTGCCGTCTCAGCTCGCCTAGCATCGCCTAGAGGACGACTAGGCGCCCACTTGGACGAATAGGCGTCCTGGCACCCCTTAGACACCGTGGTCGCCAAGGTCGCCGTGACAACTATGCAAATATCTCAATTACTAGGGAAGGATATCATCAATTTCTTTTGTTTTAGCTTGACTGCCTGAGTTTTATCTAAAGTGATTTAGAAGTCAGAAATATCAGGGTGCCTTGGTCGTTTGTAGCTTCTTCATAGCATCAACAAAAACATGATTCTCGGTGTACCTATGAAAGATTATTTTCATTCCTTGTTTGTTATGGACTCTCAACACTCCTATATTCCCCATAAATAGCAACAATGTCAACTATCACAGTTAAGAGGTCACAAATTCAGATGTCCACTGTTTTTTCAGTTTGTTTGCAATGTCAGACCAGCATCCATTGCCTATGTTAGTTATTTTTCCTATCATAGAACTCAAAAGTAAAACTAGGAAGAATTGTTAATTTTTGTTTTCTGACCTAATTTTTTTTATTTCAATGAAGTTGATTTTTCTTATGTCCTCTGCACTATGATTGCTGCTTGCTTTTTTCTATAAGTCAGTAAAAGTGTTAAAAACTCTGTTTTATAATCCTCATTTTCTATTGTTAGTGTCATCTGTTGAAATGCTTTACATTACAGCACTACTGTTTGATTGTTTCTGAATCTGACAGAGGACCTTCATAGTGCAAGATGGACCTTGTGTGAAGTTACCAAATATGGTTATGTAGTTATTTGGAAATGTAAGATATGAAGACTATAATCCTCACTATAATTTGCATGTGATCCTTGAAGTAGGGAGGCATGCCATTTTTTTCTGAACATAATACTTTTATCTTTGTTTCTTGTTCCTACTCCTTACATTCAGAATGTGTTCAAACTTTCCAGCTTGGTTGCTGCAGCTTAGTTGACATGTACTTGGCCAAAAAGGCTCCGAAAATTCCATTTTAATGCATGTTTACTAGTCATGGTAGGTTTTATTTTATATTAATCGATTAGTTCCATGTTAAATTTCCTTTTATTTTGACACGATCATGAATTTCCATAGTATCTTGAAAGTTCAATAATGTGGAGGCTCACCTATCAGCAGTGCTTGCAAATTGCAATGCAAGGAGATCGTCATATTACTAGGTCTAGGGTATAATCTCCCTCCAGATATCCTCACCAATGTAATTATCCTTGAATGTACTGAGTCGTAGTCAATGAAGTATTTGCATTTTGCGCTGAAAAATATAGTACAAATCTGAAGTTCTTAACGGAATCGAATTTTTAACTGTCCAGATGTCTTATCTGAATCAATGTATCAGTTCTTGTGTTGCAGTGATGATACCAGTAGTTCATGATTGTCAGTTGTCTATTTTCTCCTTTCCCAAAGGAATAATAATTTCAAGGAAGTTGGACTTTCTTCAATTTGTGTTTCAGATTCCAGGTGTGCTTTGATTTTCAGTTAGAATCTACTCCCATGAAAGTGTGAGAAAAACACTCTAGGACAGGTTGTTCACATCCTGCAGGACAGCAAGTAATGCCCCCGTTTTTGTTAAAAGTGATGTTTTAAAACTTTTTTTGTTAAAATGATTACAGACACTGAATAAATCACATTCTGTAGTTCCACGACATCTACATAGTTGGCTCTATGGGTTCTTCAGAATGGTAAAATGTATAGCTCAACTGACACTGTCTTTTAGATGAACCGACCAATCTTAAATTCAGATTAGTGATTTGGAAGGACACTGTTCTATTTTTAAGGTATATATTCTCTGAAAGTGTAACTTTTGTCTGCGGCTATATTTTGTGTGTTGTTGGCATTGATTGCACGAGAGAACAGATTCAATTTGGGATTTTATCCCCATCCGTATTTTCTGAAACAAATGCAAATTCAGAATAGTGATGATCTTCAGATTGAGTACGAATTAGATTATCACTGGGCATGAAGATTACCATTTGAGGTACCCTTTTCATAGTCAGAAATCTTCTCAGCATGACCAACAGAAGATTGCTGAGCTGCAAATTAGATATGCTCAGAGCTGTTTGATTGCTGTTATGCAGAGTTGCAAATAGTTCTATCTAGCTAGATATGAGCGTAATTGTATCTGAAATAGCATATGCTGCTAGATATGAGCGTAACTGTATCTGAAATAGCATATGCTGATAGATGTCAGTTCGTCGGGTTTGCATTTTGTTTCTGTAAATGAGTTTGTGTTGAGTGACTGTTATGTTGGTGTGATCGAATGTAATTAAACAGCAACACCCTGAATTACACTCTGAATTTGCTTTTATTTTTAATGACTCTGTATAAACTTTCTGAAGGAAAGATATCCATGTAGACCATAATAACCAGCTCATCTAAGCATGCTGTACTTCAGCATACCACAGTTCAATTTTTACATTTTAGGCTAAATCTGGGCTTGAGCATTTATAATTTGGCCATGGGCAGGGGCAGGATCTGGATCAAAGGTGAAGAGGTGGTTAAGCTGGGCTTTCAGCACATTAGCGCTGCTAAAATTTTTTGAGGGAAAATTTAGCACTGCTAACTGAGCAGTGTTGTGCAGGGGCAGAGCCACCACCCAGGCTCACCGGCGATGAGTAATGGGGGAGTCAAGGCTTCCTCTCGAGCGCCAGCGTAGCCCCAGGGGTGAGTTCCTGGGCACTAGCAAGCGGTGGTTGGCACCATGGCATGGCGAATTGGCGACTTGGGACTTGGCAGGCAAGCTGGGCGTCCGTCATGGGTCATGGGTGCATATGAGGCAAGGCACTAAGGCGGCCCTATATATCATCACTGAATCAGTCCATCATATCCAACCCGACGTCGTCTCTATCCCGAAGCCGAAGTAGTCACTCCCCTTCCCTAACCCCAATTCATTCCCCATTCCCCAATCTAGTGATCCCCCATCCCCCTGCATGCTGCGCGGCTCAGCTCCCCCTCTCAGATCTCGCTAACAAGCCGACAAGGCGGTCCGGCAAGGCCTAGCTGGCACGCACAGCAACAGCCAGCAGAGTAGGGCATATTGGGGGGTCGTCTAGCGGAGGGGGCGACAAGGGGCCAAGGGGAGGTGGCAAGGGGCCAAGGGGAAAGAAGGTGGCCAGCAGGGGTGCAAGGTGACTAGTGGTAGGGCAGGCCACAAGTGGTAGGGCCACTGCGCCAGGGGTAGGGGCACTGGTAGTTAGAGAGAAAGGTATGACTGTCAATGAACGAAGTGTGAATGATATTTGAGAATTTGTCATCCCTCATACCTCAGTCAATGTGAATTTGTCATGCCTCAGTCAGTGTGAATTTATCATACTCCTTGACTCCTTATGAATGATATATGTGAATTGAATTATGAATTGTGAATTGAGAGTCACAGAATTGAGGATCATGCCTTAGTCAGTGTATGTGTTATGTGTATTTTGTCAATTTCTTATGCCTCATAGTGAATCAGACATAGATATAATATTTGTGAATTGTGATACATTGATTCATAGTCATAGTCATATATATTTGAATATTTTTCTAAAATAATAAATATTTTAATTGTCATTTTTCATAAATGAGGAGGTTTTTGGTTGATAAGAAAAGCCTCGCAAATGATAGAGAAGGCATTTCATACTTGAGACTTTCATTCTTCACGTAAGAAGGCATGCTTCCTTTCATACTTGTAAGGATCTTGCAAGTTTGGCTACAAAGATGGTTGAAACTTAAAATATTCAAATTTTCCATTGGTTTACAAACTCATTAAGTTGACATTGCTATTGTCTATGTCAATGGTATTTGTTGAAAGTGCCTTTTCAGCAATGAAAATTATCAAACCTAAATTATGCAATAAGATTGCCGATGATTGTTGGCTCAATGACTAAACGGTGTGCTACATCTAGCGAGAGCTATTTAAAACACTTTCCAATGTTACCATTACACGAAGGTTTCAAGCCATGAAGTCTCAGAAAATGAATTTGTCTCGTAGGTGTGATTAGCACATTTGTAGTATGTTTCATTCTCTTCAATGTGAATATATTACAAAATTATACGATACTGTCAATACACTAATATGCATATCTTTGTTTTGCAGAATCTTTTCTAGATATGTGATTGGACTTTTATTAGCGAGTCATCAAAGTTTGCCGTACTGAGGTACTTATTATTGTATATTTTTCATCTATGAACATTTAAATGTGTGTTAGATTTTAAAATTATTGTGGCTATACATATATGAATATGTTCGTGCTTATTGGCTATACTGTGCTGACGGCTCGGTCATACGTGGGCTCGCAAATTTTTCTGACCACACCACTGGCGCTGTGTAAGTAATTAATGTTTCCTGTCTGTCAACTCGGAACAGACTTGGTATCTATTGCACATTATATTGCTGGTCATTCCGTTTATTGTAATTTAGGTCTTATAGCTCGCCTGCGTAGCATCAACTTTGTAAAATACTTTAATAAAAGGAAACTTTGTAAAATGGAGTACTAAAAAGGGGATCAAATTCCCTCTATTATACCTATTTGATATGGCTATGGCTATGATTTTTTTGTTAGAACCGTCTGTGATAGTGTTTTTCACAAACAATTCTAGTTACAAATCGTTTGTATTGTATTTATCACAGATGACTCACAAACCGTCTCGTGATAACCCTCAATTATCACTGACCCATAAATTCAGACGTTTCAGAAAACCATCTGTGATGACGTTTTTGAACTGTCTATGATGATGATTTCTGTAGTAGTGCTCACCCCAGCCACCGAACCCTAGCACCCATCCGAACGCCGCCACCCGCCGCCATCGCGGGTGCCGGCAAGGTCTCTTCTCCATCCTCACTTGCTACGCATGTCTCCTCCGATGTCCCTGCCACTACCACCGCCTCTGATGTCGTGGCAACTCAAAAAAGGAATCTATTGTAGACAAGTGGAGACTTTTAACGAAGGTGGTGGCAAGCCAATTTCACCAAAGCATTGTGCAAGGCGCCCAAGAGCACCGGAGGCGGTGGCTGTGCACAATGACAAAGTCAGAGACAGAGGTGAAGGTGCACCAATCTTCGTGCGCATGCTAAGGTTAGAATTTCGACTGAAAACCCTAAATGTTCATGTGATAAATGCATAGCAACTTCCAAAAAAAAACTGTGGAAACCATGTCAGAAGCTACAGAAACATAAATGGGCGCCCTCAATTTGGTAATGTGTGTGTTTATATTACATTCGTTTTCTACTGTACTAAAATTGGACGAACAAAAACTGCTACACACGTCGTGCACGCTTGCTCTCAACTCAGTAGCCTGGAAAAAGCGGCGGCGGTGGCGACTGGTACTTTGTTCCATGTACTGGCGGAAGGATAACTGGCTTATGAGGTTGCGGTGGCGGAGACGCTGTTGGTGGTGGCGGAGATGCTGTGGGCGGTGGTGGAGACTCTATGGGCGGTGGTGGAGATGCTGTTGGTGGTGGCGGAGATGCCGTTGGTGGTGGAGGAGAGGATACCGGCGGTGGTGGGGATGCCATTGGCGGTGGTAGCGGCGGTGGCGAGGGCCTTGGTACCGGCGGTGGTGAATGCTTGGCTGGTTTTGGCGCCAGCTTCTGCGCCGGCCATCCACAACGTTTGGCCTTGCTGCAGCCCACAGGGCGGCTCACGACCGGTGCACACTCGCCTGCGCTCCTCTGCATCGGCCTTGCATGTCCCATGCAGTTAGCTTCATCCTCAAACGACTTGTCCATGTTTACATCCAGAATGCTGCACTCGGTGTCTTCGCGCATGCAGAAGTTGTACGAGACCGACATGTTCGTCAGCGCCGGCAGCTCGCAGACGTCTTTCGGAACCAGTCCGGTGAACATGTTATGCGACAGGTCCAGCTGCTCGACCTTGTACAGGCTGGCCAACGTCGGCGGGATCGAGCCGATGAGCGCGTTGCCGCTGACGTCGAACACCGGCAGGCAGCCGGTGAGGCTATTGTTGATGAAGATGAACTGGTCGAGCGTAGCCGCGGCCTCACCGATGCTCGTGGGGATGCACCCGCCGAGGTCGTTGTTCGCGAGGACGATCACGGACGCCCTCGTCTTGCCGATGGTGTCCGGGATGCCGGAGGTGAGCCGGTTGTTGTTGAGGAAGATGGCATCGTAGGGTTTGAGGAAGAGCTCCGGCGGGATCGGGCCCTCGAAATCGTTGAACCGGATGTCGAGGTAGCTGAGCTTCGGGACGCGGAGCACCACGTCGGGGAACGGGCCGACGAGGCGGTTGTTGCTGACGTCGAGCTCGTAGAGCTGCATCATGTTCTTGATCTCCTCCGGGATGACCCCGCAGAAGCGGTTGGAGTTGAGGTGGAGCACGGCGAGGTCGCTCATGAGGCCGATCTCCTTAGGCAGGTACCCCGCGACGTCGGCGCCGTTCATGTCCAGCGTCGCGACGGCACTCACCGACCCGTTGTGAACAAGAGGCTTGAAAAGGTCCATATTTTGCGTGTGCAAATGTGAAGGATGTATATCTGGTTGATGAGCGAGGTCGGACCAGGTTTTTTTTTTGGGATATTAGGTTTCCGGTGCAACAATCGAACACGACCACGTGGCACGACAAAATGTAGAGAAGCGCGGCAACAAAAGTTGAGCACGCAACAAAAAGGCACCTGGATGCAACATACAATGCACAACCAAAAAGGCGCAACAAATCAACGACCTTATTGCAACAGAATGAATACTTACACTCATGCAACAAATTTAGAAAACTAATGCAAGCAGTAACCCTTATTTTCAGAAGACCTAAAAAGACCGGTTGTTACAGCAATGGAGAAAATGAATTACAACAAATTGTGAGAGTGACGACAAGTATACAACACACAACGGTCGGCGATGGTGGCACTCGTGGAGGTTGCGGCCGGCTGCGGTGGAGCTTGGCTATCCACGGCAACGCTCACAAGCAATTGTGGCCTTAATTTGATCAGATGCACGGCACATGGTAATTCGTGCCGGTGATGAGAGGCCCGAAACTGAAGGTGCCACTGTTGAACACACAATCTCGAAGAGAAAATGGACGGCCACAAAGTCTAGCACAAGTTTCCAACATCCCATGAAAAGCCATGTTCCACAGGAGCAGCCAGCCACAAGCTGCGAAGGATATGTTGGAAATGAGAGCAATATTGTAATTCCAGATTTTACTAGAAGGCAAATATAGCAAATAACTAATGATGAATAAATCATTACTAACAATATGCAACACATTATGCTTCAAAATATATACAGAAATAGAATTTAAACAAAGTCAATCGGTCACACGAATGACTTATAGTTGAGTATGATGAAGAACAAGAAGTAGGGCAGACTCGAGCAGTATAGAACAAAGATGAAACAACGAAGCTAGCAGTTCACATAGATGTGCGTTGTCCAGAAACCTTATTGCCACCTCTGTGCAAGTCTTCATGGCAACAATAGTTTGGAGGTACTACTCCTCTTCTTCACGGTGCACACCGTGAACAAGAGTTGACAAGGTTCAGACAGCTCAACACAATAGTGTAGATTTGTAGGAGGAAGGAAAAGAAATAGAGGAGGTAGTGATTCTAGGCTCTCTACTTTGGACATCTCAAGACATATATACAGATGTAAACTGTGAACTGATATGATTAACGAGTCATTTACCTATTGATAATTGATACATTTACCCAGCTATTTATCCACTGATAACTGTCTGTCATCAACACTTAACAAAGTCTCAAATTCAAACTTATGAATCTTATTCAAAAGAGAGAGATATGCACGGTTCAGTAAAAATAAGGTGGACTTGTCTGCCAAATGATGCACCACATCACGACATGGTCGCGCGTCCCAAGTCACATGATTTTTCATGTAAAAATACACGAATATACATGCACACACATGTGCGTGTGTGTGTATTTAGTCAAAGCCCTCTCATGCCATGTGTCTCAAACTTTTAAGGAATAACAAGACTCCTACCTTATAAATTGGTATCCTCCACCTTGCATTAGCAATACAGTATTAAACCATGATGCTTTGGAATTATAACAAATATGCCCCACACTCATATGGGACTATATCTAACAATCTCTCACCAATTCTAAAGCAAGTAGCAAAAAGATGTCAAAGATATTATGCTGGTGTAATGCTAATATACTAGATTTTTAGTGTAAGTCCCGTTTGGGTTGAATTTACACCTAGAATGACAAGTTTCATCTTTGCAAAGCTGATGCATAGACTATGCCTTAAATTCAGAGCTTTTTGTGATTAGATTCACTTAAAATTCCAACGATACTAAGATATCAATGAACCACATCTAAATAGAGTGTTACATGGTTATGCTCGCTCATGAGTTTTCTAGAGAATGCTTCGTTCTTATGAACTGCGACCACACAATTAAGATCAAGTAGGTGTATTCTTTTCTAAGAATCCTGTAGGCTAATACATTTTCTCATTTGGATAACAGAATACATTAAAGTTTTATGCCAACCTTCCATATAGTCGAGAGTACTTTATCTATTAAGATATAGGTACAACAAATATGTACTCTTTTATTATAATATCAACTTATTTTTTCCATTGCCCAAGTCACGTGATCTTTGATCAATAAGGCATGGGTTACCATTATGATCAACTCAAGTGTGTCTTATTCCCATATCCACAGATGCAATGGAAATCATTTTCCATGTTAACCCCTTTGTAAAAAGGTTTGCTAGATTTTTCTCAGTGTGAATATAATTCATAGCAATCACTTCAGAGTTTATCAATTTTTTAACAGCTTTAAACCCACGCTTCACATATCTGAAGGACTTCATATTATTCTTAATACTTATGACTTTAGCCAACACTATTTGATTATCACAGTAGATCGGGATTACCGATATTGGTTTCTCAACTAATGGCAAGTCTAACAGAAGCTCCCTCAGCCATTCAGCCTCAGCAGTGATTGTGTCAAGTGATACAAGTTTTGTTTTCATGATTGACCTCGTCAATATGGTATATTTGCAAGACCGCTATAAAACTGTAACACTAGCTAAAATAAACACATAGCTACTTGTAGCTTTGATCTTATCCACATCAGAGATCTAGTTGGAATCATTGTATCCTTCTAATACATAAGGGTATCCATTATAATGAATTTCAAAAAAATGTTATATCTCTCAAGTAACACAACGCTCTTTCAAGTGCCTTCCAGTACTCATCTCTTGGGTTAGATGTAAACTGACTTAATTTGCTCACAACAAATGAAATACCAAGTCTTATGGCACCAGCTAAATACATGTCTGACCCAATAATTTGTGAATATCTCAGTTAATCTTTTCCTAACCCTTGGTTCTTTCACAGCTTAATGCTCGTATCATAGGGCATTAGAGAAATTTTACAGCTCTCATAGCCAAAATGGCTCAAAATTTTTATCATTATAATGGTATTGGTTCAAAGCAATCATATCCTCGTTCTTGATCGATTTAATGTTTAGAATGACATCCGCCTCTCCCAAATTTTTCATGTCAAAGCATCCAGATAAGAAAGATTTGACCTCGTCAATTATGGCAGTATTTGTCCCAAAAATAAGTATGTCATCCACATGTAAACACAAGATCGCCCCCTTGACCCGCCCCCACCATAACGGTAATATATATATTTATTAGCTTCATTCATAGCAAAGCTAACGGATGTTAAAGTTTTGTTGAACTTCTCATACCATTGTTTAGGTACTTGCTTTAGGCCATATAAGAATTTTAATAATCTAAATACTTTATTTTTCTATCCAAAAATCACAAAACCATGTAATTGATCTATATAGATTTCTTCCTTTAACTCTCCGTTAAGGAAAAATTGTCTTCATGTCCTTTTGATGGACATGTAGACCATACAAAGATGCTAATACAAGGAGCACTCTGATGGTGGTTAGTCTGACGACAGGAGAATAGGCATAAAAAAATCTTCTTTCTTTTTCTAGATGTACCCATTGACCACAAGACTTGCTTTGTACTTCTCAATAGTATCATCAGGCTTTATTTTCTTTTTGAAGATCCATTTACACCCTACAGGTTTACACCCATTAGGATGATCAATGATCTCCCAAGTCCTATTAGCGATGATAGAGTTTATTTTGCTACGGACTACCTCTTTCCAATACTCAGTATCAGGAGATATATAAACCTTTGAAAGAGTATTTCGCACATCATCCATGAGATATATAATAAAGTCGTCACCAAAGATTTTCTCAATTCTTTGTCTCTTGCTCCTGCGAGGACCATCTACGACTAAATTATTATTCTATTTAGGGATATCACATATAGGTAAATGGTGGGAAATTTAGAAGTTTGATTATTCTCACTTTCAATATTTTCAGTTTGAACATTCTCAATCTGTGAAGTACTGCCTATAGCACTCACAGGGTAAATATCCATAAAGAATGATGCATCTCTAAACTCCATTATTGTGTTAACAAAAATATTAAGATTTTATGATTCAACTACTAAAAGTCTATAAGTTGTGCTATTATTAGGATATCCTAGGAAAACACAATCGGTATTTTAGGTCCAAGTTTTCTCTTTTTCTGCAATGGTATATTGGCTTTTGCAAACACTCTTAAGTTCACAGAAAATTGACATCAGGTTTTCTCCCCTTCCATCCCTCACATAGAGTAATCTCACCTTTTTTTTTAGTGATTACTCTGTTTAGGATAAAAGTTGTTGTCAATATAGCTTCCTTGACCATGCCTTAGGTATACTAGCACTCTCTAACATAGCACTAACCAAGTCTATTAGCGTTCAATTTTTTCTCTCAGCTACCCCCATTTGATTGGGGTAAATATGTTGATGTAAATTTATGAATTATTCCATGCTTAGAACAGAATTGAAAGAATTCATGAGGGATGTACTCTCTTCCAAGATTAGACCTCATTCTTTTTTTTCTCTAATTGGTTCTCAACCTCAGCCTTATAAGTCTTAAAATAGTTTAAAGTTTCATCATTAGTTTTTAGCAAATACACATATCAGTATCGTGTTGCATCATCAATAAATGTTAGAAAATATCTTTTGCCATTTTTTTATCAACAATCTATTCATTTCACACAAATCTAAATGAACAAGATCTAATGGTGCCAAATTTTTTTCATTCTCTAATCTCTTAAAGGGTTTTCGAGGTTACTTTGCTTGCATAGATTACTGGCACTTTGATGCTTTGATAATTTTATATTTTAAAATTAAATTTAATCTGGACATTCTAGCAATATTCGAAACAAATATGCATGATAGAAATGAGAATATCAAATATTAGCCTCACATTTGTTTAAACTAGTCGCAATATTATAACAAGACTATAAAGTACTTAGGAAGAACAAGTTTCCGCTCTTATAGTCTTTATCAACAAAGTTTTTGAACTTAAATATTACAATTTTATGTTACTCAAAGACTAGTTTATAACCATCCCCACATAGGAGAGAATCACTAATGAGGTTCTCATTTATTATAGGAGCATGTTGCACGTTCTTTAAGTAGACAATCTTTTTTGAAGTAAGTTTCAGATCTATCGTACTAACAAAAAGAACATAAGCATGCAACCTGTTTCCCATTAGAACAGAGGACCCCTGCTGCTTGGTAAGAAGAAAATAAAAACAT
Source organism: Melocanna baccifera (assembly GCA_036346265.1). Lineage (NCBI taxonomy): Eukaryota > Viridiplantae > Streptophyta > Magnoliopsida > Poales > Poaceae > Melocanna > Melocanna baccifera. The sequence continues at coordinate 25,631 of JAYEVJ010000108.1, forward strand.
CAGAACATACATGAACATTAGCATCAGTATTAACCCACCAATCGGTAGATTGACATGCTAAAAAGACACCAGGTAAATTACCACAACCTTTTAATGTCGAGGCCTTGCCTATGATCATATTATCAACCTTTTTCTTTGGTTGTACACCATCTCTACTCTTACAGAAGCAACAGTTCTTTGCCATATGACTATCTTTTCCGCACACAAAGCTGGTGATGTCCCTCAAAATCTTTTTCTCAATTTTCTTCTTCCTAAAGCTAATTGTCTTGTGTCGGTTTGTTGAATTTATACTTCTATCTAACTGTCTTTTTCTTTGTGACATTGGCATTGTTCGGACCAAAAGTAGTAGGTGCATCTTCTGCTCTGGCCTTTTCTTCACATTGAGGGTAATAATAAGATCCTCAACGGAAATCTCTTCCCTCTTGTGCTTCAAGCTAGTGGCAAAATCCCGCCAACTAGTAGGAAGTTTGGCAACAATACCCGTGGACACAAACTTGAGGCAACACACAACCCAAGTGCGATGGGGATAAGTTGTGATGGAAGGCGTGGTGCCGTGATGCCCCGAAGCCAACTAAGATGAGGGCCTAGTGGAGCCTCGAGTGGCGACCTGAACTGACTCGAGGAACCTCGGGGGCGGCCCATGAGGCATGTGTAATGGGCATCTCCACACGAACATAGCCTAGAGGTGGACTCTAGGGCATCTCCGTGCGGACGAAGTCCAGAAGGCCTCCGGGATGGCACGGACCCACCCAACAACGCTCCGTGCCTTCATCTTCCTAGGCGACATGTCTTCTCACTCAAGTCCCCATAGACTCAAGGAGAAGTATACAAACACCAAGTGTATTCAATATAAGTGTCTAGGGTTATAAAATGGTACCCTCCTCTCACATTATAAAAGGTTCTATTTATAGGGAGAGAGAGACGTGTGAAGTTAAAAGTTTGCTCTTGAGACCTAACTTACGCCTAGGGGTATCTACGTTATTTGCCCCCCATAGCACTACCATGTCCGGGACTTCAAGATTGGTTTGTGGCTGTCCCCGGACCTCTCCAGGATTGATCTTGCGTATCTTGCCTGGAGTTGGCCCCAGAACCCTCCAGAGTTGGTCTTGCACACCTCGCCTGGGTTGGCATCGGACTCCTCCGGGATTGATCTTGCGTGCCTTGTCTAGCGTTGACTTGGAGACTTCGCTTGAAGTAGACTCTCCAACAGGTGTTGTCACATCGAGGTGGTCGTGGGCCCAAGGTGGCACAGGACCCTCCCCCACTAGTTTGAATCTCATTTAAACAAAGAGAGATGCACAATTCAGCAAAAATACACGAATACGCTTGTGCACGCGCGTGTGTTTAGCTAAAACCCTTTCATACCATGTGTCTCAACCTTTTAGGGAATGGCAAGACTTTCATCTTGTAAATTAGTTTTTTCCACTTTGTCTTAGTAATATGATACTAAATCATACTCTCTGTCTACAAATATAGGTCATGTGTTTAAATGCGGTCAAGTTTTCAAGTTTTAACCATTAATATATATTAAAATATATAGATTGACTACATGAAAATAATATCATTGGATTTATCTTGCAAAATACTTTCATAGTATATTATTATTATTATTGCTAGTATATTACGACAATAAACTGTAGTAAGAGTTTTGCAATGGAGACCTAAAAAAATAAAAAAACCATATATTTATGAATAAAGCAAATATATATACTTTGAAATTATATTAAAAAAAATAGGCCTCACACTCAGCCTATTTCTACCAAGATATCGCACTCAGCCTATTTCTAACAAGATATCCATGAGCTCAACCAGATATCCCTGAGCGAGCTCGAAAGCGACCTTGGACCAAACGGCAACAAACTGTTGTCCCGAAAAGAAAAAAAAAAGAAAAAAACAAGCAAGTTCCCAACCAAGCACTGGAGCATCCACAGCCACCAATGTGCGTTCATGATAACACACATCTTACTGTCGTTATCACAACCAAACTAAAAGCCTGATCAAATGCTGTTAATTTCCCCGACAGCTATCTTTATCCGTGACGGCTACTTTTCCCTGGACCCCACGAGCCCCACAACGTAAACACACCTTTTATTTCCCCCAACGGTCCAACGAAATGCTGCGCTAACGCAGTGTCGGTGATCACGCTTTAATTATTCCCGGTTGGGCAACAGGCCGGCCCCAAGCAGCAGGCAACGCTCTGCAACAAAGCTAGAATCTTATTCTGCGTCACGTCTGACTCAAGGCAAGCTCACCGTGGCAAGGAACGTCGATTTCTGAAGCTAACGGCACGGCACCATCAGCTGCTGACCGTTTCGCTGCTAGTCACGCCGGCTGGTGTGGATTGGTCGGGTTCCTGGTCGCAAGTCTTAGTGGTGGTTGGTATGGTATGGCAGAACGAAATGGTGCTCGTGGTTGGTGTTGACGTGAGGTGCATGACAGAGGATTCATCCCCATTTCTTCACCTAGTTTTTCGTCCTATTTAATGCCGGACTAGCATGAACCGGAGGAGAAATGGAGAATCGAGAGAGGGATCACATCCTGATATTCTCAACAAATTAGTTCTAGTACATTTGTCGGTTGCTTGTCACGAAAAGATATGCAACAATCACGCTTGTTTCATCCCAAATTAAATATATAGCAGGTCCCAAACAGAATGAAACGGACTGATGTTACTGTAAACGATGAAGTAAACTGAAAAGTAAGGCGCCCTTGGTGTTCACCAATTCGAACAAGTCAGCACAGCAAGATTTCGTTTGCAGGTAGATCTACATGTTCGATTTAACAAATGAACGGTTGTGCCCACAAGAGGCAAGTAATCTCAGCCAAAATGCCATCTGAAAGGGAGAAATTAATTTCAACAGCAAAAAAAGGGATTTCTAAAACTCTGCAACAGAGTGGTTAGTTCGCAAAATTCCTCAGGAGTTCATCGTAAGTCTCCACAGAACAATTTATTGACCCTTGCATAAACAAGATTCTGTAAGCGTTAGGGAAAACGAACTCCCTCCAATTACTGCTCATCCCGTTTCTAAATTCCTCTGGAATAGAACTCCAGTCGACCTTGTTTCTTTCTGCAAGGCAATCCATGGCAAGGAAACCAAACATGATTCGCCCAGACCAAGTTCCAAAACACAGCAAGCAAAGAATCGGTATATCAACTAGGCTCTTTAAAAGAACACAAACTGAATCACCCAGAGAAAGAAATGGAGATAATCAAGAAGCCGTTTGTTGGAGACGAGCACAAATCACAACGAACAGCATAAGAAAACATCCATGGTCCATCAGTTTATGCACGGCTTAGAATCCAATTTACACCTCCATGGTTCAATTCGCGGGCGCCAACCCCAACAATCTTTTCGTTAAAACAGCAGGGAAGAAGAGTAGGCAACTAATCGAGGAAGGCAGAGAGCAACATTTCAATCGAGCAGCGACTCAATTCGTCAGGAACTTTTGCGCGTACGTACTTCGGACAGCGAGGTGGGCAAGAGGCTCAGCCGCGGCAGCGCGTGATGGCGGAGCATCCGCGGGAGTAGGGGTTGCCCTGCGCGCCGGGGCGGCAGTTGTAGTAGGAGGCCCCCCGCACGGAGCAGGGCACGGAGTCCCTCCGCAACGCGCCGTAGCTGATGTAGCCCATGCCCTGCAGCACCCGCCGCACCACCGCGTCGCCGTCGCCGCCGAACCCGAACCCGCCCGCCTCCTCGCCCACCCCCAGCTCCCAGCTCAGCGGCACCTCCACCGCGCCTCCCGCCGCCGCGCCGCGGGCCAGCGCGAGGAGGAGGACGAGGAGGGCAGAGGCGGCGACCACAAGGGGAGGGATGGTTCTCGCCATGGCGAAGGCCGAGTTGGTGGTGGCCTCGTCTGTGCTTGGGTTTATACAAGGGAAGGGAGGGGGGGAAGGGGGGGAAGGAAGTGGAAATGTGACATGGAACCACGCGCGGCGTAGTTGAGCTGCTGCACACACACGTCCCGCGCGTCCCGTGCCGTCCGTCGGTCCGTTTGGGCGCGCCCGGTTCGGTCTGCGTGACAGCATCCGTGTACCCAACCCAACGTACGGCTGCAAATGGAGCCGAGCTGCATTCAATTTGGACACAAGCTCTGGAGAATTAATAATTTGTCATGTTCGGAAATGTTTGCGGTCTTTGATTTCTCCTCGCAAAAGAAGGGGGAAAAGAGAAAGAAATATTTCCGTTCTTGCTGTTCTTCCCGAAAACAATACGTTGGATGCTGGCCGGTTTGACCAATCGTGATCCTCTTTTGTCCATCCCTCGCCGCTGTAGACTGCAGCCAGTACTTGGATTCGCCGAGCCGTCGTTGATGTCAACACTGCAGCACGGTGGAAGTTGCACCTAATGGCACGGTTTTACTATTCATTAAATTTTTTTGATTTTTTATTTATTGGGATTTTTGCCTTTTTCCGTATTCCTATTGTTCGTGATGGACTAACCTGTTTTTTTTCTATTTTAAATTTTTTAAATTTAATTATGTCAAATAAGACAACTCAACTACAGTAAAAAATAAGATAATTATAGTAAAAAAAAGTCATAAATCAACGCCATTCTGAACACTCTTAATTAAGCTCGACTACATTCCTGTATTAGCGCCCAACCAAATCCAACCGCTGTTAAGCGAACAGAATACAGAATCTTTGCCATGGCCCTACAATCACTGTCTTAGGTAATAATATTAGTCTACTACCCGATAAAACAGAATATTTCTGTTTTATCGAATAATAAGCCACAAGTAGAATAATTGCTAGAAACAGTATAATATTATTATAATACCTATGTCATACAGGGTACAATCTTTGATAAGGTTGCACCAGACTGCCCAAATATTACAACACTTAGAAAATACAAGTAGCGCCAACTAATAATTATACAAACTAGCAAATTTACCCATGCAGTTGTATGGCTAGATATTACGATATAGTTGTCTTTGATATACAACTCTACTTCATATAATTGAAATAAAATTATATTATTATATAATTCTAATATCTATATATGATTAATCCATATCATTATAATCTGGCCCCACCAAAATATGTGGTGGAGATCCTTCTCTTTATCTTTCGATCAATATCAGAATCTATATGATTTTTTGTTTTTTAGATTATTGTGGTATTTTCTTACCCTTAAAACCAAGGAGACGCTTTAAATATCACCAATTATTTTTTATTTATATAGATAGGGACTAGGAGATAGCGATACACTAGTATACTCGGGTTCACGTAAATGGCTACCAGCCATCGCCTACTCATTCCAACCTCATACAGTCATCCGTCTTGTACACGTCATACTCTAGATCCACTGCACTCAGTTTGGCATAGTTGTTGTCCTCCACGTAGACTTTGCCAGAACCGAGTAAATCCTTGAACTGACTTAGCTCTAAACAAGGAAGGTTAATTGCAAGGGTGAGTCCGAAAGTACTCAACAAGCGTTAATAGCAACATGCAATTTCCATGCCAACAATTCATCAGCCAAACAATCCTATCTCATGTCATCATTTCAAAAGTAGGTTTTTATGTGGTAAAAAATTTCAATTAAAGTTTATAAATTTACTATCACTTGTACTCAGAGACAAGGCCACTGATAGGCTCCTGTAGCCTTCAGTCTATGGGGAAACCGTGAATCACGTTTTAAACACTGTGCAGGTTGGTATCATTTTATCCATAGATACTCTAACTTTAATTGCAATCGTTTTCTTCATATTTCCTTATATACGATGGCCAAATCAGAGTACAAAGTTGTTTCCCCTACTGTCATATACTACACACCCACTTGGCTATTTTTAGTTATTGGTTTGAGGCGGTCTCTTATTCTCACCCAACACCTACCTGACTATGAACTAGCCATTGGTTAGGCCGGATTCACCTTCACCCAACACTCTACTGCGCTACTTATAGACACATAGGTTTCTCCAACTCTAGCCTTACTCAACCTCACAATCATATACTTTTTACCCATGTGTAGTATATAGTAACTTAATAAGGTAATTGAGCTATGCCCACCTTTGACGATACTATAGTTGATATGATAAATATGGCTCACTATACGAGTAAGAGTTGGTTTATCCATATATAATATCTATACATAGAGGGCCCCACACCTGCCACTATCTTTCCTTTCCAACATACTTTCTACCCACCTGTTATTTATCTGTAGGACAGTTGCTTCATCAATCGCCCAGCTTTCCATACTCATCATTAATCACATCAACCACATGATTTGTTTCTACTCAAAATAATCAAAGGTGTGCTTGCATAGGATTTGGTAGCAGTTCTCGATTTCAGGTGCGTTCAGGGAAGTCCTTCCCGTAGACCTAGTCTGTCTCCTGTATTTAATACGTAGGCTACGATTTAATTTACGAGAACAAATAAACTACACTACGTTGGTGTTGTTAAATGGCAAATCTTACCTCTATTTAACATCGATTAGCGCATTAATTTTTATTTTCTGTGTACTTGTTGCTTATCACTATTTTTTGTTGTTGTGAGAATTTGTTAGGTTACCAATTTAATGTCATGATTAATTAGTTGTTATCAGCTAGATATTGTGTATGCATGTTTATGTAAATACATGTGTATGTGTGCAAATATTTTCATGTGTGGGTGCAAATATATATATATATATATATATTTATATATACTAGACGAATGCTCATACGTTGCAATGGATAAAAACGATCATATCACTATCATATCGAGCCACCGTCGCCGGACTCGAGCTACACCATGTCATCAACTCTGTTAGGGCACTTGGCCGAGCTCTACTCCAGCTTGCAACACATCTCCATCGTTGTGCTCGGCCTGCAATATGGCCTTAGTTTCTTTGCCACACTCAGCGAAGCTTTAGTACAGCTCGCATCACCTCTCTACCGCGTGCTCAGTCTATGCCATGGACTTGTCTCCACTGGCAAGCCTGATCGAGCTCTGATATGGCCCTTGTCACACCTACGACACCATTGTGCTCATGATGCACTTTCCCCTCGGCTCTGTCACCACACTAAATGATCTAGACATGTCATTATGAGTTAATGACATATTTTTGGTAATTAATGACAATCGAATTATGGGACTAATAGTTTCATTGAGATAAATGAACATGATATGTCTCACTATGATGGATGACTTGAGATGGTTCATACGGTAGAGCATCCTCAAGTAAAGTAAAGACTTCATGTGTTGATGAGTAAAGTCAAAGATCTAAGCTTGAAGTTGAGATATATGTTATCAAGCTTCAAGTGAATGCACAAGACAAAGATATGGCTAGCTAGGGCTAAGGGTGTATTCCTAATCTTTTACCGGTTTTGGTATTTGGTTGGAAGACCGGGTTACTAGTATAGGATATCATACTATAAAGAGGGGCCGTGACTAGTAGCTTAAAGTATCATGTGTTGATAGCTCATTTAATTGTTCTAGTTCTCTCCGTGGCATGACACTAATATTTTCGAATGTGTTTTGAAAATGGTTGTAGCTCATGCGTATGTTCTTTGTAATATGTGACTAGATGTTTGCGAATGTGTTTTGCAACATAATTGAAGTCCATGTTCTTCCCCTCCTTGAGGCATGATGCTAATATTTGGGATGTGTCTCCCAAATGATTGTAGCTCATGCAAATATCGTCGCTACATGTGACTTAAGTTCGAAAATAAAATTTTGAATTTGGTTTAAGTCCATATCGTCGTCCCTTAAGATGTGATTCTAAAGGTCCATGGATATGTTCTATAACCTGTTGAAGAATCACATGTTGACTTTGAATACATATCCTTATACTTTGCAAAGTTATTGTGCAAAACTCGTAAGAAATATGCATTGCCTTGACTTGCCTTTAGCTAGCGCTAAAAGGGGCGGTCAGACTGGCCTACTTGTGGTGGTCTGACTGGCTAGATTGGTTTGACCAGCCTGTACATGGCGGTCAGACTGCCCGACAATCAGACTGGCATTTGTGTGGAGGTCTGACTGCTCCGCGGTACTACCGTTTTTCCCGCGGTGTGTTTTTTTCCAGTGGGCAACTTCTCTTGTAGCGGTCTGACCGGTACCCTTGCGGTCTAACTGGACCTGGTGGTCAGACCGGTCCCTGTGGCGGTCTGATCGGTTGTTTGCTCTAACAGCTAGTTTTTTAGCCATTGGAGAGACCGCGGTACTGAAGATCTACGGGTAGGCTATGCAAGCATAATTTCAAAAATTCTACCGCGTAAAAGGGACCTCCTCTAGTAATAGATCACGGGATTACCTCTGGACGCGCAGACTCGTAGCGGAAGTAGAGTCGATGTAGCGCGTTGATGCGGTTGTAGTCGTTCTTGCGAGCGTCTCCTCCTTTAAGTCCTTGCGTTCGTCACAAGTTGCGGATCGTCCTAGTGTTGAAGTTTCGCATCAACACCTCCAAGGTATCCACGTGCGGGGGCGGGAACACCACGCGCCGGAGTGCTAGCGCGCGGCGCGGTGATAGATGGGGATGGTGTGGCAACTAGGGTTTCGGAATTCAAATTCTCTTAGCCAACCCTATGCCACCTTCCCTCTATTTATAGGCATCCATCATAATGGGTCTCGAGCTGGAGGCCCATTAGGAACTCATGGCCCATAAGAATTGGATCACTATCCGAATTAAGTCCCACCCTTCAAGTGTGCGACCTATAGGTTCACATACACTTAGACATAACCCGAGTACTCCTACTCGTCCATTAATCGGCAGCTGCCCTTAGCAAGACATACCGACTCTAAGTATATGCAAAGATCATATCGGACGAACCTCAACAAAACTTATGCATTTCCTTTGCCTCACGATATCGGTTAAACTCAAGGCGATACGTGTCATCCTTGTTTGGTTAGCTCAACCACTCTTTCTCGATTATGTGACTTGAATTCCCGACTACGGTTAACTCTTTAACCGTGAATAGCATGGCCATGCATTTACGGAATCAATCACTCGAGAGGCCTAGAATATCTCTCCTGTTGCTTGGAGGGCAAATCCTATCTTGATCGACCATACCTCAATGCATGCATCATAACAAAACCCAAAGCTACCTTTATGACTACCCGTTATGGAGTAGTGTTTGGCAAACCTAAGTCGGTCATTATGCATCTTGAGTACGTGCGGCGATCTCAAGTCTTAAGGACATAGCATACGCTTTGTGAATGAAACCAAGCGATGACGGTAAGAATGCAACATTCTCGCAGTGTTTCATAGTGGGTCGATCCAACCCCATGTTTGCTAACATGTGTCCATATTATTGGTTTAATATCTTTATATCTATGACCCGTGAAACATGGTCATCAACCAATACATATACTAGTCTATTAATATGTGTCCTCATATGTTTGACTAGGGATCATCTAAGAATAATCATCGCAGCAATATGGAGTTTCACAATCAAGTCACACACTTGATAATAAATATTGACGATGTTATTCAAGGAACAAGATAAATTATCCAATAATTCATGAACATAATAAACAGAATCATCTCTATGATTATCTCTAGAGCATAACTCCATCAGTCTCCCACTTGCACTAGAGTTAATCATTTAGGTATCTAATACCAATAGCTCTTGTGTGCATCTCGTGCTTTTGCTATGTGAGAGGTTTCGTCAATGGATCAAAGAACATTCAAATCCGTGTGTACCTTGCATATCTTTACATCTCCTCTATCCACAATATCGCGAACAAGGTGATAGCGCTGAGTATATGCTTGGACTTTTGATGGGATCTAGGCTCCTTAGCTCGCAATGGCTCCATTATTATCACAATAGAGATTCATTGGGCTTAGGGCACTCGAGACTATACCCAACTCGAAATAAAATTCCTTATCCAAACACCTTCCTTCGCGACTTGAAGCGCAATGTACTCGGCCTCCGTTGTAGAATCAAGCAACCATCTCTTGCTTGGAACTTTTCCACTCACGCTCCTCCATTTAAAATGAAGACAAAACCAGATTGCGAACGATAATCATCTTTGTCGGTTTGGAAGCTTGCATCGGTGTAACCATTTACAACAAGCTCTTCATCACCGCCATAAACTAGGAACACATCCTTAGTTCTTCTTAAGTACTTAAGAATGTTTTTCATGACTGTCCGCTGACCTTCATCGGGATCGACTTGGTATCCGCTTGTAACACTTAGAGCATACGATACATCGGTCGAGTACATATCATGGCGTACATAATAGATCCAATAGTGAAGCATATGGGATACCATTCATACGGTCTCGCTCTTCGCTTGTCGAAGGACACCGATTCTTCTTGAGACTTATGCCATGTGACATAGGCAAGAACCCTTTCTTGGCATCCTCGCATGTTGAACCGTTTTAACAACTTGTCAATATAAGTACTTTGGCTTAATCCAATCACCTTCTCGATCTATCTCTATAGATCTTTATCCCTAAGATATATGTTGCCTCTCCTAGGTCCTTCATAGAGAAACTATTTTTCAATGAGACCTTTCTGATTCAAGATAGGAATGTCATTCCCAATCAATAATATGTCATCTACATATAAGATTAGGATTACGAGTGCGCTCCACTAACCTTCATGTAAACACAAGGTTCTTCTTTGTTTTTGATGAAACCAAACCTTTGACCTCTTCATCAAAACGTTTATTCCAACTCCGAGATGCTTGCTTCAATCCATAGATGGATCTTTGAAGTTTGCATACTTTTCTAGCATTTTGGGGATCAACAAAACCCTCAGGTTGTGTCATGTACACATCCTCACTTAGGTTTCCATTTAGGAAAGCCGTTTTGACATCCATCCGCCATATCTCATAATCAAAATATGCAGCAATAGCTAGAATGATCCGGACACTTAAGCATAGCGACAGGCAGAAGGTTTCATCATAATCAATACCTTGAATTTGTTTGAAACCCTTCGCCACCAATCGTGCCTTATGGATATGAATATTTCCATCCATGTCTATCTTTTCTTAAAAATCCACTTGCACTCAATGGTTTTTACGCCATCAGGTAGATCAACCAAGTTCCAAACTTGATTATCATGCATGGATTGAATTTCAGATCTCATGGCTACAAGCCATTTCTCAGAGTCTGAGTCCATCATTGCTACCTCATAAGTTTTAGGCTCATCATTGTCTAACAATAAAATGTCATATCGATACCTTATCGGTAATTGGCGTGGCCTTCGGACCTACGTGGGGTGGTGCCTCTTCCACAGTTGTATAACTTCTTGTACACTCTGTGGAGGTTGAGAGGAGTTGAAACATTTTCGATGGCTCTTGAATTTCTTGAGTCTAGCCGTGCTCCACTAACTCCTTTTGAGAGAAACTCTTTCTCCAAAAAGACACCATTTCGGGCAACAAACACTTTGTTCTCATCCCTTTTATAAAAGTAATATCCTTTTGTTTCCTTAGGATACCCCACGAAGAAGCATTTATCTGATTTAGGTGTGAGCTTATCAGACGTCAAACGTTTTACATATACTTCACATCCCCATATTTTGAGAAAAGATAAACTAGGACTCTTCCCAGTCCACATCTCATATGGTGTTTTATCTACAGATTTAGATGGTACTCTATTTAAAGTGAAAGCGGCAGTTTCTAGAGCGTAACCCCAAAAGGACAATGGCAGATCAGATTGGCTCATCATAGACCGAACCATGTCTAACAAGGTCCGATTCCGTCGTTCAGACACCCCATTCCATTGAGGTGTTCCCGGCGGAGTTAGCTGTGGAACAATTCCACATTGTTTTAGATGATCACCAAACTCATGGCTCAAATATTCACCTCCACGATCTGATCGTAGGGCTTTAATTGTCTTGCCAAGTTGATTTTGTACTTCGTTCTGAAATTCTTTGAACTTTTCAAAGGATTCAGACTTATGCCTCATTAGATAGATATAACCATATCTACTAAAATCATCGGTAAAAGTTATGAAGTATTGAAAACCACCTCTGGCCGTTGAGCTCATTGGTCCACATACATCTGAATGTATTAAGGCCAATGAATCACTTGCCCTCTCACCTATACGATGAAAGGCGCCTTAGTCATTTTGCCAAGTAAACAAGACTCACATGTTTCAAATGATTCAAAATCAAATGAGTTGAGTAGACCATCTTTATGGAGTCTCACCATGCGCTTCTCGTTTATGTGACCCAAACGACAATGCCAGATATAAGTGGGATTCAAATCATTTGGTCGAAGCCTCTTAGTATTAATGTTATAGACAGAGCATTACCATAAAGCATATCATTCAAATAAATTGAACAACAATTTTTCTTTATTCTGAACTCATAACCTTCTGCTCCCAAACATGAAGCGAAATAATGTTTTGCTTAAGGCGGGAACACAATAACAATTATTTAATTCCAAAACTAATCTCGAAGGTAAACATAATGGTAAAGTGCCAACACCAACGCAGCAACTCTTGCTCCATTGCCAACGCGAATATCAACTTCGCCTTTTGCTAAGCTTCTACTCCTTATCATTTGCATCGAATTGCAAATATGAGCAACCGATCCGTATCAAATACCCAAGAACCAACATGAGAAGTAGCAAGATTGATTTCTATAACATTTATACGAAGTTGAAGTCTTACTTCCTTCTTCTTTTCTAGTTACGCCAAGTACTTCTTACAGTTCCTCTTCCAATGTCCGATTGCCTTGGCAATGGTAGCAAATAGTATCAGTGCGGCGCCAATTTTAAGCTTCAAGCTTAGATTTGACACTCGAGATCTCATCTTGAGTTTTGCCCATACCCTTTCTTTTGCAAAAGCCTTAGATTTCTTCTTTTTGAAGTTGGTAGTCGTTTGCACCATCATCACATGACTGTTACTTTTCTTAATGCTATCTTCTGCGGTCTTGAGCATCATATGCAACTCGGTGAGATTCTTGTCTAAGCCATTCATATGAAAATTCAGAATGACCTGCCCAAAGCTTGCGAGAAGCGATGCAAGAATCAAATCGTGAGCCAACTCTTGGCTAAGGGAAAACCAAGTTTTTCCAAGCTCTGCGTGTAACCAACCATCTTGATCATATGAGGGCTCACCGGACTACCCTCAGCTAGCTTACTTCCAAACAATTTCTTTGAGATCTCATATCTCTCAGTTCTTGCTTGTGTCTCAAACATGCCTTTGAGTGCTACGATCATATCGTAAGCCTCTATATTCTCAAAATGCTTCTGAAGGTCTGAGTTCATGGCGGCAAGCATGAGACAGCTAACATCAAGGGACTCATCACATGCCTTTTCGTAGGCATTTTTAAAGCAGCAGTAGCATTTTCATCGAGCTCTTACGGAATTGGTTGCTCTAGAACATGTTCCTTTTTGTCTTGCCTAAGAACGATTCTTAGGTTGCGGGACCAATCCGCAAAGTTTGTTCTATTCAGTTTTCCTTTTCAAGTATCGAACGTAAAGCAAAGCGGAAGTAGGTGTAACATTTGGTGCCATGATCTACAACACAAAATACGCAAAACTAAGATATATGTTCAAGAAAAGTAACTTCTATTAAAAATTTAATAAAGATACTCCCACTAAATACCATATCTCTCTTATGACATTTAGTGATTCAAGATCCATAATCAACTTATCTACTAGTGAGCTTTGGCATCACTTTGCTAGAGGATAGGTGAATTTGGTAAGCAACCCTTTGCTAATTATATCTCTATATAACTCTTGTTGTTGGGCAACATCTCTATGTTCCGGCACCTAACCTTATGCCCCAAGGTCCATAACCGTTATGATGACCTTGTCAAGTTAAACCAATGCTTTGCGTGTGAGTGTCTAACACAAACCCATCTAGTCAAGGAGAATTAATGGCACTGCTTTAGCAAGACCTACCATTAAAATACATGGCTTTAGATGGTGCTGACTAATTGGGAGGGCATCAATTTAACTTAATATTATGTGAGAGAATTTTATTTCTACTATGTTAAAAGCATTTAGAGCAATGTAATAACATGCATAGAAATAAATGAACAGAAAGATAAAACCATTCACAAAACAATCACATTGCGTCGTGATATAGTATGGCCCTTTCACATGGTGATCTCTATCGCCGTGCTTTCCTGTTCACCATGTCTCCAAGTGGCCAAAACCTCCAAACACTCCCACTAAGCTATTACCATATGGCATACTAGTGAAGTCTACAAGGAGTGAAGAAGCAACACAAATCGACACGCAGGTCGTTATACAAATATAAACAGCCTTGGGCTGCAATAATCATGACTCGCAGGCCATGAACATTACATACATATATGCATCTCATACATCATTCATATGCATAATGGGCCATACTATTTCACAACAATCCCTGCAAAGCAAATATGCATAGAATCGTATTCTATCTAATATGCCAGGTTATTATTCTAGTCACAAAGGTCCTGTTCGGCGGTTCCGCTCGCCGGTGAGCGGAGCGGGGTCACAGGGACTATGTAGATCCAATCTACTATTCCGTCCATGTAAATCGCATCGGATTAATCACATTAACCCTATTCGATCGCAACTCTGATTCGATCGTGTTCCATGGATTTACGTATCACTGTCTGCCCCGATGGTGGAAACCCGACCGGTAGAGGCAAGTTGTGAATCGACCATGAAACCCGACCGGTAGAGGCAAGAATCACATGTTGACTTTGAATACATATCCTTATACTTTGCAAAGTTATTGTGCAAAACTCGTAAGAAATATGCATTGCCTTGACTTGCCTTTAGCTAGCGCTAAAAGGGGCGGTCAGACTCGCCTACTTGTGGTGGTCTGACTGGCTAGATTGGTTTGACCAGCGACTGTACATGGCGGTCGATCGCCCGACAATCGATCGCATTTGTGTGGAGGTTCGATCGCTCCGCGTACTACCGTTTTCCGCGGTGTGTTTTTTCCGATGGGCAACTTCTCTTGTAGTGTCTCGGCGGCATTCTTGCGATCTAATCGACTCGGTGGTCGACCGGTCCACGTGGCGATCGATCGGTTGTTTGCTCTAACAGCTAGTTTTTTAGCCATTGGAGAGACCGCGGTAATGAAGATCTACGGGTAGGCTATGCAAGCATAATTTCAAAAATTCTACCGCGTAAAAGGGACCTCCTCTAGTAATAGATCACGGATTACCTGCGGACGCGCGACTCGTAGCGAAGTAGAGTCGATGTAGCGCGTTGATGCGATTGTAGTCGTTCTTGCGTAACGTCTCCTCCTTTAAGTCCTTGCGTTCGTCACAAGTTGCGGATCGCCCTAGTGTTGAAGTTTCGCATCAACACCTCCAAGGTATCCACACGTGCGGGCAGAACACCACGCGCCGGAGTGCTAGCGGCGCGCGGATAGATGGGGATGGTGTGGCAACTAGGGTTTTGGGAATTCAAATTCTCTTAGCCAACCCTATGCCACCTTCCTCTATTTATAGGCATCCATCATAATGGGTCTCGGATCGAGGCCCATTAGGAACTCATGGCCCATAAGAATTCGGATCACTATCCGAATTAAGTCCCACCCTTCAAGTGTGCGACCCTATAGGTTCACATACACTTAGACATAGCCCAGTACTCCTACTCGCCCATTAATCGCAATGCCCCTTAGCAAGACATACCGACTCCTAAGTATATGCAAAGATTATATCGGACGAACCTCAACAAAACTTATGCATTTCCCTTTGCCTCACGATATCGGTTAAACTCAAGGCGAGTACGTGTCATCCTTGTTTGGTTAGCTCAACCACTTTTTCTCGATTATGTGACTTGAATTCCCGACTACGGTTAACTCTTTAACCGTGAATAGCATGGCCATGCATTTCTGGAATCCAATCACTCGAGAGGCCTAGAGATATCTCTCCTGTTGCTTAGAGGGGCAAATCCTATCTTGATCGACCATGCCTCAATGCATGCATCATAACAAAACCCGAAAGCTACCTTTATGACTACCCAGTTACGGAGTAGTGTTTGGCAACCCCTAAGTCAGTCATTATGCATCTTGAGTACGTGCGACGATCTCAAGTCTTAAGGACATAGCATACGCTTTGTGAATGAAACCAACTGATGACGGTAAGAATGTAACATTCTCGCAGTGTTTCATGGTGGGTCGATCCAACCCCATGTTTGCTAACATGTGTCCATATTATTGGTTTAATATCTTTATATCTATGACCCGTGAAACATGGTCATCAACCAATACATATGCTAGTCTATTAATATGTGTCCTCATATGTTTGACTAGGGATCATCTAAGAATAATCATCGTAGCAATATGGAGTTTCACAATCAAGTCACACACTTGATAATAAATATTGACGATGTTATTCAAGGAACAAGATAAATTATCCAATAATTCATGAACATAATAAACAGAATCATCTCTATGATTATCTCTAGAGCATATCTCCATCAGGTACTACCGCAGTTTGCACTACGGTACTACCGGCCTCCAGGCTGATTCTTAGCTTCTACTTGTTCCAATGGCTAGTTTTTAGATGAATTGTATAAATGCCTCCCAAGGGCTATTGGGATAAGGTTGTTGGTGCTATTCTTCCTCCCTTTGAGCTAAGAGCAAGTCTTCTCCTCCATATGTGCATGTGTTGCACTTAGAGTGCTTTGGAGAGACAACCTTGTGCATGTGTTGCGCTTGGTTGTGGACTTTTGTGTCCGTTGAGCTAAGAAACTTGATTCATTCAAGTGAGAGTCTCCGACTTGTTACTCTTGGAGTTTGCCGACTCCTAGACGACTTCGGAGGTGTGGTGATCCGGTGATCTTCTCAAGAAGTTTGTGAGAAGGCCCAGTGGATTGTGAGTGGTGTGGTGTTCGCTATCTCCTGAGTGGAGGAAGAGCAACCACAGTGTATTGAGGTGGTTAGGCTTAATTCATAGAGCCGATCTAATTAGTTTGAGCTTATCTCAACGTGGATTAGGGGAAACTGGCAAGTTTTCGAACAGCACGGTAAAACATCATGTGTCAATTGTGGTTTATTCTCTTATGCTCAATTTATATTCATATAATTAAATTAATTACTTGTTACTCTAAAATTATAAACTTTTAACATAGATTTAGGTTGTTGGTGCACTTAGGTGAACCTAATTGATTTAGACTTTATTTGTGCTAAACCGAATTGATTTACACTTCTACATTATAAACTTTGTTTTAGCTAAAGAATTTTAAAACCACCTATTCACCCTCCTGTAGTCGATCATCTTTGATCTTACAAGTGATATCAAAGCTTGGTTTCTTATTTATTATGCTTCACCGCCTAGAGAGTTAAAAGATGGCTACTAATAATATAGTGCACCTAGGTGAAACACCTTTATTTGATGGCATGAATTATGATAATTGAAAAATCTGCATGATATATTATTTTAAAGACATGAGCCTTAAAATTTGGCGAATAGTAAATGTGGGCTTTTATCCTCTATTGAATCCTCTTACTCCAACAATTGAGGAGGAGAAATGCTTATATCTTGACGCTCAAGTAACTAACGCTTTATTTAGTACTTTGAGTGTAGAGATATTTAACAAAATATGCAATCTTGAGAGCGCTCATGATATATGGACACATCTTCAAGATAATTATGAAATATCCACCTCAATCGATGGTGATTGCATACAAAAGTGGATGTCGGGAGATGATTGCTCAACCTTTAACTCCAACGATGAAGAATCTGCTATTCCCTCCACATCAATTCGATGCTTTATGGCAAGAGGTAACAAGAAGATAAATAATGATAATGACTATGATGCACCTTCTTACGATGAGTTAATGGATATGCTAGAAGGGCCTAATGAATATCTTGGGAAGGAGAAAGCTAAATATATGATTTTCTAGAATAAACATGTCTCTCTTAAAAATAATTATAACAAGCTAAAGAGAGAATATGAAATTCTCTTTCTCAAAGAATATTCTAAGCCTAAGGTAGATATAGGCATTGCTTGCAATTTACTAGATGATATGTCATGTGTAGCTCCTAATTCTTACATTTCATCTAAAGTTAGCGTATCCACCTCTTGTGATGATTTAATTGATGTACCTTATTGCTCAAAAATATATACTTCCAATTCCTCTATATTTATTGAGACTAACATTGTAGAGGAAAACAAAGTGCTCAAGGCCCAAATCACCAAGTTAAGTAATGACTTGGAGAAGTGCTATAAAGGAAAGGTCTCTCTTGATGATATCTTAAGCAAGCAACGATGCCTAAATGACAAAAGAGGTAGTGGCTTCATCTTTGAGAAGGAGAATAGCAAGACACGGCATAATGCAAGACACACAAAGAAAATCAAGTATCATGGTTGCAACAAGAAGGGTCATATAACCTCAAAGTGCCCCAACAAGATAGATGACAAGTCAAAGTCATCAAAAGTGAGGCAAATTGGCAATAAGCAAGTTAACAAAACAAGAGAAGAAATAAAAGACTTCACTTACTTTAGTTGCCACAAGAAAGGATATTTTGCCTTCATGTGTCCTAACAAATTGAATGCGAAGCCAACGTCATCAAAAGAAAGGTTAACTGACAATAAGCGAAACATCAAGACAAAGTATGGAAGAAAGAGTCAAACTTGCTACAATTGATAGGAAAAGGGATACTTCAGTAAGGATTGTCCCAAAGGTATCACTCCTAAGCCCTCTCTTTATAATGGATATTATTTGCTTAGGAGGTATAGAAATGGTAATGCGGTTGCTAGAAATATTAGTTCACATAAAATTATTGCTAGAGCCATTTGGGGTGCCTAAATCCATTGTAACTGACATCCAAGGACTCAACCAAGTGTGAGTACCAAAATATGCTTGATTGTCAAATAGATGTTTGGAGATGCATTGGAAGCTTAGTCCCTCTCACAAAGAGATGGACTTCATCGCATACAAATAAGGAGCCAAGCTTAAGATTTATCATCTCACATCATGAACCAATGCTATCTTAGTAACAAGCATTTAAATTGAAGTATCTAGCCCTTGCCATGTGTAGATTGCATTACATAAAAATCTTGTTCAAACTTGTGTCATTGCTCTTATTCGAAATTTCCTTGGTTGCAATCTTGAGCACGTTGTAGGTGGCACATTAAAGGGAAGTGCTAATTCATATTCATGCGTATCACATCTTTAAGTGTGCCTAAATTAATTAAGTGCTAGAGATGATTTTCAAAATTGAACCTTTTAGCCAAAAACAAAATTCTTTGTAACTTTTAATTATATCTTGACAAACTAGTTGCAAAATGAATATAAAAACTTTGCAAATGTTTTTCATAGGGTTCTGGTTATGTTAAAACTAATTTCAAAAGAAAACAAGTTTTAAGCCCAAAAGATAGTTAATAGATATTGTTTTTGCTTTGAATGTGTATTTTGTATAAAAGAAATTATAAAAAGATTTTGACAAAAGTTCTAAAGTAAAAATCCTAGAGTTGGTCTTCGTTAACATTCCTTGTATTTAAAAGGTTTCTCAAAAGACCAACATATCAAATGTTATTTGATTTTAAAACTCACCCTAAACTCCTCTTTGACCTATATTGGTCATATCTTAGCACCATGTGAGTTATGCCTCTTGGATCGGATCTTTTGCTATATCTTGGTTCAAAAGTGGCATTTGAAATTTATACATGCTATTTCACATCAAAGAGTTTCTTATTTCTCTATTTTGGTATTCATGAAGTAAAACAAGTAAAACTATGCAAGTCTTGCTATTCAAAGAGCCATTTCGGTCAAAAGTCAAATATTTTGTTTAAAACGTCTAAAATTATGAAAAACTAGATAAAAGTACTTAACTATGTACTTCAAATATTTTCAAAGCCTCTTGACTAAAATTTCAAGTTTAGAAACCAAAATTACAAAATTTGGCCTCAAAGTGATCTTGTTTCTAAATAAAATGAGTTATTTCCCTAAATCAAAATCTATCAATTTTTAAAAAAGTCATCAACACCAAACTCATAGGGTTGGTTATTTCAAACATTTCTCTAGTTTAATGTTTTCACAAAAGGTCAACTGTTGAAAAGCTATATTCATTTGAAGTTCGCTGAAAAACAAGTATTGACTCGAAATGACCTATTTTTGTATATTGTGAGTTTTGTTATGTGAGCCAAAATTATTTATGCATATTTGCTCAAGATAGTAATTCCAACTCATACAAAGCCTAAAAAGGTGGAAACTCCATGAATCTCAAATTAGATTAAGTTTTGAGCTTTATTGAAAAACAGACCTTTTCTATTGTATTCAAAGCAGCATGTTGCCGCATCTTTTTTAAAAAAGGGTTCTTTTTCAAGAATTCTTCTTGGGAAATGCTCACTTTAGACCAAAATTAAAATATGAAAAGTTTCAAAGTAATTGGACCTCATTTGAATGATTTTTTGCATTTCACTTTGTTTCGTGTCAAAATTTCCAAATGAAAACACATTTTGGCATATCTTTCGATTGGAAAATCCTTTCTCAAAACTTCTTGTTAGAAAAGGTTCCCAATAGTATAAAGTTCATATCTGCCAAAATTGAAAGTTTTTCAGCTTAATTTGAAAAGGTTTCATTCATTTCTCTATTTGTCAAATTGCTAAAAAAATTCAGAACTTTTATGTTTCTAGGCCAATTTGTGATTTTCATATCTCAAAATGGGTTCAGATTTGGAGGAAGTCTCATAATGAAAATTGATTACTATAGTTGGTCTTTCATGCCATATTTGCTCAGAATTTATAAAGACCATTTGATCAATTTTCCGTCCCTCTCTAGAAGCTCAAGTGAGATGCATAAAGTCTGAAAATATGAATTTAAATTTCTGAAAAATTGAGTCTTCTACTCCTAAATGGGCATTAAAATCTTGGTGAGACTACCAAATGTAACTCTAGTGCATCTAAAAGAGTTTAGCCCATTTATAAAACTTCAAATTCACTCGGAGCTCATTTTGCAAAATGTCATTTCATAAAAATATCTTTATGTCAAAAGTGCATAATTGACTCATATGTGGTCTAAATTGATCATATCTTGAATAATCGAGGTTTTAAGCATGGCTTACACTCCTTGGTCTCTCTCGGATGTGTTCCTCCTTTATTTGTCTCAAAATTTAAAAACATTTTCTTGAGTGAACCTTTTTGCAAAAACCAAAACCAAATTGAGTAAAAATCTATTTGCAGAAGACTTTGTAAGGGATATTTCGGTTGGAATTGCTCTAGGTATGTTTAAAATTGTATGTATGAACTTTGGAGCACCTACAATTGTTTTTCCCTTTGTTCTGGCCTTGCTCCTCTGCTAGGACCAGATCCGTTGGAAAGAGGGTGAGATAAGTTTTCCATACTATACTCACACATTCCAAATGGACTCTTGATGCGAAATCTATGAGCATTTAGAGTCAGCGTCGGATTCTTTTGATGATTTCGGATTCTTTCAGCGCATAGAAGGAATTCGGAGGTGGGGCTAGATCCATCTGAAAGTAGACTTTAAAAACTTTCTAACAAGTACTCATGGGCCCCGAGATTCTTCCTGAATGAAAAGTTATGGCCGTTTGAAGTAGATGCTATCAGGAGGGTTGAATCTAAGTAAAACTCGTGAACAGGACTTGGTTTGCGCTTGCGGTTTCACTTGTATACTTGGGCTCGCGTGGTCCTTCTTCATGGTTCGTAAGCACAAATAAATTATCACAAGGAATAAATAGTATTCAATTATTTGAAACATTTGTATGCAAAATTAGGAACGCATTCACCTGATAGTTAAGTTGATGCGCTCGCGCTCGAGTCATTGGTCTTTGTATCGTAGGTTCGGCTTCGTGAACATACTCATGCACACTAGATGTGGAAGTAGCTGGGATGTCCTCATCATTAGATAGCATCATATTCTCATTTAAGATAAATTGAAACCGAAGAAACGAATTCATCTTTTGTTTGTTCTTGGGAGTTATGGTCGTATGCGTTTGTGACGTGGTCACATCAATATCAACATGCGTATCCGCATCATTCTCCCCTTTTTCAAGAAAAGCCGTCCTTGGCTTTTGATCGCCTGAAATTGTACTAAATAAAGAATACAACGTGTATGCATGGTATATATATTTGTCATCAATACTTCTTCGGCTTATTTCATCATGGATATGTGACGGTGGAGTAAGCGAAAAGAATAACACATATGCATGGTATATGTATGTATCAATTGTTGTGTCATTTCTATTATCTTGCACAAACTCATGTATATAGCAGCGACTAAAAGATGTTTGCATTGTAATATTGTGTTTCACATCATTCTCCCTCTCATAAGGGAAAGTCATCCTCGACTTTTCTAAGGTCATAGATAATTCATTAATAGGCAAAATTAGATTTAGTTATTTAGATATGGGAAGAAAATTTTGAGTGCTTTCCTTGATTCAACTGTGCTACTCTAATTATTTTTACATGATTGTACATCAAAGATCCAACAAGTAAATTTATGAAATCTTTCTAAACAGTGTGTACTATTGTTGAAATTCATCTTATTATGATCATGACATGACACAGATGATTGTTTATCCATAATATGTAATTTCAATTCAACAAACTTATCACATATAATGCAAATTCTGTTAACATAAGATTTGTTATCTACACCATAATCTCCAATTAAATTGAACTTATATGTGTATGCATAGGTACTAACTAGTGATGTTGAACATAAAATTTCAGCAATATTATCAATTACATTAGCTAGCTCTCTAGAATCATCAAGTATGATATAACACAAAGAATCTTTAAGAGATATTTTAGTAAGAACTTCTTTATGAGTAATCAATTCAACATTATGTAAATTTGCTACATAAATTTCAGAACATGAAATTTTTGGTTGATCATATGAGTTCTCACAATTACTCACATTTACATAATTAAATTCAGCACCACTATTGTTACTTTTGTCGTTCTTCTCAGATGATGCAGGTGCTGGGGGTTTAAAATTATTAGGATGTATCCACAGGGCAGCAAGCACCTCATCCCCTCCCGTGGTTACCTACTCCTCATTTGCCTTCAGAGGTGGCGGTTGTTAAACATTTAATTTTTTATTTTTAATGTCAACCTGCATAATATGATAAATAACACTAGAAGTAGATATTAATGTGTCAGTTTCAGATTCATCCTCACTTTGTCTATCTTCTACTTTCTTTTCTTTTGGTGTCTCTCTCACACTCTCAATTTGGATGCTCACTCACACTCTCAATTTGGATGCTCTCAACCTCACATATGGTGGAACACAGTTCACTTTTTTTATCACTCTCACTCAATTTGGCTATGTGGCTCTCATCCTTGCAAGAGTCACGGTCTATATTAGGATCTATATGTAGCTTTGGAATATATGTCTTCTTGACCGAAGAGAAAGTCACATTCTCGGTCATCTTCTCATGTGTCGCACTAGTAGGAGCAGAAGAAAGTCCCATTGAACTATGGTGTACGCTTCTCCATAAGCCTCTTCTACTCTTTAATAGCACAATCCACAAGATCATGCACACTACAAAAATATTTATGTTGAAGTATAGCAACGATCTTAGAATTCAATCATCCTTTAAAGTATACATTCTCTTTTAATGCACTGGTGACACCGGCACGACGTATTGCATCTTGTAGCTCAAAATTATATTCTTAAACAGTATTACTCTCTTGTGTGATACTCTCTAAATAGCGAAGCAATCCCTACGCATAATAGGATAGCATAAATTCTCTCCTCATGAGTACTTTCAAATCTGACCAAGATTTAATGAATTCTTTTTCAAATCGTTGTTGCTACCAACTATAGGCATAATCTTCAAATTCTCTAGTGGCATGTTTCACCTCTTGGTCTTTGGGAAGCTTTTGAAATCTAAATACTTTCTTCATTCGCCATGCCCACTCAAAATACTCTTCTGGATTATTACTTCCATAGAAAAGAACTAAACTATCTTCTTTTTGTTGTGGACGAAGTGCCTTGAGTTGTCCCTCCATGGCAGCTGTGCCAATTACAATTCCTGTTTCATTGCACTTTTCATTGTCTGATGTTAGAAGCATCACCACAACTATCTTCTCCACCTGTCATGGTTAGTGGCACAAAGAACGTATAAATACCACAACATATATGATATATGGAGTTCACTCTATCTTACTTTTTCCTCTCCCAAATAAAGTTCTTACCTTTTCGAAGTGAATTGAAACCAAAAAGAAACTTACACTTAGTGGTGGCTATAATAGCAAGTGATGATCAAGCGGATTTAAAAATGACTCACAATTGCATGACAAAGGATATTTTATGGAGCTTGGTTAGGACGTATTTATCCTACATAATTTGAATTTCATGATATTGTAAAATTAAGTAATAATCCAAGCTAGAAAACTCTTGCATATGTGCTGATCCAAAATATATAAGTGAAGTATATGAACGCACACGCAATGATTGATGTGACTCAATGCAAACAAAGGAATGAGCTAAAAGAAACAATCAGAAAATATTAGCTCGTTTTGCATCAAATAATAGGAGAGACGCTAACTAATTGCAATAATATGAATTTAAGGGCACAAGATTGCTCAAAGAAATTAAATACTCCAACTGAATTTATATCATAAAATACACAATCAAGTTCGGCCCTATTTTTTCACTTTTTTTGCTCTCTTTTTTTTGCTCTGTTGTTTTGGCTGCCCTGCTAGTGACTCAAGAGATTCAAATTCTTATTCTGAGTCTAATAAGGTATATGAGTCACAAACTTTTTTAAAAAAAAACACAGGGGTATAAACTTTTTTTTGATCGGCTGAGTGAGTGTTACACAGATATAATGTTTAGTTGAGAGTAAATTATTCAAGAGCAGCCCACAATACAATATCAATGACTAGTATCAAGTGTTCAAAGGATTTGAGTGAAGATTGGTTTGAATAGTGTTCGGCTGTTTTAATTGCGCATGGCAAAGAATTCAAGGAAACCAACCCGAACACAAACTCTTCTCTTGGATTTCGGATAGCACTTCCCTAGAGTTGGTTTCGATAGCAACACCTCAAAGAGTTCGGATGAGGACAGCTAGCCAAACCGACTTGAATTCTAGGCTGATACTCGGATTGCTCTTGGAAGAGTTGTAGACACACACTAAAAAGGTGGCTAGGGTTTGGGGTATGGCCGCCCACCAAGAGCTAAAAGCAAGATTGAATCTATTATATTTTTTTGAGCTAATTGAAGGATCAACTAACAGATTTTCAAAGATTTAAAATAACAACAATTAAGCAACACAAAAGGACATGATGATCAGCACGTAAACAAAATTTCTAATGTATCAAGACTTAATAAAACTCACAAAAATAACAGATGTGAAAGTACGATTTGGACTTTTTTGTGAGGCAATTTTTAGCTATATGGACTATAGAACAAGAAGTAATAAACTGAAAAGTAAAGGGATAAGATCCTATCGAGTAAACTGCGTTCTGATACCAAGATGATACAGGGTCGTCCGATCTTCTCGACGTAGGATTGGATACTCACGGGAGTTTTGATGAATCGCAATGATCCTCCAATGCCAATGCAAGGGATGAACACTTTTTAATCTGCTAAAACACGCTCGCATTGATTTTACCGACCACCAAGCGAAGATCTATCGTGCACCCAATTCTCAGCAGAAAAGCTGAACGATCTTGATTGAAGAATACTCCTAATTCTATTCGTTGAAACATTTGTATGCAAAGTTAGGACAATTAAATCACCATAAGGATTAACTAGTATTCTATTCGTTGAAACATTTGTATGCAAAGTTTGGAACGCATTCACCTGATAGTTAAGTTGATGCGCTCGCATTCGAGTCAGTAGTCCTTGTATTGTAGGTTCGGCTTCATGAACATTTCCATGCACACTAGATGTGGAAGTAGCTGAGATGTCCTCATCATTAAATAGCATTATATTCTCATTTAAGACAAATTGAAACCGAAGAAACGAATTTACCTTTTATTTATTCTTGGGAATTATGGTCGTATACGTTTGTGGCATGGTCAAATCAACATTAACATGCGTATCCGCATCAAATACCAAACGTCAAAGGCCAAACACACACAATAGGTCCAAGGACAAAACCGTAAGACCAACCAAAAACCCTACCCCCGTAGCACTCATACCCCTCGCCCTCCTCCCTCTCCTCTTGGCGTTGGCACGAAGCAGAAAGAGGCACTATGTCATGGTGCTTGGGTGGACAGCAAGGTCTCCAGTGCCCTAGTTCGAGCTTGGAACCATGGTAAGCGCTACTTCTGTTCCTGATCTGCTCCTCCTCTGTTTCATTCCTTTGTTTTTTTTCCCATAATCTGTAGCATTGCACTTTGTCTTTGTACTTAGATTTGTAGTATGTAGAAAGCATCTGTCATTAGGATGGGTATGGTTTAGGTGTGTGGGTAATGTGGAAGAATTGAACACAAAAGGAGGTCTGTATTGTAGATTGCTGCGCAGATGTGAGGGTTATGCAATCTTTTGATATGTTGTGTCATCTATTTGTGTTTTCTTGATGGCCTAGGACTGATTTAGGACCTTGTGTAAAATTGTAGGCCCTTGTGCAAAATTGTAGGCCCTTGTGGAAAATTGTAGGAATTGATTTAAGTTTGCGTTCTGTTGGTGCTTGCCAGTGAATTGGCTGCTATATTTTTAGTATCTAATTCTTTAGAACATAATGTCCAAGTGATCATAAACGTTTGGAGCCTGTGGAACCTTACCGGTTTATATGCCATAATTTCTGTGAGTTAGTGGTGAAGAATATTTAATATAATCATCCTGTTATCTATATTAATATAAAATGTATCAGTTTGATTAAAGTATTTGTTACCACACCATATTAATACCCTCTTATTCTGATTATTAAATCAATATAGTTCAATGGCTAACATTATAAATTGTTTCTACTATCTAAATATCTACATCATTTATTCAACTTATCTAACGTCCACCGTTACAAATTGGTCCAGTCAATCCCGCCCTAATACATCACGTGTTCGTCTTGCGCGTTTACCACCCCCACCATGCGCCCTGCCAATCACACCGCAAGTTGGTCTTGCCTATCCGCACGCCCCATCCCAATCCTCCACGCCCTAAATTGCGCTTCTTCCTCCCGTCCCAATCTCGTGCGCTCCAATCTCCACCCAGCGCCGCTCACTCCACCCAGCACCGTCGCTCCACCGCCCTCCTCCCGCGCGCTGCTCTGCTGCACCACCGTTCTGGCCCACTCCTCCGCCTCGCCTCCCCTGCGGTACCGCTCTGGGCCACTCTGCCCCTTTCGCCGCTGCTCCATCCCCCTGCTCCCACACCCGCATCCGGCCCTGAACCCTCGCGCCACCCCCTGCTAGGCGCGTGCACCTTCGCCACCTCGGCTAGTCGTGACTCTTCGGTGAGCGCGAGATGGAGCACCTCGACTGCCTCTGCTCCCTCATTGTCCGCCTCGAGGCCGAGGACTAGTTCGAGCTCCTCCTCCATGGGCAGGAGGACGAGCAGGGCACCACGAGAGCTGAGGAGGAGGCGGAGCAGATCCAGTACCCCTTCTTCACCGAGGGCATGCACCATACCCTTGGTAGGTGAACACACCACCACCTCCACCTCTCTTCCCACCTCACCTAGCCTTTGCGGCCTCCGATGGTGAAGACCCGCAAGCCTACGCCCCCTCCATTCCCCCACCCCCACGTGGGAACCCCATCCTTGTTGTAATATTTGTGGTATAAGCATATATAGCAATATAATTTTAATATAATTATGTAAATACAAAAATAACATCAATTCAAATATAATTGACATAACAAGTATGTAAACATATGAATTGAACATATCATTGGAAATACAGCACATATTCATTAACGGAAGTAATAAACTTCTAAATGTGAATATGTATGCTAACGTGTAAATCATATATCAATTAAGATTAGCAACAAGCTCAAGTTTTTAATTGATATTTAGTGCTCTCAAGAGTAGGGTTACTCAAGTCAAGACTTGGCCATCCCGCTACTAAATCATATACTCTTCATCGATTGATTATATCAATAGAATTCAATCTTTGAGCTCTGAAATTGTGGAATCTTAAAGTTCAAATATATATATATCCAGTACACACTTAATTCGGCCACCAGAACAACAGTTCAAAAGGAAACAAAGGGCCTAATTAATTCAACTCTTCTTTTGGCCACTCCATTTTTCTCACATATGAATCAAGATCAATTACTAAGGCTGATTTCCAGTAATCACAAAATATATATGTGAGAACTTGCTATAAACTAATGACTGCTCAAACTGAATTGTGTGACCAATATATTTGAAGATTAACTTGAGAGTTAAACATCAATGACAGAGTCAATACTAACTAGAGCTCAAAGACTAAATTAACCAATCTTAGCATACGATTATTTCATCATCGAGCAACAATCCGATCCCACAAGCAATCTATGTCTCCCAGTGCCAGATAATATATAGGAGATTAACAAGCTAGCACAGCCCACATAGATGACATATACAAGTGACTGATATACTCACAAGACCGGTGATATTCGAAATCACCAGAAGATCACGAAGCTAGGCACGCTGTAAGCGCTGTTCCAGAAAACCTATTGCCCTCCACACACCACTGTGAAGGAGGACAGTAGGCCACGGAGATACAAAGCTGCGCCTTTGCCATTGAACGTACACAAACTAGCAAAGTCGAGGGAGAGAGTATGCCGCACAAGCACAGGGGAGATGCCAGCCAAGCACCTCGCCGTCGAGCACCAGGGGACCGAGATTGGGGTCGGCAAGTCTGCAAAGACACCGATCGACCACCACAATCGAAACCACCATACCACAGGCAAAGTTGGAACGCAAAGAGAGAGTGGGAGAAGAACTCACTGCTTTTTTTCGAATACTCAACCAAAAGGAGCCGGCTACTACTTATAGTTGAGAGAGGAAGGGGGAAGAACCCCACGGGCCGGTGCCACCAACGGCCGAGGCCAGGTCTCACGGACCGCTGCCGCCGCTCCTCCCTCTCCCAAGACCCGCTCGCTCAGATCTGAGCCAAAATGGAGCCCACATACACCGGATCGAGAGCATACCCCACGGGAGAATGAGCCGCACGGGGAGGGGAAGAGCAGGCCGCACGGGAGAACGAGTCGCACGGGAGGACTGGGCCGCCGAAGGACCCCACCTACCGCCAAGCGCCCCGCCGCCAAAACCACCTCTTCCGTCGTCTACTCAGGTTGCCCGAGCCGCCCGTGAGCAAATAGGGGAGGAGACGTCCTCCCCTTATCTCCTCGCATTAGCCCACCGACGGGTGGGCCCTCTCTTTTATTACTATTTTTTTATCAATTGGAAAATTTCCTTTTTGCCCATGATATCGGAGTTATTAAAACCTGAGTGGGTTTGCTCGCACCAGAGAGCGCCACGCCCACGCGAGGGCCTTCGCGCGCGACGCGTGGCGAGGCAACTGCACTCGCTGGCCTCCAGGACCGGGCCCCCCTCCCTGCCCGTGATTCCGCTCGAGTCCTCCCCTGGCCCCCGCCTCCCCTCCTCCTCCCCGCCGCCCCGCTGCCCTCCTCCCCGATCCCCGCGCCTCCCCCGCTCACCCGCCGGGCCGCCGCTTCCTCCCCTTCCTACCCGCCGCCTCCTCCCCTTCCTACCCCCGCCGCCTCCTCCCGCCGCCTCCCCAACCCCTCCTCCCCGCCTCCTCGTCGCCTCCCATCCTCGCCGCGCCTCCCATCCTCGCCGCGCCTCTCGCCGCCGCCGCGGATGGGATGCGGCGAGTTCCGCGGCACTTCTCGGCCTCCGCCGCTCCGCCGGAGCTTCTCGAAGGAAGTCGGCCCGACTCGGCACAGAGGCGCCATCTCGCCCACCGACGGCCTCCCACCGACTTCGATCGGGCGCGAGCACGGCGCCGTCGGCCCCGTCAAGGACCAGGTACGTCCGACTTCGATTTGAGGATTGAAGAACTACTTTTGTTTGATTTATGAGAGCTGGTGGGCACAACTGAAATATTAAGCGTACAGCCAAAATTGCTTACTGAGCACCTAGGGCGAAGCATGTGTGTAGCACATGACTGCATTCCAAAAAATATTAATAATGTGACAAAGGAGCCTGTTCATGTTCATGAGGGCATTAGTTGAAAAGGGAAGTTGTCTAAACAATGTTTCTAGCATGTTTTGTCTAAACAATGTTTCTAGCATGTTGTCCACTTGTTCCTTGCTATTGTTGTTTCTGCGTTGAAATAAGTGAAGCACAAGATCGCCCACGGGCTTGAGTTTGATCAATTTTTTTGTGTACTCATTATCCTATTATCTATTCTATACAGGACATCCAAAAGCCTTAGATGAGGATGAGACGGAGTTTCTCGACAAACTCACATCGGTGAGCATTTCAACATATGCTAGCTTTGAAAATCCTTGTTCAAGTTCAAGCTAGATATTGAAGGTAGATGTTCTGTCCATCTGTATAGCTATTTAATGTCCTTTCAAGGGCTGAATATTTACAAAAACAGGATTTTACTTGCCTTATTGCCCAATAAATATAAATGCATGCACCTGCCTAGAAGCCTCTTTCCCCTGTGCGCTTGTTATTTTCTTGCATAACACCTATGAGGAGTTCAAAAAACATGTTTGGATCCATTGTATGTTGTATGAAGAAAATTATGATAGGCTTTTTCTATACTCGTTTATTCATAAGATATCAAAGGTTTATTTGTATACTGTTATTTTGATGTTTGCGTTGCTCGGTCATTTGAAAGGAGTGGTCTTTTTCCCCTTTTCCTTTACAAGACCTTTAGAATAGATAATAGGGCCCAGCTTTGTCAAAAGTGTTCCAAACATGTAAATCTGCTCAAGTGAAAAACTAAGAAATCAAAAGATAAGTATCTTAGATCCTAATATAACTAAGATCTGGCTAATGTAGTTTGGAACAGGAAAAAATGAGTTGCTGCAGCACCACTGTGATTATTATCTCAGCCCCCATTGCTCCACTAACAGCATCTTGTGCTCTGATGAGGGTATATCTCAAGTTTGTAATCCTTCCTGTTGCTACACCACTCTCCGACGACAGGAACCCCTCCCCTGGCAGACACCCTAGGATATAAAATACAGCTGCATAATCGAGAAATCCTGTCTTTTTAACTTTTTGGTGCAGTTAGAGAATTTCTTTTGTTAATATTGTATCAATTACTCAAAATAAGGTGGAAATCAACATTTGTGCTTTTGTAACGACAGTTTGTAATTCCCCTCCTATGGGTGACTATGGCAAACATTATCATAAGGAAACATTATTATTTGCAGCTTGGGTAAACAATATGAAAACATGAACTTTGTTGTTTGCCTTTTTGAAAAGGATTTTGGGTTAATGTTGCAAGGGAATGCTTTTATGTCCTCATGAAGTGGATACTTCTTTCTGATTCGTGACAATAATATGTCTTGAGTTGACAATTATCATATTGAAATTTCAAAACAGTAGGAAACTAATATCAAGTTGAATGCTTGGATTGCATGACTGTATGGCCTATGGAATTTTTTTGCGAGGGAAAAGAGAGCTTTATTAATTACTCAAGAACAGGGTTACAATCATGAGCAATTAATCGCTCAACACAATCTGGGGCTGAGCATCGCGCACACCGAACAACACAATGTTTAGTACGCTCCACGAGTATGCCTATGGATTGATCTTCCAAGTTAGTAGTATTAAAAGTTGCTATTTTAAGAAATAATAATTATGGGTAGAAACTACTTGGGCTTTAACTTATATGCACTGCATATTATAGTCCATATTTTCTGCATCATCTTAGTTTTTTCTTTCATGTTACTTTGTTGCAGTCAAGGGGGGAGGATGCCTTGCTTGAATCTCCTGAAAATCAAGTGAATTCTTAGATATGCTTTACTTCTTTGGAAATATGTGTTCCTTCTTTGCCTTTTCAGTGAATCATATACTTCATTTCTTAACGACATAACCACTATATGTTTGGGGAAGTAATGTATGCATTACTAATGTTTAATGCAGACATCCTTATTTTGATTGTTGTTGATGCAAGGTGCCGCGTTTGATTTTCTTAACGACATGGCCACTATATGTTTGGTGAAGTAATGTTTGCATTACTAATGTTTCTTGCAGACAACCTTATTTTGATTGTTGTTGATGCAAGGTACCGCGTTTGATTTTATCATACATTATCGCCTTCTTTGTTGGACTAATGAACTTCATTGAAACTTCGATTATTTGATCTGATTACTAAAAGAAAAAAGAGATAAGTTTGACGATGTGCTTTCATGGTACTAATATTGGTGTCTCAGATGATTTTTTTCCAGGGCTTTCATTAATGTAGAAATATAAGTTGTCCACAGACATTTCAAAAGAACAGGCGGAGGCTCCTCAGGATCTCATGCAGGAGGCTATTCTGTTCCATCCATTTGCTGAAGCTACCTATACAGTTATTCTTGGCATCCTTCACTAGGTCCCATTTTAGTGGTTTCCAGCACATTTTTTTACATTTTCTATTTGCAGGGCCAGATGCTTGATTTTGGAAGGAATCCTCTTGTGTTTCCCTGTGTTTTGACTCAATAAACAAGGTATTTTGACGCCATTGACTTGTGGTAGGTAAATTTTGTGACCCTTCTTAAAAGACTTTGATGTCAACAATTAGATCATGGCGTATGGTACTGACTTAGGGATTGGGATGGTTATTTAGTAGTGCCTGCCATTATCTGTAATATTTACAAAATTCATGCTTATCAACTGTGCTGTTAATTATTTGAGTAAAAAAGAACACCGAGAGATGAAGCACAAAATGCCCTTACTAAGGTGCTACTTTCATTGATTTTTCTTACGTAGAGATTTCGTGTTACCATCCTTTTCATGCTGATGCTCTGCTTCTTTTGGCAGCATTACTTGAAAAAACAATTATTGGAGTCAATTGAAGTCATGGCAAGGCGCGCAAAGCGCGCCCGATGATCTAGTCTAAAGTATTAAAAGTTGCTCGGGTTTCCTCTCGCGAGGGTGTTCCACGCAGTACGACCCCTTTACACAGCGACGCGTGGTGAGGCCCGCCTTCCTCCTCTCACGCGCACGCAAGCGTCCTTGCTCCTCCTCCCCGCCGCCTCGCCCCCGCCGCCCCCCTCCTCCCCCGCTCCCCCGCCGCCACTCCTCCCCGGTCCCCCTCCTCCCCGGTCCCCGTCGCCTCCTCGTCCCCCTCCTTCCCCTCCTCCCTAGCCGCCGCCCTCCCCTTCCCGCCGCCTCCCCTCGCCTCCCGCCGCCTCCCCGCCCGCCGCCGGCCGCCACTTCCCCTCCCTTCCTACCCTACCGCCTCCTCCTCCCGCCACTCCTCCTCCCCGGTCCCCTCCTTCCCGCTCATGAAGGGGCTGCGCGCGCTCCCGCCTTCTCCTCCCTTCGCCCATGCCGCCCGTGGCCCCTTACCCCGGATTCGCGGCGCCGAGCCTTCCCCATCACTCCCGCCTGCGTCAGCTGCCACGGTGACTTCCGCGCTCCCACGTCACCGCTCCCAATCACCTTCACCTCCCCCTTCCGCCCAGCGGTCACCGCAGCTCCTGGAAGCGCCTCCGCCTCCTCCCTCCTCCCTCGCGGTCGACGGCGGCGGAGGCTCGAGGGAACCAAGGTCGGAAGCAACCCACCCTCAGCGAGCAGAAGCAGCGGCTGCCGAGCACGGAGCCCCTTGAGCGCCGCAAGAGTAAATCCTCCAGCTCGACGCATCCTGTGTGCTCTTCTTGATTTCTTGGTCGATCCGGTTTAGTCGGTGGTGGTTGTTAGGTTTAGTCGGTGCGGAATTGGGGGGATTGATCGCTGAAGATGCTTGCAGAGTCAATGACATTGGAGAAAAATGGTGGCCATATTAGAGAACCTGTAGATCAGCCTTATTTGGAGGAACAATGTCCAGGTTGTGCTTGTGTTGCTGCGCCAAGAATAATCTTGCCAGAAGATGCGACAGAACCAAAAACTGGGATCAAGTTCCCTACCCTTCTTGAGTATAATTCCAATCCAACTGCAGAGGTCCTTTTTCCAACTGTCCTTTGTTGATAATTATTTGCTGTACCAATTTTGTTCTTATGGCAGAAGAAATGTTTTCGGTTAGGGTTTATAAGCCTTCACTACTGCCATTGCATGTGATATTATGGTGATATGGCACTAGGAGCTGTAAAATCCTAAACTATAGTACCTAGATGATAAACTGACTCTGTATATGTTAGCAGTTGTACTGTTGATAATTAACTCGACACTTCTGTTTGCATCTTATTGTTTTAATATAATGTCACAGTGTTTTATACCAAATCTGTTGGTTATACCTTGACCATTCCATTTGATAAGTTCAGCTAACAGTTAAATATTCAGGTGCTTGTAGGGATGGGTTTCAGAGGCATGCGAATAACGAGGATCAAAAATCTAAATCTCTATGCATTTGGATTATGTGAGTAAACTAAATTATCATGTTTGCTGCTATTACTTATGAACTATTAACAGGCTGAGGTACTGCTTAAAGGTTCCTTTAGGTTACTGATGTTGTATGGTCATAGATATACAGCCAGATTCTATTTGCAAGAAGCTGGGTCCAAAGTATGCTTCTATTCCTGTTGCTGAGCTGAAGGATCACCCAGATTTTTTGAAGATCTTTTGAGGTGTGCATGATCAAGATTATAAGCCTTCACTACTGCCATTGCATGTGATATTCTGGTGATATGGCACTAGGAGCTGTAAAATCCTAAACTATAGTACCTAGATGATAAACTGACTATGTATATGTTAGCAGTTGTACTGTTGATAATTAACTCGACACTTCTGTTTGCATCTTATTGTTTTAATATAATGTCACAGTGTTTTATACCAAAACTATAGTGTTGGTTATGCCTTGACCATTCCATTTGATAAGTTCAACTAACAGTTAAATATTCAGGTGCTTGTAGGGATGGGTTTCAGAGGCATGCGAATAATGAGGGTCAAAAATCTAAATCTCTATGCTTTTGGATTATGTGAGTAAACTAAATTATCATGTTTGCTGCTATTACTTATGAACTGTTAACAGGCTGAGGTACTGCTTAAAGGTTCCTTTAGGTTACTGATGTTGTATTCTCATAGATATACAACCAGATTCTATTTGCAAGAAGCTGGGTCCAAAGTATGCTTCTGTTCCTATTGCTGAGCTGAAGGATCACCTAGATTTCTTTGAAGATCTTCTGAGGTGTGCATGCTCTCTTGATCATTTACTTGCGCTCACAAAATTCCTTCTATGAAGATCTTTGCCGAATTCCATAACTTAACTAGCCTCTATACATGTAACAATTGTGTAAGCTCAGGTGCTCGTTGAGTAATCTGGCAGAATTGTAGGGGTCATCCAATAAGATAGGTGCTGTTATGTATAGAGGGTTTTGGAACTACTACAAACCTGCGATCATTTGTCATCTTTTTAGGTCTTATATCTATTTGTAGGCTTTTGATACTGTATAGGATATTTCTTTTTATCCGATACTACAATAGCAACCTTCATTTTTCCCTATCTGCATTCCATTTGCCTCGGTCTACAGTAGCGCTGCTGAATGTACGCCGGTAATGAAACAACATTTGGGGACCTTTTTTCTTCGGTCAACTTGTTTTTGTACTGTTGTCCATCAAAATGCTGATGATGAAACATCATTTTAGGTGACTTCCATTTTCCAGGTCTGATCCACGCGCCTGCGAGGCCTTCGCGCAGCGACGTGTGGTGAGGCCCGCTTTCCTCCCTCTCGCACGCACACAGGCGCCAATGCCGCCTGCGCGCCCTGCTCTCGCCCCGCCGCCTCATCCCCGCCGCCTAAAAGTTATCATCCGCTCGCAGTTGTCATTGTATTGTTGGGACTTGTTTTATCTGCCGTTGATCAAACAACTTTGGATATGTCATTTTATGCCGAAGGGTGGAGATATGGGTAATGGCCGTATTCAAGGAGGAAGCGGGCGAGGTGGACATTTCTCGCATGGAAGAGCGGCCCGCCTCCTCGAGGACCACTTAGGTTAACACGCGACCATCCGCACGCACTATTGCTAAGGTAAGGCCAAACCGACACTATGTTTTCGCTCAATATCGATTCTTGAATAAAGTAAAAAAGCTGAATGAGGAGAGCATCTTTGTGATTTTATTTTATGAAGCGGCAGAAATAACAGTGGTGTTTATCACTAATGGACTCTTTGTTGGCTAGAGCATCTCTTTTATTATATGAAGGAGCAGAAGTAACTTTGATATTTATCTCTAATGAATACTTTGTTGGGTAGAGCATTTCTAAGCTTTCATTAATGGAGTGGTAGAAGTAACTATGGTGAATTCCTCTTAATGTAATAGAAACTTTAAAGGATATTACCTTTTCCTCAAATGTATGGAAGGAAATAAATGCAAACGAAACTTTATGGAGTTTTTGCAATTTGATGTATGGTACATGAAGCACTGAATGAGGAATCTCCATTTCAATGCGCCCCTTATCTGATATTTAAATAGGATGGCCTCTATCTGTTATTTCCTTCAGGTGTCTATATTGAAGTGGGAATTCTATATTGAAGTAGAGATTAATTTCTATGATGGTCTCTATCTGTCCTCTACTTGAAGTGTATATATTGAAGTGTGAATTAATTTCTGCAATTGAAGTCATAGCAAGACGCGCGAAGCGCGCCCGATGTTGATGTTCTAGTATATACAACAATCCCCGCCACGGCGGCGCAAGAGGGCCACCCCTCCCTTCTCGACCTCCAGTGCCACAGCCTAGCCATCCAGACCCAAAACCCTAGCCCCGCCGCCTCCCCCTCCTGTCGGGATCCCAACCCCTCCGACGACGACGATGACGGGGTGGGAGCGGGCAGCGGCGGCAGAAGCTCAAGAGCATCCTCTCCGAGTATGGAGATCCTATTTTTGCACCTACGTTTCTTTGCACTTCTTGCAGATAAAAAAATTATTCTCTTATTGCTTGCAGATCTGGAGGGCAGAGGAGCATGCAATCCCCAATAGGATTGACGACGCTTTGGATATATGGATCTGGTCCTGAGGATGTTGGGTTTGAGGTGCTCCAATCTATTCTTGATTCCACTCAGGCGACGTCGGTGTGGCCGCTCAGGAGATTAGCGCCAGCGTACATCTGTCATCCTGTGACCGCATCCCCTACCTCCTTGCATCCTGTGGCATATGGCGCAAACGGGTCCAGTAGCTCCTCTGGTGATCGAAGACTTTCCAAGACAACTCCGATTGCAAGCAGCAAGAGAAGAATCGCCCGGCACTCACCCCAGGTACCTGGTTACATTTGTTGTATTGCTTCACATATCATGGCTGCCTACGGTATTCTTGGCTCTTTTGGTTCGCAGAGTATTTGATTGAATTAGGCAACATAAATTCATGGATTCCCTCTTAGTTTAGAATGCATGCAGTATTTTTGTTTTTATTGTGGTCTACATCTTAGTTTTTGGTAATTCCATAAGTGAATCTCCCTGGTTGCTCTCACAATAGGTACCCAAATTGCATTGTTACTGCAGAACATTTCATAATTTTGCACTACATAATTTCACACTTCTGAATTTGAATGGAAACGAGTTTGTTACTTTCACGCAGGTCAACAAAGGAATTTGATCCGGCATTTGGTAGTGCAATTTTCGTCGAGGAGGAAAGAGGAGGGTGCAGGAAACAGCAGCAAGTCCTCCTCCCCTGGAGGACGCTGCGACGCTCAAGGTTCACGGCTCCAAATCAGCCCGATGACTCACTGTTTCACTACCCACCAGTCGCTTAACGAAATGCCTTCGTTATTCCTGTTTTGCAAAGTGAACATCAGTGCTGCCACAGTTCACCACGCAATGCATCTTGGTCAGTCATCCTGTCAATCGTCAGGTTCTCCAGCAAGGTCCAGTGAGAGTTCGCACAGGAGCAGGAGTTCTTCCACCAGATCATCCTGTTCTCCAAGAAGGACAAGGAGAAGGTATACCTATACATACTCTCTTTGATACGCCCATCTGTTACTTTTATCCATGGCTCTATGCCATGTGGTCCTTGGCTTTAGATCCTATATTGCTATCATCAGCTACTGATTAACATTTAGCTTTGACAGCTGCTGCTTTTGATCCTTTATCGTCATTGACAAGTAGCCGTGCCATCGATTGTAGCCATTAGCTTAAACACCATAGGAGAAATAGTATCATGGGTTTGGTTGTAGGCTTTCTTGCTTGTAATCGTGCTAGGGTGCTGAGATTTTGTCGAAAAAGCAACCATTTTCAATCTAACATCATCCAAAGCAAAGGGTCCAAACAAGAGCAGCAGAGCGACAAAAGGCACTGGTGTGGGATGAGGACCCTCCGCACCTCAAACACGCTGGCGTCCACCTTGGACCCGGCGGCCACCTCCAACGCGTCGACGGCCACTCCGGACCCGGCGGCCACCTTCCCGGCCGCGCCACCCCAAGCGCGGCCACCTCTCCTTCTCCAGCGCCGACTTTCCACGGCCGGCCGCCAAGCCGGAGGCCGAGCGAAGACTCCTCCCGCCTCCCCGTTTTTCCTGCACCGCATCGCGACCTTCCTTCGCGGACGGGCGCGGGTTCTCCTGTGTCGACCGGCGAGGCCTTGGCGGTGCCTGCGCTGGTGCAGCGCGCTTGCTCATCCCGGGTCCTTGCAGACTGCGCCGATCCTCCTCACGACCGAGTGCTGCCTCAAGGACCGGCTGAAGAAGGATGGGTAAAGGTGGTTGATCGCTGCCGACTTCGGAGAAGGCAGCGTCACCCACCTCGCAACTCTCGACGTCCGGTACCGGCTGATCTTCGCGGCAAATGCTTTAATCTGTTCGCACATTCGCACCGCTACGCGGAGCGCCGCGATCGTCCGATGCTTGCTACGCAAGAGCCTTGGGCACCTTCACCGCTCGCCCTGCTCCTCGTCAGCGCGGACATATCTCGGCTCGAAGTGTCTCGCCGCCGGGGCTTCTTCAACTCCGGCGACGGGGGCTTCCTCGTCATCATTTCCGGCGGCGGTGCTATCATCGCGATCGGGCCGGCCGACGATCTTGCCGGAACTTGCGCGGCCGACTTCGAGGCGCCAAAGCGAGACGCTACTCGGGCGGAGGATTGCGCCCGAGCCGAGGTCACCAAAGCGAGGAATCCCTCCGTCGGGCGCTCTCCGTCGCCTCCATCGACCAGGCGGCGACCATCATCGGCCTTGTGGCGGCCATCATCGCCCAGGCGGCAGCCAGACTCCGCCTTCTTCAGCCCTCCGTCAAGGCCTCTTCTCCACCGCATGCCCGAAGCAGCTTGCCGGCGAGGAGGTGCGCTGGGGTCACCCAAGGGTCGATCTCGCCAAAGATCGCTCGCCCACCGGTCGCATGCCGACACGCGTGAGTCCTCTCAGCCGTGCGATGCATCCCCGAGCTGCTCCCTCCCCTCGACATTTATTGCCGCCAACGGCTCCACCTCGCCTCTTCCCAAGAAGAGGGCGGCAGCGGGAGAGGCCTCCATCTCGCTTGTTCCCGAGTTGAGGGCGGTAGCGGGAGAGGTCTCCAGATTCGAAGGGGTTTGTGGGAGTCTCGAGGTGCTTTCCCACGTCTCCCGACCCTCCCCGACCCACCGCACCTCTCGGCAAAGCGCGGCGGCGAACTCCTCCCCCTCCTCTTGACGAGCTGGGGGATGGTGCCGCTCAGCACTCGGAGACTTCCGTTGGTGCCTTGCAGGCAGCAGTGCCGGCACCTACCTTGACTACGGGTATTTGGGGAAGCTCGTTGCGGATCATCTCCAAGTTCTACGCTCGGCGCCGTCCACGCCTGCGGATGAAGAACCTTTCAGCTGAGGCTGCCCCGCCAGGCCGTGTTTCGCCACCACCTCGACAAGGATCCCCTTCGAGGGCGTGTGGAATTTCATCACCAACCTCACAAAACAGATGGATAGGATCCTCCCCATTCCGCGTGCTCAAGGCCAAGTCTCGCCTCGCTCTCCCTGGCACCTTTGCAGCCGCCGCATTGCCGAGCCGAATCGAACCTCCGCCGTGATGTTCGCACCGCGAAAGCATGTGATGCGGGCCCTGAACATCGTCGTCGAACGGGAAGAACTCCGTCCACAAGCACTAGTGGACTACAGCAGGCTCTTTGCGCAGCCTCTTTCCGCTTCGAACATTCAGGCTTTAGCTGCCCTCTTCGGTTGGACGCCACCGGTAGAGGAGGTCAGTCCGATTTGACAAGCCTCTACGGGTGTTTCTTGGTCGTTTTGCTGCTACTATTCATATGAATCCATCCAACATTTTGTGCTGGAATGTTCGGGGGCTTAATTCTAAGCCAAGGCAAGATGCTATTCGCACTCTGGTAGCTTCGGCCCGAGTAGATGTGGTCTGTCTGTAGGAAACAAAAAGGGCTTTCACCTCCCAAGGGTCGGTCCTCTCCCTGCTAGGTTTAGATTTTGACAACTTCATCTCCTTACCTTCGGTGGGTTCTTCTGGTGGAATTCTCGTGGCTTGGAGGCATGCTCTTGGACCTGCTGGAGCTCACAGACTAGATTCCTATAGTGCCTCAGTGCAATTTTGCCCACACGGCGGCCAATCTTGGTGGCTGACCTGCGTTTATGGACCGCAATACAACGATGCAAAAATCAACTTCCTTCAAGAGTTAAGAGACATCCGTGAGACATGTCAAGGTCCCTGGATAATTTTGGGAGATTACAATATTATTTATAAAGAGGAGGATAAGAACAACGCTTTCTTGACCGCAATGATGGGACGATTGCGCGCTTATCAATGATCCGCCTTGAATGATATCCTCTTCTTGGCGGAAATTCACATGGTCCAATGGCCATGCATCCCCAACTCTTGTCGCTTGATCGAGTACTTTGCTCCTTGATTGGGAGTTCATCTTCCCAATGCTCGCTTCAAAGCGCTCCACGACGGCTCGATCACGCTCTTCTTTTGGGTCTGCATGACAACAGGATGGGCAAAATGATATTTCACTTTGAATCCTTCTCGACCAAAGTGGAAGGCTTTCATGACACCGTCGCAAATGCTTGGTCCTCTCGCACTGCGTGACTGCCGCCCTTTGCTTCTTTAGACAAGAAGTTCAAAGCAACTGCTAGAGCACTTCAAAGATGGAGTCACAAAAGAGTTGATCTTGTTAAATTGCAGCTTAGTCTTGTCAGGGAAGTGCTTCATCAGCTGGAGATTGCTCAGGACTTTCGGCTTAGTCTTGTCAGGGAAGTGCTTCATCAGCTGGAGATTGCTCAGGACTTTCGGACTTTGTTAGAGGAGGAATGGCTGCGCTGCAGCCTCGCGAAGCACTCCCTAGCGTTATCCTCCATCTCACGCACTATTGCTAGAAGCCATTTGAGAATTGGTTGGCTACATGAGGGGGACGCAAATTCTCGCCTCTTTCATGCGTTTGCTAGACACCGCAAGCGTAAAAACTTCATATCCGTGCTTGTCGATGGTGGCGAGTGCTTACAACCAGCCAAAAGGAGCGGGCTGTATTTGATTTTTACAATGGGCTCCTTGGTTTAGGTCTAGACAGAGAGCACACTATTCATCTAGAGGAGCTGAACATCGAGTCTCATGATCTTACAACACTTGAGGTCCCTTTCTCTGAGGATGAGGTCTGAAAAACCATCTGTCAGCTACCTATGGATATAGCGCCTGGACCTGATGGGTTCACATGTCGTTTTTATAAAGCTTGCTGGCCAATTATGAAATTTGATCTTATGGCAGCCATTTCAGCAGTCTGGCATAGACAGTTTGGCAACTTTGGTTTGCTTAATTCAGCTTACATCACTTTAATTCCAAAGAGAGTGGAGGCTTTGGTGTCAAGGATTTCTACCATTAGCTTGGTGCACGCTTTGCTAAATTGGTCACCAAACTTCGCCAATAGACTTGTCGTCCGCCTCCACCGTGATGGTATCTCCAAATCGAGCGCCTTCATAAAAGGACGGTTTATTCAGGATAATTTCATGTGGGTGCAACAGCTGGCAAGGTATCTGCATCAACAAAGGAAGCCTTGTATCCTCCTCAAGCTAGACATCACAAAGGCCTTTGATTCAGTTTCTTGGTCTTTCATCCTTGAGGTGATGAGGAACCTGGGTTTCGGCTCCATTTGGTGTGACATGGTTTGTGGACTGCTGGGCACTTCTTCTTCGCAAGTCCTTCTTAATGGGATTCCTGGTGAGGTCATCCTTCACAAGCGTGGATTGAGAAAAGGAGATCCACTCTCCCCAATGCTCTTCATTCTTATTATGGACATTTTAAACCACCTGTTCTCTAAGGCCTCAAGAGAAGGTTCCTTACACCCCCTCTCTGCTCGTGCCTTGCAACACCGGATCTCACTTTATGCCGATGATGTGGTCATCTTTCTTAGGCCAAACACCATGGATTTGGAGGTCACTATGGGCATTCTTCTTTTGTTTGGTGAAGCTTCCGGCCTCAAAACCAATATGCAAAAGAGTGACATATTCCCTATCCATTGTTCTGAGTCAGAGATTGCTTTAGTCCACGAGCACCTACCCTGCGAAGTGATGAATTTTCCTTGCAAATATCTTGGTGTGCCCCTCTCCCTTCGGAAGCTCACAAGGACTGAATTTCAGCCTGTTATTGATAAGATTGCCAATCGTCTTCCGGGTTGGAAAGCAGATTTGCTAACAAGGGCGGGCAGAAAAACATTGGTACAATTTATGTTAACCTCTATGGTGGTCTACTTGGCCATGGCAGTTGACCTTCCCCAGTGGGCTGTTAAAGCAATAGACAAAATCCGTAGAAGTTTCCTGTGGGGTGGCAGAAAAGAAACTAAGGGAGGCCATTGTCTCGTGGTGTGGGACAAAACCTGCCGACCTTTCCAATTCGGTGGTCTTGGTATCTCTGATTTCCAGCGGATGGGATGGGCCCTCAGAATGAGATGGCTTTGGCTTCAAAAGGCCCAACTTTGTGTCTTGGGCCCTTTCCACTCTAGATTCACCACTGTGTTCGGTCTTTCTTCTCTATAGCAACATGCACTGAGGTCGGTAATGGTGTCTGCACCCTCTTCTGGAATTATAGGTGGATCCATGGGAAAAGGATCGCTGACCTAGCACCCCGTCTTTTTGCTTTGGTTC
The DNA here is from genome assembly GCA_036346265.1 of Melocanna baccifera. Classification (NCBI taxonomy): domain Eukaryota; kingdom Viridiplantae; phylum Streptophyta; class Magnoliopsida; order Poales; family Poaceae; genus Melocanna; species Melocanna baccifera. Next base: position 68,477 of record JAYEVJ010000108.1, read on the forward strand.
CCAAGAGGCTGGCCAACAAGCGCACGGTGAGGGAGGCACTCACGGGTCACAACTGGATCGCGGATTTGATAGGAGCGACAACGGTTGGGGCCATTACTGACCTTATGGATCTCTGGGATCTCCTCTCACAGGTGGTACTGCAACCTGATTTAGAAGATAAAATCATTTGGCGCTTCACTACCAATGGAACCTATTCAGCAAAATCAGCATATGAAGGCTTCTTTCAGGGAGCCATTGAGTTTCGCCCCTGGGAGCGAATCTGGAGAACTTGGGCCCCAAACAAATGTCGCTTCTTTATGTGGCTGGCTGCACATGATAAATGCTGGACTGCGGATCGTCTGGCACGCCGAGGGTTGCAACACCCTCCCCGCTGCTTACTTTGTGACCAAGAGGAGGAAACCATTAACTACCTCTTGATCTCATGTGTGTTTGCTCGCCAATTTTAGTTTGATTTGCTTCAAAAGGTCAGACTACAAAACCTTTCTCCTCAACCGGCCGAGCTCTCTTTTGAAGACTGGTGGTCCAGATCACACAATGTAGTTCATGGCCAGGTCCAACAAGGCCTCAACTCCATCATCATTTTGGGGGCTTGGTCTTTTTGGAATCTTCGCAATCGCTGCGTCTTTGATGGGGCTGCGCCAGACGTTAGGGCTCTCGTCTTGTGTCAGTGAGGAGATGAGGATTTGGGGTCTGGCCGGAGCAAAGGGTATTTCATACCTAACTACCCTGCTACAGGCTTTGGTCTAGATTCCCTCTGGTCGAGGTCGATCTTGTCTTTGTACCATAGGCTAGCTTCCTAGAGCAGGTGTGCTGTGTGCGTGGTTTTTTCGTTTTGGGTCTGTAAGACTTCCTGTTGGTTTCTTTCCCTTCTTAATATAATGATGCACAGTTCTCCTGCATGTTTGAGAAAAAAAGAGATTTTGTCGAATAAATCAAGACTTAAAAAGATAAATAGTGCCAATCAGATTAGTAAAGTTCCTTTCCCCCCTCCCTTTGTGCCAATGGAATAACCACTTTTGCCAAAGTTCACTCAAAATCCAATTATCTGTTGACAACAGTGTTTTTGTACTATATGTTGCAAATACTTGATGTGTTCCCTTGGCAGGCATGATGAAGTTATTGCTACGAAGATGCTTCTTGACAAAGCCAACCTTACAGGCTATCAGGTAATTATTAGAAGAAATAACAATGCTCTGATGTTATTAGTTTATTTCATTTCTTAAACCCGTTATTTATTTATTCCAATCTTAAATGAAGTAGTATGACAACATGAGCCCTCAAGATTACTGATGATCGATATAATGAATATGTAGTGTTAAACAGAGTTTTATTATCAAACTTCAGTTTAATCTACACCATTGAACCCCAAAAAACACCAACAAAAAAAGTGGTGCATATCTATTTCTTTTTCGTGGATTAATGTGGGAGTTTTTAGGACTTTATGACCCATATATCCCCAGCAAAATTGTTTAACAAATATTCCTGGATTGTATTGCAATCCCAAACACTATGTTGAGTCTAAGTGTGACAAGTCATAATGTCAAACACTGATACGCTCTTTCATTATTCTTATATCTACCTCACTTTCTGATTTCAGATTTACAGATAGGGAAAACAAAAGTGTTTCTTTGCGCTGGTCAAATGGCCGAGTTAGATGCTATAAGAACTGAAGATTACATCTATCAATTTTGTTGCAATGACTTATGATTTAGTATTTGCTTAAGATGAGTTATTTCTTGCAAATTCCGGAATAAAATGAATTTTGATCTTCAATGCTTTTGACGTGGATTCCATGTGCACGCTTGTTTTTTGAACAGGCAAGGGGATTGAAGAAGCATCTGAAGAGTCTCAATGCGCCGAAGCATTGAATGCTGGACAAGCTTGGTGGAGCTTTTGTAATTTGAAGCATTTTGTTTCTGTGTACTTGAAATGGTCTCCAGGGAGTGCCTTCCCCTGATCCTCATCATCAGGAACAGACTCAAATATGTGCTGACATACCGTGAGGTGATCTCCATCCTGATGCAGTGCCATGTGTTGGTTGATGGGAAGGTCAGGACTCAGGACTGACAAGATCTACCCTGCTGGTTTTCATGGGTAAGCATGCTTGTTTCTTTCCTTATCAAGCAGTTCCTGATTTAGTCTGGTTTGTCAGGGATGCATTTCTCAATTTATCAAACCTTACGTAGGTTCTCTATTTGGCAGATGTCATTTGCATTCCCGAGACTGGTGAGAACTACAGGCTTCTCTATGACATCAAGGGTCGTTTCCGCCTTCAATCCATCTGGGACGAGGATGCCAAGGTGAGGATTTTTTTGTAGCATTTGCATACATATTCCAGTTGAACATACCATGTTACATAACATGGATTCTTTTTCAAGTTGGTGTGCTCTGGAGTATGTGGTTGCTGATGCCATGCTTTTAGTCAATGCTGGTTAGGTATTCGGAGTTTCAGACAGTCTTTTTTTATTGACTTTGTATTGAGATGAATTTTATAAATGTGGTTATAGCTTGAACTTATCTCTGATATGTGGTTGATGATCTATGTACCATAATTTTACTTTTGCATGTGAGCACAGCTTTAGTACAAAGAATTAGACAGCTTTGCCAATAATTAAAACAGTCTTATATTTTCCCTTGCTCAACATCATCATCATCATTTGCTTCCTTCATGTTATGATCAAGCCATTGGATTACTCTAAATATGATCTTGTTTCTGTATTGTCTGGTTTCCTTTCGTGTGTTCTGAAATGATTTGGGTTCTGGGTGATATATTCGGGTATGGTGTACTAAAAGAAATTCAGGCAAAGGTTCTGGCGTTCAATGGTATCCGTTGTTTTTGTGTTTGTGGAGAACCGAATAAGATTGTCCTTCTAATCTAAGAATCATGTTGTTGGGAAAATTTTACATAGTTTTAGTTTAGTAAAAGGTGTACATTGCTACGGACGATCAGACTTTGGCCTTTGAGCCTTTGAAAATTGCATTTGTAGTGTAGATTCATCAACAGTGAGGACCTGAGTGCACCAACATTATACCATGAACACTCACTATGTGTCATCAAATTTTTTCCCGAAGGATATTGCCATAAGTTACTACTGCACGTTAAAACTAAATTTAACTCACGAAACTAAATATCTTAAAAACAGTGTACTCAACCTTCTTCTACTTAATAATCTAAAAAAGTATTTAAGAAAATTGTGTCACGAGAAGGATACAGTTGAAAATGGTTGCTGAAGAAGATAAAAGTCAGATGTCAAACCTAAGTTACAACTGTTTTCTAAATCATAGGCAGATAGCAATCATGATACAAGCTTTTACACTATTTGAAACAAGAAATATCATGGTGTACATAAAGCATCACAAATTCTTGGCATGACTATAAGTAAATAGTGGAAGAATACAAGTACTTACTCAAACAAGATTTCTTTTTTGGGCATACACTTGTTTCACGTAACAAGATTTCAGCTGGACAAGCCTAATTGAATTTGCATCCTGGAACATATTACATTGAGAGAGTATCCATCTATTTTGAAGAGGTAATTCATATTTAGGTATATTATGATTGTTTTATTATCAATCTTGCAATTCAATGATGCAAAAATCTTTATACGGGCATTCCCTTCAGGATGGCGAGTTTTGCAAGGGTAGCTCTTCTCCATCTGTATGTGTGGGAATAATTCTGAAAAGAAGCCACAAACAGTTAATACTAGGAAAAAAGCACAAAATTAAAAATAATGATGGATCAAGTAAGTTTACCAAACTAAATTTGAGGGGTTTAGGGAAAGAATTAAGTTTACCAAACTAAATCTGAGGGGTTTAGTTAAAGAATTAATCCTACCTTTAACAACAATGTTTAAGGGCTTCGGTGATGTAGGCTCAACAATCTTTATAGATACCATATTTCCAAGACCTTGGGCTCAACAATGTTTATAGCTTTGGCCCTAAACATAAACATTGCAAATAATGTTAGAAGCATTGTGATTTGGCCCTAAAGATGGCAAGTAACTACTTTCAATAGACTGGATATGTAATTAGAATAAGAAGCATCAACTTAAATAAATTCTACTAGCTTATCCTTGTAAAAATGATTCTACTAGCTTATCCTTGTAAAAGTTGAAGGATCCAGAGACTGTTGATATTACAAACCTATTTAATAACCTTCATCAGCTTTCCCATCGAGCTATGCTAGCTCACTAATCTCTACGGATGGCATATTTCCATGTCTTTGGTTTCAATAGCCTAGGACCTGATCACAAATGATGTCAGAAGACTAAGAACATACCTGTACAAATTAATGTACCATGAAAAATTTACACAACAAAAGCATTGAAAATGAAGATTTTAGGTAAAAAGAATATTTGTTCCATTTTTCCCACTGATGCTATTATATCTATCTAACCACTCATTTAATACTCACTAGTAAGTGCACAAGTGTTACACATGTTGGATGTTACACAAAAAAATCATCACCGTCTACTGTCACACACCTTTTTCTGACTTGATAAATGATCCATTTTAAAACATGTATTTCGAGTGCGAACTATATGTCCTAAGCTTACAAATTCTGCGTGAACATATTAAGAAAGCGAGGGAAGCAGCATAGACTGACCATATTTTATTCCCCAATCCCACCCCTCCTCTCTATATGTGTCTATCTGCAAATCTAAAGCTTACTTTCATTTTCTTGATCATCTAAAATTCGTGAAAGGAAGTTGATGAATAAGTACAATGAGCTCAAGGTAACATGCTTCGGATTCATGACCGCTAATTTTCCACACATAAGGAATATGGACATTTCCCGCCTTCCGCTTCAATTTATGACTGCGATTGAATGTTTGCAGAAGGAACATTGATTGGAGTGTATACGTGATTGCTTCTTGAGACTCTTTCTAAATTGGAGTGCAAAATCTAGCATGAATCTAGCCAATAATTAAGAGAAAAACAAGAGAGGCAAGAACACTCAGACCTGCTGATCAATTAATCTCTTTTGCGCCAAATTACTGTTACAAACACTAAGATTACAACATAAATCAACGAAATTTCACCATCTTGTGTTGTATGGCCATCCATCAAAGAATTTTGATGCTTTTGTCTTTTTTATTGCAGAAATCATTGTATGCATGGCAATTCGCAATGTTCAACTGTGAAGCACATTCATCCATTTTTCATATGGTTCGGCTGGTAGTTTTGTTTTCAACTGTGAAGCACATTTAATTTTTTATATGGTTCTGCTGGTAGTTTTATTTATTCTTCTCTGCTCTTTGCGTAGCTGGTTGTAGCCTTCAGCAGGTAGGTTTTAACTGAGTGCTGTGATACGTAAGCTATAATTCTGTGATACTAAATCTGAGAGGATTTCCATACAAATTCTGAAGGAATTTTAATGCTTTCGCCTTTGAGGCATGAGCCATTGAAAAGTGCATTTGTAGTGTACGTCAATGGTACTGAGGGCCTGAGGGGACCAACATTATACCACTCACTATGTCATAATTTTTTCCCCGAAGTATATTTGCCATCAAGTTACTGTTGCACACTAAAACTAAATATAACTCGCGAAACTAAATAGCTTACAAACATGAGTACTCGACTTCTACTTAATGTGAAAAATGGAAAATTTGCCAATAGAAGGGCACGGTTGAAAATGGCAGCTGACGAAGATAAAAGTCAAATCGTTGGCAGATAACAATCATGACACACTTTTACATTACATTAAACAAAAAAATGATGATGTATCTAAAGTGGAAGAATACAAGTACTTAAAAAAGATATTTCAGCTGGACAAGCTTCATTGACTTTGCATCCTGGAACGTATTACATTGAAAGAGTATTCATCTATTCGAGGAGCTAATCCAAATTTAGGTATTCTAAGCTTTTCGGTTATTAAATCTTGCGATTCAATGAGGCAAAATCTTTATATGGGCATTCTCTTCTGGATGGCGAATTTTGCAAGGGAATGGTTTACTCGAAGTGAGTTCTCCTCCATGTGTATGTGTGGGAATAGTTCTGCATAGAAGCCATACACTATCAGCACCAGAAAAAAGCTTAGGCCCTAAACAAACATGGCAAATAGTGTTAGAGGTATTGTGATTTGGCCTTAAAGATGGCAAGCAACTTCTTTCAATAGACCGGATATATAATTAGAACATGAAGCATCAACTTGAAAAAAAAAATTAACTAGCTTATCCCCGTAAAAATTGAAGGATCCACACAGTATTGATCTTACATACCTGCTTGATAACTTTCCTCGGTAATTCCATCGAGCTATTTATAGCTCGCTAATTTCTACGGATGGCATATTTCCACGTCTTTGGTTTCAATAGCCTAGGCCCTCATCACAAATGATGTCAGAAGTCTGTACAAATTAATGTATCATGAAAAAAATTATAGTACAAAAGCACTAAAGAAATGAAAAATTATACTAATGATGCAATTATATCTATCTAACCACTTCATTTAATACTAGTTAGTAAGTGCACAAGTGTAACACATGTTGGCTGTTACACAAAAAAAATAATCACCGTCTACTGTCACATACAAATTTCTAACTTGATAAATGATCAATTTCAAAACATATATTCCGAGTGCGAACTAATTAAATCCCTAAAGTACTCCGGGTCGAGTATATCTCCAAACAGCAGAATTGTAACGGAAGATTGATGCTTGAATTTGTTGCTGAAACGTGAGCAGAGTGAGAAATCGGAGGGTCGTACCTTCATAACGGCCGTCTAGATCTTTCTCCTCGAGGTCGCCCAGTCGTTGCTGCAGGCATCTAGGGAGCGTTTTAATAGCAGGACAACCATAAATTACAAGGATTCGGAGAGATGAGTATGCTTGCGGCCCATCCGGTAGGGATGCCAGGGTATCGCATTTGTAAAGACTGAGGCGTTCCAACGATGGGAGCTGTCCCGAGCGAGATTTCAGTGATTTCAACCTACTGCAGCGCCAAATACGCATTTCCTTGATAGATGCCGGGACGTCGAACACCTCCACCAAATTTTCACAGTTCTCAATCTCTAGAGACTCGAGACGTGGCAGGAGTTGACTCCTTTCTGGTGTTGATGGCTCAGGAGCTTGTGTCGCGCAACCAGTCAGACACTTGCATTCATAAATCTGTAATGTCCTCAAGGACTCCAAGCTTTGGAACTCTCTCTCTGGCCAGTGCACGAGCGCATCGCAGCTACGGATTTCCAAATCTTGAAGCTGTACAAAACATGTCCATAGCGCCTGTACACCTGGGCAGAAGAACAAGTTGCAGCCACGTAACGCCATAACTGTCAGAGGGGATTTGTGGTTCCATTTCTCCTTGCCGTTCTCAATATAAACAGTCTCAATCAAACTATGCTCATCCAGCGATGTTGATCTCAGATTGGTCAATGAAGTCATATATCTAGCTACCCATACGTATATCTGTTCGTTGCCTTCTGTTATGTCTAATGCACCGACCTTTGGTGCTTCGGGTAGAATTGTCAACTCTGGGCATTTCCTAATATGAACAGTCTCAAGGATAGGGAATGCTGGCTGCTGACCATCTGTTCCTTCCATCAAACCCCAGCTCTTGAACCTCCTTAAATTGTATAATTTGAGTTCCTTTAATTCTGGAAATGCTGAGTATCCCGTAGTATAATCTCCACTACACGATTCTCGAAGCAATGGTGCTTCCGGTAATGCTGTCAGCTGTGGGCAATCCCAAATTGATAGTTTCTCAAGCTGAGGAAACATTATTATCTGTCGTTCTTGAGTTCCTTTGACTGCCCCCCATCTCTGAAAGCTCTCCAAGCCTCTCAATTCAAGTACCTTCAATGTTGGAAATGTTGAGTGTGCCATAGTATAATCTCCACTATCCGATTCTTCAAGCAATGGTCCTTCCGGTAATGCTATCAACTTTCCACAGTGCCTAACAAGCAACTTCTCAAGCTGAGGAAATATTAGCTGTTGTCCTTGTCTTCCATTTATTTCGCACCAACTCACAAAATCCGGCAGATGTTCTAGCGTAAGCTCCTTCAGTTTTGGAAAGGTGAGGGATGTAACACGGCTGCACAAACATTGCAATTTTTCCAATCCTTCCAAATAAAGAACTTGTAGAGCCGGTAGCTGCCATAGTGACGGAAGCTTCTTGGACCCACCACATTCAGAAAGATGAATCTCAACTATTTTTCGCAGCATACCCATCCACAATGGAAAAGTGGTGCCTCTGTAGGAATGTATCCTCAGAAGCTGTAGTCCATCATGGGGTTCGAGACCCTCGAGCACCTTATGATCCTCCTCACGACTGGAAGTCCATCTTAATGTCAGTCCTCTGAGTTCCTTCTTTTTCCCAAGGTTCGCCGCTTTTGCGTCTGCTTCTGTCACATTCTCAAGCAAACGTAGCTCTAGTTGACCACGAAGGTTTAAATGCTGCAGCTGTCCAACATTACTGCAATCAGAGCAAGTACCTGCTACAAAACATGTAAGTGTCTGTAGGGAAGTGAGTTGTCCGAGGTCTGGAGGCATGCTCTTCAACTCTCGACACCCATGAGTGTAGAGGTGACGGAGGGCAGTCATATACTTCATTTGCCTTGGAAGTCGATCAAGATATTTGCAGCCAGAAAGGTTCAGTGTTTGCAGGTTATACAGAATGCTTATATCTTTCGGAAGTGCTTTGATTCTACTTTCCGAGAGGTCGAGATACCTTAGGTGATGCAGATGCTTTGGTTTCAATAGGAATGCACTCCCATAGGGGCGGAGTTGTAGTGCACGCATGGAGCTGTATTTTGATAAATGCTGCAATGAATTATACACATGTTTGTTACATAGTAGCGTTTGGATGGCTGGAGCTCTTTTCTTCAGAGAATCATTCAGAATGGCTGCTAGCCCATCACATGACAAAAACAAATGTCGAGCAGTATTGGGTAACCAGTCCCTTGAAATAGGTTTCTCACTTAGAGTAACACATTCTTTTTCCATAATGGACAATGCAACATCATGCATAAGATCATGGATCTTACATATATTTCTAGAACAATACCCATGCTTGCTTTCGTCTTCGTCAAATGGAACTTGCTTCAACTCCTGAAAGAATGACCTTGAGGCCAGCTCATAAAAAACTTGTTCACCAACCTTTTCAATTAGAACTGCTTGTTGCTCTGGGATAAATCCATTTGCCATCCACAGTTGGATAAGCATTTTCACATCAATCTCGTAATCCTTGGGAACACAAAGCAGAATGCAAAGCACGCTTCATGTGTGACGGCAAGTCATCATAATCGAGCTTTAGTATACGTAAAATCTCGTGTGTCCTTCTTGTAGGCGCTGCTTTGCTTAGCACGACCTCCCATTCTTCCTTGGTTGTCTTGGCACGAGTACGTAACCTAGTGCTTTCGCTGCCAAGGAGACCCAACACATCTCTTCGCAAACTCATCAACCATATTAAGTAGCGCCTCAGAGCGTGCTCTTCTTTCAATTGAATGCTCTTCTTTCGATAATCTCCTTTATGAATTTTTGTCCAAAATCGTGATGTCATGGGCTTCAATCAGACGCATGAGTTGAGCAACTCCTTCAAGACGGGTAGTTGTCAATACAACGCTACCCGCGCCACCAAGTTTAAGGCAGGCCTTCACTTTTCCCACTTGTCAACATCCCGATTCCGCACGTCATCCAATACAAGGAGGTACCTCTTTCCATTGAGTTCTTCCCGAGCTTCTTGATTGCCTTCTCACCGCCGTTCTCATCGGAATGTTGCAAATCTTGTTGGCAAGGTTACGAACGTCAAAATCGTCGACACACGCACCCACCTCTCGTAGTTGGAAATGCTCCAGACTTTAGGTCGTTGTAAATGAGCTGAGCTAGGTGGTCTTGCCCAACCCACCCATTCCAACGATGGGAAGGACCATGAGATTTGCAGTGCTAGCTTGATCAATTAGTATGTTGACAATCTTCGCCTCTCTTCATCTCTAGATCTGCGACAATATTCTCGGGTCAACAATGATGGAATGCATGCGCGCCATTGCTTGGATGTCGTGCTTGCTTCGATATTTGAACTCAAAGTCTTTCATTTCAGCCACAAGGATGTCAATGGTCTGCACAATCCTGCGAAGCTTGTTGCCCATCCTGTAACGGAACACAATACGGTTGTGAGTGGGAAAGAGTTTTACTGCATGGAAGCCGAGCTTGCTATAGTGCCCCTTCTTCTTGGCTTCACGACGGAGCGCCTCATACTTGAACTCGTCAAAGACTTCATTCGCCTCGTAGGCCACCGTTCTGAGCTTCTCAAGCCAGGCCTTCGCTCCTTCTCGGTGGGTCGCCTGCTCCTCGGCGTCGGTGATGACGTCCAGGATGGCCGGCAGCTTGCGCTTGAGGGTGTCGTGCTGCTCCTCCATGCCCTCCATCACCTCATACTGTTCTAGGAGGTTGCTGGAAGCTTTCTCTTTCACTAGGGACACCAGCGGCCCGATCGCCATGCTGGTCACCAGCTCCGCCATTGTTGCACAAGAGCACACAAACAGAGGAATGGAGAGAAAATGCTCACTTGCAATTGCGTAGTATCAGAGGCTGCGCCCTCTTCTCTCCCTTTTGCCTTTTCCTTTCCTTCGCAAGGATAACCATCCTTTACGTGTGCCTCTAGCTAAGGAATTCTTCATATGCTTGGAAAGAGAGCAAGGAATTGCGGTGGGACATGTTGTCTGTGTGTGTGAGGGACTGCCTATACAAATCGAAGGAGATTTTAACATCAGGTTGCAGCCCATTTGATTTCCTCAAAAAACTGTAAGAAAGAAAACTCTCATGTAAAATTTATTTGATCACAATTCATGTAAATGCATCCGAAGGAGTTTTGCAAATTGATTACATTTCAAAAGCATTTCTGAATTTTTAACCAAAATCCTATTTTTCAAATATTTAAGTTAAAAATCAATTACTATGTAAATACATTTTTTTCATTATTCAATTTCCAAGATTATAAAAGATTGTGAATTTCATTTTTCTACTGTTAGTTTTACTTAATTGAAACGTATAGATAAGTTTCTAAGATTAAATGAAATTGGTGTTGTCTAATGATAGTAAATATGTTGTCACCAGCGAACAGTTTTCCAAAATACTACCGACGGTGTGAATGACATGTGGGACCAGTCCCATTTGTCATTTTCACATCCGTATGGTATTTTAGCAAATTGTGGCTTTGTCAGTGGTATGTTTGGCAATTGTCCCAAATGTGTTTGACCAAATTAAGGACCAGATGATTTCTGTTTTGCAAGTCTTTCTAGTCCTTTTTCTCAATTAGCATGGAGAGTTCTAATTTTAAATATCAAACTCAAAGTAAATTTTGGAATTCAAGATGTTGAGTTTGAAGATACTGGCAATTCTCAACCTTTACTACTCTTTCACTTTTGGCATATTTAATATCATTTTCAAATTATTATGGACATTTAAAAATAAGAATATCCACGGTTTTCTGTTTTCACTTGAAGCAACTCTGTTTGTGGCAGATAAATTAGATCCACAGTGTGCTTTAAAATTTGTGCTTTCCAGTGATTACGCAAAATCTTTGCGCGACTTTGCATTAAGATAGAAAACAAAGATGCATTAAAAATTTATGTTTTTCACTTTTAAAGAGAGTATTGAATCGCTTCTTATAGTATAAAGATGCTTATGTACCACTTACATAGAGGTACTCCACTAGTAAAGAAAGAGCTTTAGTAAAGAAAGAAACCGAAGTAGTTGTCCATAGGCATGGCATAAGTCAATATTGTTGTATTTTATGATCCAAATCTGGTCGAATCCGGTCACTGTTAGTCCTTCTGACCGCTTGAAGAGTCCAGTCAGATTTCGCTCAAACAATACGAATTGGTCTGAGGTTATATTTAAGATTATCTTCATGTGTATGAAAGACTCTACACTGATTTGCATCAGACATGGTGCACTAAGGACCGCTGCACTGATCATCTTCACTATATGCTTTATCTTGTCGATTCCATAACAAATATATATCTTAGCATAGAGGGCAATCCTATTGATTTGTTGTTGGTTGCAATGAACAATGAAAGTGGCCAATGAACCCGGTCTGAAGATGCAGGAACGCCGGATAATACAAGTCCTTATCCAGCTTTGCCGACTAATAAATATAAAGGTCTACCAAGATTGGCCATACGAAAATGACTCATCCGAAAGTACTATCTCTTGCCTTTTCTTTTTTCTTGGGGGACACCACGAGACTACAATCAACTGAATCAAGTATAACTGTCAATATGTCTTTGACTATGAAGAGATCTGGACTCTCTTCTATCTTAATGAAATGCGCGCAAACTTACGCAAGGAAAGGTATACATTCTCTAAAGAAAATGAAGAGATTTGGCTTCAACCAAGCAACTTACGCAAGGAAAGGTATACATTAGGATGTTACTAGGATCCGTGTGGGCACGTCAACGGCATTGGATTCTTTCCTCAAATTTGATCAACAAAACTTCAAAAAGGTCTCACCTATGGTTCATCAGTGTTCTCATGTAGGGCTACGAAGGTTTTGAAGAGGTCTTCAACGCGGATATTTGGTTTATCGAGATGTCGCTGGCTTCCAGCTCCTTCAAAATATTTCCTCGCAGAAGAAAAAAAAAAGCTCCTTCAAAATATGCAATTCTCCTCTACTTACTCTCGCGTGTGTCTCTCGATCTGCTGGCTGTTGTAGAATCGTGCGGCATTACTGTGGCACTGCAGCTAGTGTATGTGTTTGTCTTTGATAAGAACCACAGTATGATACACCTAATCCAACATTTGACTGCCAAATCGGAGGGTGACCGTAGATTATCCAACATTACAGTAAGGTAGTGTATGCTACTTTCTTAAAGAAAATTTCTAAGGCACTGTGAACGGAGACCACTTACCCCTCCTGACTGTTAAGGAGATAAGATACAGTTGTATTAGGATATAGAGTTTGTATTCTATTCCATATATGCCTTATCTCTATATGGCATATATCTCTTGTACTCTCATATATATATAGCCTCTTGGCTCTTATATCAATACACATAATTCATAACATGGTATCAGAGCTTAAGTTAAAACCCTAACCTCGATCTCGATCTACTTCCGCTGCTGCTGCCCCCAGGAGAATCGATCTCCGCTCCTGGGAGCGGCCACTTCTTCGTCAAATCCAATAGTTCACGAAGGTGTAGCACGCAGATCCACCTTCCAGTATTGATCTACTTCCGCTGCTGCTGCCCCCGGGAGGATCGATCTCCGCTCTCGAGGGCGGCCACTTCTTCGTCAAATCCAACAGTTCACGAAGGTGTAGCACGCGGCTCCACCTTCCAGCCTGGATATGATCATCTCCAGGTCCACATGGCGCCTGATGGTGCCCTTGTATTTGGCTCCCTCCTGGCTCTCAAGCCGCCGCTCGAACAGGGAGCCCGACTTGCTGGTCCAAACCGACTCGAGGAAGGCGACCAGCGGTGCGGACTCCGCAGCAGGGAGAGGCACGGACGCCGATGGAGACGCTTCCCCTGCCTCGGCATCTTCGCCAGCGCCTTGCCACCGACGGCGATGGGATAGGCTGGTCGAGCTCTGCACATCGTTGCTCTCCTCCACGCCGGCCTCCTTCAACCCCGCCATCAACTCACCGGAGACAAGAGCACACCCACCCCTTCCCGCGGGACGACGACACCAACGTCCCCTCGCGCCGCCATGGCCAACTCGCTGGCCGATCCGGCTCGCTCGCTCGTCGCCGGGCGATCAGTGCACTTGGCCGCCAAGAACCTCTCCGGTCGCCGCCGGCAGATCTCGAGCCGCTGCCGCTCGGTGAGCAGCACCGGCCGCCGCCGCCTTCTCTCCGTTCCCCGCGCCTCCTCCGGTCGCGCTCAGCGCAACATCCGGTCTCCGGCAACCTCTCCGCCGCCGGTATTGCTCCGCTTAGCGCCGCCTCCTGCCGCTGCCGCCACATGCCGCCGCCTCTCCCGCTGTTGGTGCTGCTCCGCTCGGTGCCGCCTCCTTCGGCTGCTGGTCGTCGCCACGCCGCCGCCATCGGCGTTGCCCGCCGTTGCTACCGCTACCCATCGCGCCGCCGTTGCCGCGGTTGCTACCGTCACCCATCGCCGCCGTTGCCGTTCGCCGCCGCTACCGCTCGCACGCCGCTAAGCACCACCGGCACCCTCCCCGCGGAACTTGGGCCCTCCAGATCCTATGCGTGCGAGATCTATTTGTTGCATCTTAGATCCAATCTGAGAACTAGGTAGTAGAAAAAAACAATCTGATCTAGTTGCTCTGCTGCCTTCAACGCTGCCCTGGCCGTCGCTGCCATACAGAGTTAGGACTTTGAACTTGTTCTTCCGCTGCCTTCGACACCAGTGCCACCCTCCGCGCGTCGGCCTACCCACCGACCGCTGCCCTCTATGCGACATCATCGCATCGATCTACCCACCGATTGCTGCCCTCTGTGTGCAGCGTCATCGCGTCAGCCTACCCACCGAACACTGCCCTCCGTTTTGCTGCCTTCGACGCCAGTGCCGCCCTCCGTGCGTCGGCCTACCCACCGACTGCTGCCCTTTGTGTGCGACGTCGTCGCGTCGATCTACCCACCGACCGCTGCCCTCTGTGTGCGGCGTCGTCGCGTCGACCTACCCGCCGACCGCTGTCCTCCGTGTGCGGTGTCATCTCCTTCCCAATCTCCGACCTCCTCGGCGTCAGTCCGTCGCGCCTTACCCAGTCGTCATCCGCCACTGCCCAAGCCGCCGCCGCTGCCGAGGCTGCTGTCTCCACTTTCATCCGCCGGATCCCCCTAATCCAGTCGCCGCAGGAGGGATTGAGAAGGTGCTCGCCATCGGCATCCACACGGAGCTTGGATCCGTCGTCCGGATTTTGAGTCTTCTGTTTACGTTCATCTCAAGTCTGTAGTCTTCTCTTTTAAGTTCGTCTAAGCCATGCGAGTCCACAAATTTATTGTCAGTCATAGCAGTGTAGGAATTTTGTTTTGCATGACAGCAGCCGCTGCTCTTCTCTCTGAGCCGCGTCCAGATCGTAGAAGTCGTTATGACGCCGCCGCTACTTTAGCTGCCACCCCGAGCTTCTAAGGCCGCCGCGCTCACCTCGTGCATTGCGCCGCCGCCGTCTCGGGCTTCGATCTGCTGCTGCCATGCTTCCATCTATTCCTCTTCGGCTTTGATTTGACAGTATTTTTCAAGAACTGCACGTTACGACGACATTATCAATACTCGGACTTCGGATATTTTATGATTTTAGTAACAACTCTTTTCAAATGCAATACTGTTGCATACGCTTTGCATTTGAGGAGGGTGTTAAGGAGATAATATAGAGTTGTATTAGGATATAGAGTTTGTATTCTATTCCATATATGCCTTATCTCTATATGTTATATATCTCTTGTACTCTCCTATATATATGACCCCTTGACCTTCATATCAATATACACAATATTCATAACGCTGACAACCCCTTCCCATTGCCGCCGGTGCCATCGGAGGGACCCTCCTAGCCTGCGTCCTCCTCTCCTTCCCTCCCCTATCTCTCGAATTTTTGTTGAGGTCACGGTCCAGATCTGCTGTTGAAGCCGGCTTCCTCCCCCTGTGTTCCCGATTCCTTCACAGTGAGCACGCCATCGTCGTGGTGCAGGCCGAGCTCGCGGCTCCACGTCTTTTGTGCTTCGGTTAGGAGTTTCAGGACTGGGGACACTTTTCCCCGGTGCTGTCCCCCTCTCGGGGCCGTTGGGTCTAGTGTATTCCAGAATTTACGGTCGCCGTATTTCTTTCCTACTTGTGACGAATGGCACACCTACTACCTTTGGTTCAAAAAAAAAAATAGACAACACACTGCCTTAAAAGCAGATCATGAACCTAAAAAGCATACTAGTATGTCTTTTCTCATTCACAAAAGTTTGTTACGATATGTATCTTGCTAGTTTTTCAACAACACTACCTTACTGTCATTTCGATACCTGTATTACATAATATATGATTTGTTCTCTCATTTAGACTACGGTAGATACGAATTGATTAGTAACTTCACAGTACTATGAAGAAACAAACTATCTCCGCAATAAATTGATTTAGATTTTAATTTGCGATGCATTCTTGAGTAGGAGTAAGGTAAGGTGATTCCTAGATTCTTGCTTTGAGCTGAACATGCAGCTTTAGAGAATGTAGATGTGCACACTTTAATTAAAGAAATATCATAGACATGATCGATGTAACCAAATCGGATCGATATTTCGCGCACTTTTGTTAAAGAAAAGCCGTATGCATGAATGACATAGCAAGTTTTCCCTACCGCGGTTCAAATGGCTATATACGTATTTGAAACCCACCGAATGCTAAACTTCCCAACCAAACGCGTGTCAACCTGAATTCTGTAGCTGAACGGTCCTTCTGATATTTGCCAATCTGATCGCAATTTGAACCCCGCCGAATACATAAACTACGTAACCAAGCCACTTCTTGTCAAACAAAAGTGGAGTTTTGATTTTTCAAAGTTAATAAGATGCTACTTTCATCACTAAATTTTATTACCATAAGTATTCAAAAAAGTTATGAAAGTGTAATATCATGAAATTATTTTTATTAATAAATTTACTCATATTATTTTGAGATATATAAACTATATATTGCAGTAAAATTAATCCCACCTAACTGCGCATTTTGGGGATCAATTTTTTTTAACTGAGAGAAGAGGCAAGCTGGCCTCGCTCAGCTCAGCATAGTGCTTAAGTTAAGGGCAGCAGAGCGTCGTCAGCTACTACTTTCTGACGGCCTCCAAATCGAAGAGGATTCAGATTTCAGAGATTGCTCCTATTCATTTTCTCCGGAACAAAGAAAAGAGAAAAGACGGGAAAGCTAAATGCCACAGGAAAGAAAGGTATATGTGCTATAGCTTTTCTAGCGGTTTCAATTCCCAGAGCTTGCAATATATTCGGTGGATTACTGTAGGACCGGTTTGGTAATAGGAAGAGGGTGAATGGTGCTTTTATATTTTCACTTAAGTATTTATCGAACTTCACTCCAATAGCTATGAGAAGTTATGAAGATCAGAGGCCAATCATCATATTAAAAAAGCCAAGCAAAAAATGAAAAAAAAATGAGTCTCGGCGTGCCTAGCCCGTCAGACCGGATAAACAACAACGTTCAAACCAGTAAACAGTAGCGATCATACTGCTACAGTAAAATCAGCCTAGAAAGAAATTGAGGATATCATAAATTTTAATTGGAGGAGGCCATGCAGCGCTCTCCCACCCTCTCCCCTCCCGACGCCTCGCCTACCCCCAACCTCACGCCGGAGCTCAATCCGAGCCCGGCGGCCACCATCCCCTGTTCTTCCCCTCGGACGCCGGTTTTCCCCCTCCTTGTCTTCTCTAGCGGCGCCTTCCTCCCCGCAAGACGCGCGGTCGCTCCAAGCAGGAGCGCTGGGGCGACTCCAGCCTGGTGGCTTCGGACGACGACGGTGCGCCTCCCTCCTTTCTCGAGGACGTCCTGTCGTTCAAGAACCGGGCTTCTCCAGGCGGCGGCGCTGCAGGCTCGGGCACGAGTGGTGCGGCGGACCGGACGTCGTTCTCGGCTGGTCGGCTGTCGGTCTCGGCAGGCGCTGCTGCTGGTGGCCGCCGCCTCTGTCCGGCAGAATGCTCTGCGCGTGCCTCTACCCTCCTGGCAGTTGGTAGTGCTTCGCATCGCCCTGCTACTGGGCGTCTGCGCTTCGTCAAGCAGCGCAGGGCATCTCGTCCTGATCCAAAGGGGTGGCAGAGGTTCAGGTCTGGCGGGAAGCATCTGGGTCGCCAGCGTTCTACTCACCCTCGCCGCGGGTCCCTGCTGATCTTATAGGCAAGTGCTTCAACTGTTTCTCCGCCACACACATTGCTGCTCAGTGCCGCCTGCTGGTGAGGTGCTTCCGTTGTCGCTCCCTGGGGCACCGTTCCTACGTGTGTCCTGGGATGGTGCGAGGTGGTCGTACTTCCCAGCCGGAGCGCAAATCTGTTTGGCGGCGGATCTCCCCGGCCCAGGAGCCTGCTGTCACTACCCCCCCCCGCAACGGTCTCTCCCGGCGGGCTCGGTGTGTGGTGCGGCGGCTCCGGCGACTGGTCTGGGCGATATGGTGGATTGTTCGTCATCAGCGGCGCCTTGCCCTGGAGGAGTTGTGGATGGCAGGGCTGGTCGACAGCGCCGACGCCGGCGTCCGCGTTATCGTCGGCGCGCGGACCTTGGGCACTCGGGCTCTTCTCCGGTATTGCCGATCATCGCCTCAGCTCAGCGACCATGCAAGCTCTAGCCCCTGAGATGCCTTCTCCTTGCATCATTAGTTGGAACGATCAGGTGGCTCGTGCAGAGGAAGACCTTACGCGGGCGGTGGTTGTGACTGTTATCGGTTCTGCCCCACTCGCGCCGGCTAATGCTGTTGCGGCGGCGATTGCAGCCAGGATGGATGTCGAGGCGGCTTCCTTGGTCCTGCGTCGAGCCTCTTCGTCTAGCTACATTCTCTTCCTCCCAGATGCCGAGTCGGTGGATCGTCTGGTCGGTCTACAGCAGCCTCTACGCTCGCCGGAGTTCAGCCTTCTGTGTAAACGATGGAGCAGACTGGCTGGTGCGATCGGGCGGACTTTGCCGTGTCTGCTCGATGTCGAGCTCCGTGGCTTCCCTGCTCATGTTTGGGAAACTTCAACAGTGGAACAATTCCTAAGTCCTCATGCCTGGATTGATCACGTGTCTTCTGGTACCTTGGAGTTGACTGATTTGTCTACCTTTCGTTGCTCGGTTTGGTGCACGGATTTGAGCACAATCCCACGTTCTAAGGAACTTTGGGTTGCTGAACCCCTATCTGCTGTTATGGAAGACCCTCCGGTGAAGAGATTTTTGGTATATCCCATTGACGTCCAGGCCTCCGTCGTGTATCATCCTGATCTCCCTCCTCCTCCTCCTCCCCATGGAGCGGCAGCAGCTTTGCCGTGAGGCGTGATGATGGTGATGGTGATGGCAGTAAGGAAGATGGTTCTTCGCGACAGCGGCGTCGCTTCTCTGCTCCTTCGCCGCCGCCCTCTAACTTTGGTCCGGTGGGTGGCCGGGGGACCAGCTTCGGCGACGAGCGACGCGCGCCTGCCCAGGATCCTGTGGGCCCGTCTGCATCGAGCGCTCCGCACGAGGTGGTCGCGGCGTCGGTTGACGCCTCGGAGCTGGTCGCTGCGTCCCATGCACCTATTGAAGACGTGCGGAAGCCCCTAAGCGGCGCCCCCCAAAGTGATGACGCTCCTTTCTTTGGAAACGAGGAGACGGCGGCGGCTAACGGTTCCCAAAGCCTTAATTGCCGAAGTCACTCTGCCGTCATCTCGAACGTGTTGGCTCCTTCGGTTGGGCGGAATTCTGTTGCGGCTCTTGCGGTTGTGGAGGATTCTCCTCTTCCCTGGGCTGAAAGTGAGCGTCCTGGGCTGAATTCTATTGGGCCAAAAATTCACCAAGCTCGCAGCGAATCCCAAGAATTGTGAGGGGTGGAACTTGATGGGGCAAGAGCATTGCAGGTGCGCTGGCCTCATTGAAGCAACGGGCAACCGGCTTCACCACGCCACCTGTTCTTTCCCATGGATGAGGCGACGGACTTACGGCCTCTCCACGAACCCCGTCACCGCACGCCCCAAAGCCAATCCCCAACCCGTGACTATGACAAAACCGCTCCAAGTTTATTCCAGCGCTGCTCACGACAAAGCACAGCCGCTCTCCCCGCCGTCGCGAGTCTCCTCGCCCCGTGTCCGGTTTCTTCTGGATGGCAATGCTGAAGGGCTTGGTCCCATGTCGGCAGGGGATGTGGTTTCAGCAAGGGCAGCTCCATCCTCGATCTTCTTTTCCGATGCGGCTTCAGATGGGGATGCTGTTGGGCTTGGACCCAGGCAGGCCGGGGATGTGGTAGCGGCAATGGCGCTCCATCCTCCGGTTCTCTTGCCGAGGGTGGCTCGATCCGTAAATCTTGGGCAGCAATCTCGATCCCGGCGTTGTAGTCCCCTTGGTGACTCGCCCCCCTCGGGATTCCCCCACCTTTGGAGGCCCGTGCTGCTTTCCTCAACGGCCTCGCTCGGCGCACGGACGGTCTGCTTCCGATGCCAATCGTCATCAAACGAAGGTTCAAGTCCCGCATTACGGAGCCACTCCGCGGCACGATGCCGTCGGCTTGCTGGGTGTCAGAGCGAGTCCTTCCGGATAACCCGAGCGGGAGGTCAAGAAAAGGCAATGCGATCGCTGGACATTCTCGGCGAAAGTGAAGATATTGACCAACAAGCCCAGGATGAGTACGCCAAGTTGTTTGGGCACCCTCTGTCTGATTCTCACCTCCGGGCGCTGTCGGCTCTGTTCAATTGGTCCTTGCCTGAGGGCTTTGGCCAAGGGGTTGAGAGTGATTTGTTGGGTTAGTTTTTCTGATTTTTGTTTGGTCGTCTTCAAACCTGTTTTTATGGATCCTGCAAAAATGTTAATTTGGAATGTTAGGGGTTTAAATTCTACCTCCAGGCAAGACTCTGTACGCTCTATTGTGGATTCTTCTCGGTCGGATATTGTGTGTATTCAGGAAACCAAAGTCACAGTTATGTCTCGCAGAATTATTCTCTCTACTCTAGGCTCGGATTTCTAAGCTTCATTTGCCCCCTCTGTTGGAGCCAGTGGAGGAATCTTGATTGCTTGGAGACATCATATTGGAGTTTCTTTAGCTCGGCGGGTTGACAACCACAGCGTAACAGTTCAGTTCTCTCCAGAAAATGGACAGTCCTGGTGGTTGACCTGTGTGTATGGACCCCAAGGTATTGACAACAAAATTCAGTTTCTGCAGGAGTTGAGGGACATTCGTGCAGCATGTTCAGGACCTTGGATGGTGGCTGGGGATTTTAATCTAATCTACAGAGATGAGGACAAGAATAATGCCAATTATAATAGGGCAATGATGGGCCGTTTTAGGAGGTTCATCAATGATTTGGCTCTTAAAGAGATACCCCTACATGGTCGCAAGTACACTTGGTCAAACCAGCAAATATCTCCAACCTTGGTAAAATTGGATCGAGTGCTATGCTCGGTTGACTGGGAGGAGAAATTTCCCAACTGCTTACTTCAGAGCATGGCTTTAGATGATTCTGATCATTGCCCTCTTCTGCTGGGCCTCCAAGATAATAAACCAGGACGACCCAGATTTCACTTTGAGTCCTTTTGGACCAAACTTGATGGGTTCCAGGAGGCTGTCGCTTCTGCGTGGGCTTCAGCCCCTGCTAGCCCGTGCCCTTTTATAACTTTGAATAGGAAGTTTAAAGCTGTTACCAAGGGCCTGCAGAGTTGGAGTGATAAGGCGGTGGGCCAAGTTAGCTTTCAGCTTGCCTTGGCAAGAGAAATTTTGCATCAGTTCGAGATTGCTCAAGACAGCCGCCAGCTTTTTCCTGGAGAACTTTGGCTCAAGAATAATCTGAAGAAGCATAGCTTGGCCCTTGCATCCCTCAAGCGTACAATGGCCCGCTTACGCTCAAGGATCAGTTGGCTCAAAGATGGTGATGCTAATACAAGACTCTTTCATATGTACGCCAAAGATCGAAAAAGGAAGAATTTTATTGGGAAGCTTATTGTAGGAGAGCGGTCCGCACTCACCATGAGGACAAGGCTGCAATCATTGATGATTTTTATGAAAATCTGCTAGGGTCCTGTACAGTAAGGGAGCACACAATCAACTTGGCTGATTTGGGAATTAATGCACAAGATATGTCAGAGCTTGAACTTACCTTCATCAAGATGAGGTGTGGAGGACAATCCCAGCCTACCTTCGATAAGGCCCTGGGCGGACGGCACATGTGTCGTTTCTATAAATCCTACTGGGCTATTATAAAAAAAGACTTTATGTTGGCAATTTCAGCGGTATGGAGCAGGAAGATGGTAAATTTTGGAATTCTCAATTCAGCTTATATCACCCTCCTCCCCAAAAAAGAAGGTGCGGAACAACCCAAAGATTTCGTGCCCATAAGCTTGGTCCATAGTTTTGCCAAACTAATCACAAAGCTGCTTGCTAATCGCCTTGCCCCTAGGCTGCAACAGATTGTCTCTCCTAACCAAAGCGCCTTCATAAAAGGGCGTTTTATACAAGATAACTTCATGTTGGTGCAGCAAACAGCGAGGTTCCTTCATCGCACAGGCAGCCCCACTCCGCTCAAGTTGGACATTTCAAGGCTTTTGATTCCGTGTCTTGGCCCTTTTGCTTGAGATCTTGCAAGAGAGCTCGGTTTTGGACAGATTTGGCGGGATATAATCAGCGGCTGCTATCCTCCTCTTCAACTCAAGTCTTGTTAAATGGTATCCCGGGTAATCATATTGCTCATCGACGAGGGTTGCGGCAGGGTGACCCCCTCTCCCCGATGTTGTTTATCTTGGTTATGGATGTGTTGGGGCACATGATTTCGAAGGCCGATAATGTTGGGATGCTGCAACCACTGTCTAGGCGCAGCTTACAACACAGAATATCCATTTATGCGGATGATGTGGTTTTGTTTCTCCGTCCAGAAGCTGGTGACATTGATGTAACTTTGGGTATCCTCAACTTGTTTGGAGAAGCAACGGGACTCAAGACAAACTTGCAAAAGAGCAATGTGTTGCCCATCAGATGTGGTGATGCGGAGCTTGCAGCAGTGCAAAACCTGCTGCCTTGTGCACTCACAGACTTCCCATGTAAATATTTGGGATTGCCTCTCTCTTTGAAGAAGCTCACCAAGGAACAAATTCAACCCATTATTGACCGCATTGCGGATCAACTTCCTGGCTGGAAAGCGGATTTGTTGACCAAGGTCGGAAGAAAGATTCAAGTTCAGTTTGTGCTCACTGGTATGCTCATCTATCTAGTTATGGCTTTTGATTTTCCTCCTTGGGCTATTAAAGCAGTGGATAAAATTAGGCGTGGGTTCCTTTGGAGAGGCCGCAAAGATGCAAAAGGTGGGCACTGTCTAGTGGCTTGGGGTAAGGTATGTCTTCCTGTAGAGCTTGGAGGTTTAGGAATTTCAGATCTTAAATCTCTGGGCTGGGCTCTGCGAATGAGATGGGTCTGGTTACAAAAAACAGAGCCGCATCGTCCATGGGCTAATCTTCCAATCCATGTCCCAGAGCAAGTCAGAGCCTTCTTCGCAATGGTCGCTTATTCGAAGTTGGGGATGGAACAAAAACTCTTTTCTGGGCAGACCGTTGGCTTCATGGCCAATGCATTGCAGATCTTACGCCTCGTCTTTTTGCCGTCATTCCTAAAAGGAGGATCAAACAACGATCCGTCCAGGATGCCCTCACCAACCAGACCTGGATCTCTGACATAAAAGGGGCTCTCACTGTTGGTGTAATTGTGGATTTTCTCCACCTGTGGGACGTCCTATCGGATTTCTATTTGCAACCAGATGTTGAAGATAGACATTTCTGGCGGTTCTCATCTGATGGGCAGTATTCAGCCAAAACCGCATACAAGGGATTTTTTGTGGGCTCTACTTCTTTTGAGCCTTGTGAAAGAGTTTGGAAGACTTGGGCACCGCCCAAATGTCGCTTCTTTGTTTGGTTGGTGGCTCACAACCGATGTTGGACTGCGGATCGCCTTACACGCCGTGGGCTCCCTCATCCTGAGCACTGTTCTTTGTGTGACCAGGCTGCGGAAACTATTGATCACCTCCTTGTCCAGTGTGTCTTTGCAAGAGAGTTTTGGTTCCGTTTCTTCTCTCGAATTGGACTCCCAAGACTTTTCTCCGCAACCCACAGAAACATCCTTTCATTTTTGGTGGGAGAAGGTGAGCAATGCTGCTAGTGATTTGCTAAGGAAAGGAATCAACTCTCTCATAATCCTGGGAGCTTGGACCTTATGGACACACCGCAACAAATGCGTTTTTGATGGAGCAGCCCCAAGTGTTGCAGGTGCACTTGCTGTTGCTGAAGATGATAGAAGGTCGTGGTCTTTGGCGGGGGCTCGAGGATTATCCCTCTTGGATGCCCTCGCTCCGGGTGGTTAGCGCCCAGTCTTCCTTGGTCGTGATCTTTTTTGTTTCGGGCGCGTTAGTTCCTAGCTGCAGCAGCAGAGTGTGTGTGTTTAGAGCTTTGTGGGTTTTCTGTGTGTGTTTAGAGTGTGTGTGTTTGTCTTGTTGTTTGGGTTCTTTCCCTTTTTTCTCTCTTCTTAATATATTGATGCGCAGCTCTCCTGCGTTTTCGAGAAAAAAATCAGCCTAGAAATAGTAAAAACGACACTATTTACTGATCGTGTTGTGAAGATTCGAATTGTTAGACCATGTGGCTCTGACTAGAATATTTTGGTGATAAATAATTGACAACGTTGTTTATAAAGAAGTGTCGCGTGTTTGTGGATTGATATCGGTCAAGTTGGAAAGAACTTGTGCCAGAAAAAACGTTCTTTGGTACTTGCATGTGCAGGTTGAGTATAGAGGCGATTGTGGTCGATAACGAGGTGAACTGGGACTAGGATGGAGAGATCTGAGGTTCAGGCGGTCGAGAATGTCACAAGACGATCAGGCTCATGCTGGGCACATGGAGATCAAAGATGCATGATACGTGTTGAAACTACGGAGATGCGGTCCGGAGGCTACGATACGTAGTAATTTTGGGGAATCCAAAATTTAGTTAGTGTTTGTGTTATCCAGTCGATTATGCAAAGTTTGTGTTGCATGCATGGCATACGTATACGAGTCGCATACGAGTTGGCATAGGAGTCCAAACATGAATGTGTTAGTTGGTTTCGGAAGCGCTGTAAAAATCTGGCGACCAGCGAATGTAACGAACGTGGTTTTTGATCTAAAAGAAAAAAGGAGCTGCCGTGATTTTTTGGGCGATTGGCACGGCAGTTTGTTGGTTTTTATTGCTTCTCCTGAGTGCAGCATGCACGTGCTTTGAGATGACCACTAGCGCGTGAAGTCTTCCGCTAATTTCCATCGTCATCACACGGCGACCTCGGCCTCGCACGCAACCACGTTGGTCAAACGGCATCAGCAGCAAGCAGCGCCGCCACGTCTTCGGATCATACTGTCTTCGGGGCGCCTCGATCCGCTTTGGTCCGTAAGTGTTCTTCTTGTTGTTTGCTTTGGTTCGTGCAGACCTGCAAGTCGAAAGCTAGTTTTGATTCGGTTGGACACAGCCGAATTAGTTAAGCAAACATCACTTTATTGCTTTGGACCAATAGAAGCAAAGTATTGCATCAGAGTTGAGCGATAGTTTTCTTGTTCCTCATCTATCAAGTCATAATTAGTTAAGACTAATTGTTATTCTTTTTTTTGTTACGTGGCTTGTAGTTCATGCATGCTAATAATTGTTTCTTTTTTTTCGTTACTTGGCTTATGGTTCGTGCATGCATGGGTGAGAACCAATATACATTGTTTTGCATGTCTTATGACTAGACGTGATAGTTTTTTATTTATTCATAAACATTTTTTTCCACCACTACAGTAATCCGAAAATAAAAAAATATATTTTCTTTCTGTTTTTCTATAAAATATCAAAAATCATATATATATACATATATACATATATACATACACATACATACATATATACATATATACATACACATACATATATACATATATACATACACATACATACATATATATATACATACATATATATATATATACATACATATATATATATATACATATATATATATATACATACATACATATATATATATACATATATATATAGTCTCGTTTGTATCTTTTTAAACTGCTATCTAGGTTGAACGTTCAAAAGACAACATATTTTGAAGAGAAAATTCTTATGGATTGCAATCATTCACCCCCTCTGATTGCCATCAACGATCATACAAGTGGTATCAGAGCTAGGTTGCAATGGCATCAGATCGAGGTCGTTTCTTAGGTATACCACCTTTTTTCTATGGATCCGATTATTTTATTGGAAAACACGCATGAAGGTCTTCTTGCAAGCACAAGTTAATGCAATTTAGCAAAAAGTTAAAAATCCATATATTATGCCTCCTGTTATTACTATAGAAAATACTGTTGATGTTGAAGCGAATGGTAAGGCTATAAATATTTTGTTGCAAGGTCTTAGTAGAAACGAATTTGTTAAAATTGCTTATATTAATTTTACAAATAAAATTTGGACTATTCTAACTGATTATCAGGAAGGTTCTAAATCTGTTAGAGGTGTTTGTCAGCACCAATTTAAAAAGGAGTATTCCAAATTTGAGATGAAACCAGGATGAGTGTATTTAAAAAGGAGTACTCCAAATTTAAAAAGGTCTACTTTGTATTTCGTTTGTTTTGCACAAAGTAATTAGCACAACAATAGCCATAAACACAAGAGTCAAATGACATATATAATGAGTTTTGAGGAATTAACACTGGCATTCATATCAGGGAGTTCATTGAGATTCGTGATGACATGTGTCAATTTTTTTAGAGCATTCCCACATATGCAAGTGGACAGCATCCCTAGAAAAGTTTTTTTTCAAGTTGGAGGCGCCAAAGATGGCGGTTAGTTTGCTACCAAGGTGTTAGAGGCTAGGTTGCCTAGATACACTGATACGGATACGACGATACCGCGATACGCCATTTCTCTAAAAACACCGATACAGCGATGCATATGGTTAAAAGAAGAAATAAAAATACAAAAATAACTGATTTCTTATAAGAAAATGGGCCGCTTAACCAGATCATCACCACATTGTAACCAATCAACCTACCAATGAAGTACAACCCACTATCCTACCTGTACAAAACAATGCATCAGTACGCCAACCTACTATAGGTAGCCACTTAGGGTTACCCATCTCGATCTCTTGATTCCCATCTACAGTCACCACCCTACACTAATCCCATCTGTCTCTCTCTCTCTCTCTCTCTCTCTCTCTCTCTTCTTCTTCTTCTTCTTCTTCTTCTTCTTCCTCGACAAGCATGGAGAAGAAATAGAGAAAAAGAGAGAGTGAAAAGAGAGGAGACGAGAGCAAATTGAGAGAAGGTGGCAACGAACCAATGATGCCTACCAAGTAACGATATATGGCAACTAGGACTCTCTTCCTCCTCCATCTCCCCTCTTCAAATCGAATCATCAAATATGGGGACTAGGGGGAACGGGAGCAATGACGGCCAATGAGTACAAAGGAGTAGAAATGGTGTGGACAAGGGAGCAAGGAAGCGGCGTCAGGGTGAGAGAAATTTTGTGTGGATCTGTGGGAATAGAATGAGCGAGCAGACGACTTCATAATGAGTGGAATAAGAGGTAAGTGTTGAGAGGTATGGGGAAGTATCTACCAAGTATCAAGAATTTTTTTTTGAAAAACATGAAAATCACTATCCGATATTGATGTGTTGATTTGTCAAAAGTATCTGGTGCAATGTAGGTCAAGGGTCAATGAGTTTTTTTAAAACAAATTCAGACGAGGACCAACGAGTACAAACTCAGCAGAGATACGAATAAGTTGGAGGCTCTTATGGAAATTTCATGGCCTCAGATATCCTTGGCACCCCGTGCTTTGGATCTACAACAGTTATTTGTTCCAGTCCAGTAATTACTGTTTAACATACTGTAATCCTGTTTACGTTAAGCACTGGGTTTAAACCTAGTGTAATCGGAATCCTTGCAGGGCGTATTGGCTACTGAACCAGCCAACCTAAACCATATTTGGTTCTCATATCAGGCCAATTAGCACTATTTCAAGCAATTTAATTTTATTTACTTGTCCCTTCACTCTACCTGGACATTTTTAATAGCCTAGTGGTAGGCAGGCAGGTTAATCTCAGCAACAATCAACAGGCATGGCAAATGAAGCTATATACAGTATATATTGGCTTTTGTTTCTATGTTATGCTTTGTTCTAGTTAATATAAACACCTGATTTCTTTAAGCGGATTCTTCACTCCTCTTACTGCTATCTCGTCCACGTATCTCTCATTTTTTTCCCTTTTAAAAGTCATTTCTTTCAGTCACGACTATCCATTCTCATCCAAAAGCCATTATATCTGTTAAACCTCAAACCAACAGAGTGGAAAAATAATGCAATTAGCAATAGTTGCATGCAAGAACAAAGATAGTACCATCCGGTCAAGCACATTGTGTCTGCATATGTGTAATGAAAGTATAGCCCAAATAGTTATGTATGTATGATATATTAAGGTGTTAACCAATATTTTGTATCTATATACATGCGTGCGTAATTTCAAGCAGGGTAATCATGATTAATTTCTATATGATACTCGTTGCTTGACGTTATATTCTTACTGTGAGGCCGTGTGGCTTATTTACGAGGTAGGCTATGCCTTTTATTGATTTCTAGCCATTTATCGATTAAACATGATTAAATAGATGCATATATAAACATAACGATGAATATTTGGTCTTGGGGTTACTCAAATAAATTCTTCCTTCTTGGTACTGTTGCTTTTTCATATTTAGTACACGCGTGATTTTTACAACTTACCTGCTATTTAAATCACCGCGTACAAATTTAATCGGCGTGCACGATTTTAAATTGTCACATACTATTTTAAATTAGCGTGCATTGTATTAATTATCGTGAATAGTTTTAGATTTTCTGATGGCTATTAAATTATCCTAAGAATTCAGAATACTTATTAATGGGTTTCTATAATTTAATCTATGATGTAGAGGAGATAACATGGCATAAATAATTGAGTGAATTATACTAAAACGTTTCTATGTGATTTCTAGATTTTTGCCATGCATATTAACGGATTCCTGGGGTTTCCTATTTATTTTAATTGTCATCTAACCATTGGTATGATTCGACTAGTGTTATTTAATTGCGAAGAACAATTATGTGGCAAGATTTCTAATATTTACCGCTTTAATGAGGCTTCCTAGATTTAGCAGGAGTTTGCAAAAATTTATTTTGGCCTAATTTTATTTTTCTTCTCTTCTCTTCCCTTCCCTGTTTTCTTTTTCTTTTTCTTTTTCCTTCCTTTTTTTCTTACCCGGCCGGCTCTCCTCATTTTCCCCTCTCCTCTCTCTCTCTCTCTCTCTCTCTCTCTCCTGGCTCTTCTTCTCCTCAGTCCTCACGCCGATCTGGATCCGCCTCGGTGCCGCACCTCTGGCCCCTTAGCGACGCGCCACCGTGGTCCCTCTCGGCCTTGGTGCCTCCGCTACCGGCTCCTTGACCTACGCTTCCTTCTCTCGGTTCGACGTTGAGCTGCTGCTCTGCCACACTCAGGTCGCTGCACAGTTTCACCGCCGTTGCCACCTCCCATTGGCTGCCCTCTCTGTTAGCGCCACCAGTTTCCCTCTACATCAACAGGGCACCCCGGCCGTGCCTCCCCCGGCCAACCCCGCGCCCGCCGCCGACCTCTGTCCTGCCCCGACCCTCCTCCTGACGACCCCTTGCCTCCCTCCTCCCTTGCCCCCTCCCCCCGGTGACCCCTTGCGGCATCGCCTCCCTCCTCCCTTGGTCACCTCTCTCCTCCCCCAGCCCCTCCAGCGACCCCTGCCTCCTCCCTTGGCCCCCTTGGTGACCCTTCCTCCCCTAGCTACCTCCCTCCTCCCTCGGCACCCCATGACGACTCCTCCTTCCCCAGCCGCATCTTCACCCAACGTTGGGCCGCTAGGTCCCCAGCGGCGATGCTCCCATCCTCGGCGTCGTCGCCGTCATCCATGGCTTCATCGGCGAGTCCAGCTGGACGGCTCAGTGCTCGACAACTATGAGGCCGCCTTTGCCCCCTTCAGTGCTTTCTCTACGAGGATTCCCTGTGTGGTGCTGGTGGAACTGCCACTGTTGGTGGTGGACGGTGGCGATGAGGTATACTCCATCCCCTCTAGTCCTCTACTCCCTCTTTCTCAGCTCTGTGGCTTGTGGGGTACTGGGGATTGGAGCATCCATGGGATGTGATGGCAACAAGAGGGCAACGGGAGGCTGAGGCGGCTGTGGGCATTGGCATGCCGCCCATGCCCCCGTGTTGGCCATACTCACTGGGCCGGGGTGGTCCGAGCATAGCACAAAATGCCATGCTGTGCCGCCTGACGGGCCGGTTTCCTAAGCCCGGCCTGGTCCATCATTCATGCCGTGCTGGTATGGCTCGTCATATGGCATGCCTGTGCTGTGTTTGGGCCATGCTGGTCTAGCTAGGCCTCAGGCTGGCACGGATAAATCCAGCCCAACTTCCAGCTCTAGACTGCAGCACAAGAAGAATCACTCGATCACATTTTAGCGAGGCAATCGTAGATGGAGAAGTAATCGTGTATTCGTAGCTGAAGCAAGGCAAGGTGCTTACCAATCAACGAGGCCTGCCGCGCTCCGTCGTCTTTTAAGGAAGCCCTTGTGCGCACGAACGAAGAACCACTTCATCGACTTGGCTGTCGGCGACAATGCCGTGCCCCTTGGGTTGGAGCATTACATCGCCCGATCATTCAATTGGTGCAGCATCTAGTGTCACGGCGCGTGGGAGAGGCAAGCAGCCAAGCACAGCGGCCGCCGAGAGGACGAGAGCAACGGCGCGGCGGATGGTAGGGTGGAACTGGGTTTGGTGTTGTCTGCCGTTGCTATGGCCTATGCGACTCAATGGAAAATGCTTCGCTGTACCATGTTAGACATGTAGCCAAAGATCTATTTGTATAATTAAATTAAAATGTTATTAAAAAGAGTGGCCATGTTTGCTTTAACGGACTAGAAACTCTCACATTAATTGGAGAGTAAAAAAAATGTATGTACTACTTATAGTTGGTGGATCCTAATTATAGTGGAGCAAATTAATTAGCTATAGATATTATTGAGGTTGTACAAAAAACCCAGACGTATTAATCAAATGTTAGAGGATTGTAATAAATACAGCTCTGCGTGTAATTTATGGCTTCTTATCAGGAAAAATTATGTTGCAAAACCACACTCTGACATAGTCCAAAATAATTGTGAAAAATAATTTCTGAAGACTTGATGGATAGCCTGCACAACACAATCAGACATTCAGAAACAAGATGGTACGCCGGTTACTCATCATAAAACAGTAGTTTTTTTAGATTATCTATATAAACGCAGAATGGCATATAAATTTCCCCTCCTTGCTTTTTTGTTCTATCGCACGTACGTATTGCACACACAAACTTACGTATTGCACACACAAACTTCAGACAGCAGCTTCAAACAAAAGGGGACTGAACGCGGGAGGCAAAGGGTGGACACAAGATGCACATTGTGACCCCAGCAAGAGTCGCTTCATTACATTGTACTAAGATGCGAAATAGCCACTGAACTATGGACAAAAATGGGCCTAAATACGATGGCCTTCAGGTCTCACGGAACACTGCAGTAGTTTGTCGAAGATGTCACAGCCACAACACTGCCAAGTTGTAAGCAGACTTGTCCATTCGCTTTGCAGCCTGCGCCTCTGAACTGTGGAAAGCAAGAAACAATCACATATTCAGCCTTCAACTTTTTTTTTTTGAAACAGAGGCAGAAGCTCTGCCTCATTTCATTAATAGAGAGGAGAGAAAAACAAGCACCGATCCCAGGTGAATGAAGCCACCTCTTACACACCAAAACAACAATACATCATCACCTACAACTTATACAACAAGCCACCAAAACCATGTCACTTAAGCTACTATACTTTAGCTGCACCGATGATGAGGCACCTAACTTGCTCACCTCAACTCACCTAAATCACCCACCTCGCTAGAACATCAAGCTACCACACCAGCAACAAGAACACACTTATTGCTTACCCCTTAAACTTATTTGGTTCACATAAGGCTGCGAAAATCACACTAGGTGGGAATGAACCGCTCAAGGCTTCTATGCATCTGTCTATGGCATCTTCTTCCACTTCATCATCCTTTCCAAGAATACCCAACTTCTTGATCCACAAATATTATGCCTTCTGATTCGTATCAAGATGCCCAACTTTTGCTTTGGAAGCCGGGGAAGCATTCCGCCGATGGATAAGCTATTTAGATGATTTCCTAGCCTTTGGACCTTCCACCTTTGAGTCTGATGATTCAATAGGTAAACACCTTCATGAGAGAACTTGAGATACAACCTCTGGATTTGGCTCAACATGAGGGATGATTTCAGCCTGTACAGATCCAGCAAGGTCCTTCTTCAACAAGCAGGGTTCCACCACCGATTCCAATGTAGATGAGGTTGTATCATCAATTGGCGTAGGCAGCTTGGTTGATAATTCTCCAGGAGGTGGTCCAATAGAGAGCACCTCAAAAGGCAACATACTTTGCATGGTCGAAGGTTCCCCAACAATATCAACATCTTGAGGCTCCGTTGTACTCATGCGCAACAAACTTGATGACTCCACACTGGCATACTTTTATGTAGCAAAGTTGAGGACTCTCTTGTAAGTGTCATGGTTGAGGGCACCGTCAAAAACGAAGGCGGTGAGGGCATCATCTGAAGCAACGAAGGTGATAGGTCCTGATCACTATGAGTTAGTGTTGGAGATGAGTGCCTCAAGTTCTCCATGGAAGGACCACCACCACCTCCTGAAACATCTGAGAGAACCTGGACAAGTTCTCCTTCCATGGAACTTGGAACTTATCACATATCACACGAGCAACTTCCATTGCGGAAACAAGAATGACAAAAAAGGAGACCAACATAGAGCGATGCTTTGTAGTACTAGCAGTCAATGACGGAGGTGCAGCCATAGAGGGATGCACCGTGGAAAGTATGGCAGAGAACCCTGAGTGGGTATGAGGGCACCAACGAGCAAGGTGCCCGATGCCTCAACACCGAAGACAGCGAGGCTGGTTTCTGCAAACCGCAACCTGCTGGTCTGTAGCGAGGCAATTGAAACACTTGCCATGGAACCTTGACGGAGGGTGCAACCATGCCATCTTGGTCACCCGTTGGTCCTTGGGATCTTAAGCAATGCATAGGTTTGGACATTCTACAACTCAGTGGCCGGTGGCGAAGCAATTGAAACACTTGCCATTCAACCTACCTCGCAAAGGAGGCTCCTTAGCCACTGGGTGAGAATGACATGGGATGTTCTACATGGTAGGACGCCGACCTCTCTTGTCAACCTGATTACACCCTTCAGAGGCAGAGCCTAGTAGTGGACTCAGTGCACTTGTCTTCTCTCCACTTCCCATGCCAATCTCAGAAGAAGTCTTCAGAAATGGTAGGGGCATTTCATCAAATAGCTTGCGGGAGTTGTTTGATAGGGGTGGAGAAGCTGAAGAATTGTGGGCAAACCGGTGAATAGTGGAGAAGGTCGGTGCAGAAGCGGCAGGAATGTGGGTTGAAGGTGGCGGAGCGGACGGGCGTCGGCGCCGGAGAGGCTTAGGCAGCCGGGTGGAGCTGGGCAGCGATACACAGCTCCGTGGCACAGAGAGCAAAGTGGAGCTGGGGACGGCGCTGGTTGTGCGGTGGCCAAGGATGGTGAAGAGCGAGGTGGGGGAGGACCACCGGTAGGCCCTCCGGCAGGCTGCGGTGACGGAGCTCCTAGATGGGGGTGTGCGCGAGGAGAGGCGAGAGTGGTGAGAAGGGGCCGGCGGTGGAGGGGCGGCGTGAGAATGGGTGGGCAGAGGCAGGGAAGAAGGCGGACAGGGGTGGACGCCGGTGCCGGAGTGGCAGTTGGCAGCAGCGGGGACCCTAGATCGCCCCCGAGGGTCGCCTCTGGAGGCTCCCAACGGTCCGCTACTCCGCTCTCGAATAGAAGTCGAGGCGTTGGGTTTGTTTTTTAGCCTTCAACGATGAATGGGACGATGATTAGGAGGCAGATCCGTGAAACCAACAGCACTTGTGTGAAGCAACAAGAAACCAACAGCAGAAAGATCAATTAACCGTCTGGTCGCAACGGCTTCAATGATCTCTCGCGACCTTGCAGGAAGATCAGTTACTCAAAATGCTACAGTTATATTGAAGAGGAGATATTCCATCTGACTTTTACTATCTATTTCCTGCTCGTTCTGTTCACCGTTCGTTTTGGTTTTTTTTCGGCTTCAGTTTCTAGCTTCTGTTTTTTTTCACTATTCAGTATTTTATCTTTTTCTAAATTTTTTTAGATATTTTAGGCTTTTTTATATTTTCTTTTTTTTCAGTGTTCCTTTGTATTGTCCCTAATGGGTTAATATGTTTTTTCTATTTTTACATTTTTTTAAATTAATTATGCCCAAAAAGTCAAATCAGTTACAGTAAAAAAACCAGCTACAGTGAAAGCTAGTATAAGGTTGGAATAGCCGTTGATCCCCACTAGTGTCTTTTGTATGTTTATGAAACCATACAAAATTGAATTGATGATCGCTATCTTCAATCTTTCTTTTTAGAAAATCATGTGTATAAGATTGGAATGGACCTTTAATAATATATGCTCTTCGAATTGCATCTTGATCATTAACAGAATAACTTTCAATGGGCTGTCTTTCACCTAGATCATGCGGAAGGCGATTGATGTCATAAACCGGCGACGGTGACGGTGATGGTGACGGGGGCGGGGGTATAGGATTCACAATTTCATCAATTACTCTCTCTTGCTCTTGAGTTTGCTTTTCTACCACAGTTTCAACCGGAGATGGGGCAGGATTTGAAGCAGCAGCCGCCTTCTTGGCTGCATGTTTCTGAAAAAGAGATGCAATGTCTCCGCTTCTCTTCATAGCTGAACAATTCCAAAAAATAGCAATAAATTAGCTAACCACTGTACTAGTATACTACTAAACAAACTAATAAAATACAAACTTTATTAAAGTACAAACCTTAAAGTACTAGCACAGCTGCACAACACTGCCTTCCTGACTAGTGCCCCCTTAGTCTTTACCCTCCTGCCTCCTAGTCCCTTCGACAAGACCGCAAGAGCACGGCAGCGTGAGACAAGCAGAGGCCGAGCACGCCTCCTCCCTCCGGCCGCCTCCCCCCCCGATCCTCCTCGGCAGTGGCTCGGCCGCCTCCCGGCCCCCCGCGGCGACGGCGGTCCGGCCTCTGCGCCGTCTGCGGGCTGCCGGCGCCCGACTGCGACTCCCCCCTCCGGGCTCCGGGCTCCGCCTCCCCCTCCGCCTCTGGCCTCCCCCTCCGCCTCCGCAGTCCGCGCCTCCCGGCTCCCCCTCCGGGCCTCCGGTGGTCCGGCCTCCGCGACTGCTGGCTCCCCCTCCGGCCCTCCTCCTCCGCCTCGGCGGCTCGGCGCCTCCCCCTCCGGGCTCCGGACTCCGCGGCTGCCGGCTGCTTCCTCCGATCTACTGTGTATCTTCCTCCGTTCGGCTGATTCGAGGGTTTCGAGGATTTACAATGTTCTACTTTAGCACCAATGTTGTATCTGATGTGGATGTGAGGGCGATATGCGCGGACAGTTTGTGCGCATGCGCGTATCAGTTCTTAACTTGATCGACTTGGCTGTCTGCGACAATGCCACCTCTTGGGTTGGAGCATCACATCGCCCGATCATTCAATTGGTGCAGCAGTTAGTGTCACGGCGCGTGGGAGAGGCAAGCAGCCAAGCACAGCGGCCGCCGAGAGGACGAGAGCAACGCCGCGGCCGATGGTTGGGTGGAACTGGGTTTGGTGTTGTGTGGCGTTGCTATGGCTTATGCAACTCAATGGAACATGCTTCGCTACCGTTTTGAAAAAGAGTTTTATCATAAAAGATAGTAAAATAAAATTATTGATCAAAAGCCACTGTAATACCAAACCAAGCCTAAACATACAAAAAGCTATTATTCGCAGTTGAATCCATTGGTTATTGCTCATGCCCGATGACTTATTGATCACAAACATGGTAAACATGTACCCAAATATCTATTTCTATAATTAAATTAAAATGTTATTAAAAGGAGAGGCCATGCTTCCTTTAACGGGCTAGAAAAACTCTCACATTAATTGGAGAGTAAATAATAGGTATGTACAACTTATATAGCTGGTGGATCCTAATTATAGCAGTGTAAATTAATTAGATATAGATACTAGAGTTATTGAAGTTGTAAAAAAACACATATGTTTTTTAATCAAATGTTAGAGGTTTATAATAAATACAGATCTCCGTGTAACTTATGGCTACTTATCAGGAAAAATAATGTTACAAAACCACACTCTAACATAGTCCAAAATTTGTGAAAAATAGTTTCTGAAGACCTGTTAGATAGCCTGCACAACACAATCAGATATCCAGAAACAAGATGGTACGTCGGTTACTCATCATATAATAGTACTTTTTGAGATTATCTATATAAACGCAGAATGGCACACAAGTTTCCCCTTCTTGCTTTTTTGTTCTGTAGCACGTACGTATTGCACACACAAACTTCAGACAACAGCTTCAAACAAAAGGGGACTGAACGCGGGAGACAAACATGCTGCGCAAAGGGTCGATGCAAGATGCACATTGTGACCTCTGCTGCCCAGCAAGAGTCGCTTCATTACACCGTAATAAGGATATATTTACATTGGTTTCTATTGATGATTTTTTTGCTGTGGCTGATAAATAGTAATAACTGATGAATAGTAACAGTCGATAGAATCGGCTAATGAATAGTAATAGTTGATGAATAGTAATTCATTTTATAAGAAAATCATTACAACGAAATACACTATAACATTCGGACCGCTATGTGACTTACGGAATTATGGTATAACAAAACAAAAAATATGTTACGATATGTTAATATACAAAAGTAATGGCTAATGAATAATAGTGACTGATAGAAACGAGTTATAGAAGCTAGAGTGCCTCCGAACTATGGACAAAAATGAGTCTAAATAAGATGGCCTTGAGATCTCACGGTAGACTGCAGCAGTTTGTCGAAGACGAAACAGCCACAACCAATGGCGAAGCCAGAATGGAAATGGAGGGGGGCTCGTTAGGCCTGGAGCGGTGAGGTGCCTTCTCAACCGGTGCGGCGAGGCACCTCCGCCAGGCCCCACCGCCTCCTCGCCCCGCGCCTCCTCCACTCAGACCTAGCGCCTCCTCGCCCCATCCCGACACCTCTTTGCCCGGCCCTGCTGCCTCCTCACCCCGTGCCTCCTCCACCTAGCCCCGTCGCCTCCGCCGCTCTGTGCTTCCATGGCCAGTCGACCAAGCCTTCGCTTGGCACCTCCTCGGTTGAACGCCCGTGCAGCTGACATCGCCCTAGCTGCTCTAAACAGCAGACGCAACTATGGAGGGCTGGCTCGGCTAACCGTCGGAGGGGCTCCACTCGTGGCGGGAGGGGGGCTCAGGCGCTCGGCCATCGGAGGTAAGGCTAGAGCCTCATAAAGCCTCAGGTGACTTCGCCCCTGGCCACAACACAGCCAAGTTGTAAGCAGACTTGTCCATTCGCTTTGAAGCCTGCGCCTCTGAACTTTGGAAAGCAAGAAACAATCACATATTCAGCCTTCAACGATGAATGGGACGATGATTAGGTGGCAGATCCGTGAAACACTACAGTTTACAGCTGTGTGAAGCAACAAGAATCCAAAAGCAGAAAGATCAATTAATCTTCTGATCGCAACGGCTTCAATAATCTCTTGCAGCCTTGCAGGAAGATCAGTCACTCAGCCTTGCGGGAAGATCAGTCAGGAGTCAACGAGTTTTTTTTATTTTTGAGACGTGGACCAGCGAGTACAAACTCAAGCGATACGAATAAGTTGGAGGCTCTTATGGATGGTGCTCCAACTGCTTTTTGGCTTCAACTTTAGGGTGTGCTTTTTAATTGAAATTACACTGTAGTAACTGTTAATTTTTTCTGAGAAAAATAAAAAATAGAAAAAATTTGAAAAAAAAATTATATTATCACAAACAATGCCAAAGAATTAAAAGAAGATGAAACCGTTTAGAACAGGTACAAACCTCATGGCCTCGGATATCCTAGACACCCCATTGCTTTGGATCTACGATAGTTATTTGTTCCAGTCCAGTAATTACTGTTTAACATACAGTAATCATGTTTATGTTAAGCGCTGCGTTTAGGCCCTATTGTAATCGGAATGCTTGCAGGGCATATTGGCTGATGAATAAGGCAAACCCAAACAATAATCGATTCTCCTATCAGGACAATTAGTAGTATTTTAAGCGGTCTAATTTTATTCACTAGTCCCTTCACTCTGCATGGACATTTTTAACAGCCTATTGGCAGGCAGGCAGGCCGATCTCAGCAACAGTCAACGGGCATGGCAAATGAGGCTCATCCGTTCTTACCTCTAGATTCTATTTAGAGAAACCAATATGAATACTCGATTTTTCTAAACGGTTTGGGATGAATAGGCGATATGTAGTACCTCGTCATCTAGAGATAGGGTGATTGTGCTGAAAACTAGGATAAGGTGGATACCCTATTTAACAGTTGGGACGAATAAATGACTTATAGTACCTTGTTATCGAGAGATAGGGTATATAAATAGCATGTATCCCCCTTTTGTATATAGACATATAGTATTTGTACTAAAGACTTTAAACTTACGTGGCTAACTATTATAATAAAATATAGTCTTTAGTTATTATTCTGTTGTATAACTTTTACTATTTCCTAATTCGTTGCTCGATATCATATTCTGAAAATAATAACCGAGGGTGTCACGCCTTCAAGCTTCAAGCTTCACGCCCACGTTTCGCCCTTGTCAATTTTGTTTTGCCAATGACAGTGCATGTGAACCCTGTGCGATAGAAAAACACAATGCATATGAAACAAACCCATGAGCCTTCAGCCGGCTATTTTTAAAGGCAGTGTACAGTCAAGTGAAAAGAGACCAACTGACCAACCAGTACACTTCAGTAATGGCCACATATGAATATGTCGTAGCCTCTTGCAAGTATTCAGTAAAGAAGACAAAATGCAGCAGCAGCTCCGCAAAATGTAGATATGATGTTTCATCAAATCATATAAGCTAGCGGTCAGATAAATCTGTTGTAAACATCACTTCAAACTAGACTTAATTTGAATCACGATGGATTTGCAAAAATTGATCTTAGCTAAACCTTTTGAATGATCATCATGGCAATTAGAGAGGATGAATGATTGTAACTTCTAGCGAAAGCCTTTTTTCACACACTGCTGTTTTCTGGTCATCTAATCTGTGTATCATAACAAGAACAAACGAAACTAAAACAACATATTGCAAAACAAAATAAACTCATCCAATTTCGCCACCGAGATAATTGCTTGTTACTAGTTTTTCTGTGCCGTACGCTGCTGCGCTCTGACCAAGAAAAGGCGCTGCTGCTATGAAGCGGATCGACTACTGTTGTCGTTGCACTGACCAAAAACAGTCACGGCCAGGCTATCCTTCAACTAGCCATCCTACCACACTGTTTCTCTATACTAGCTCGCATGCATGCTTTTTGAAAGCACACCACCAAACCAAATCAATCTCTCTCTCTCTCTCCACACCAAAAGTCACGGCGGCGCACCTAGCAATGCATGCCGCGTGATCCTTTTGGAGAGAAAGTGCTTGCTCCCTGCCAACTAGAAAAAGCAATGCACTAGAAAAACCCAACTCAAAATAGAATAGTTGTCTTCATGTGGCTCACCTTGACTAGAAATTTGGATGCATACAGGAACTCCTTGGCATGGGCGAGCGAACGCCAGCGGTGCAGTTCGATCGGGCGATGCACGGGCTCAACAATTGAGGGTGACGTCGCCAGTGCTGCTTAGTTTTGATAGCGCACGAATCGAGGAAAGCAATACAGCAACGGTGATGCTCGCTACACGAAGAAAAGAAACGCGTCGAAAGAATTTTTCTCCAAATAGATCATTTCTTTCTGAATTATAGTTGTGGCTACAAAATACTTCTCTGGCACCTCTAAATCCTAGCACAAAATTAGTATCTCCAAAAGCCACTATGGGTTAGCCTTCAACCCTATCTTGATTTATAGTTTAGGGTCCAAAACTTGGTCTTATTCGAAGTCCATGAGTTCTAATCCAATTTTAACAACAAAGGGACCCGAAACCCTTCTTAACACAGGTTTTCTAAAATTCCAATTTTTTCAACTCACCACGTATCGAAACTTATAGGACTGCACCTCTTGTAGCTTTTCCACGCATCATCCACCTTTGATCTTCACCTGACCAAGCATGAGCCTGACCATCTCGTGACATCTCCGACCGCCTGAACCTTGGATCTTCCTATCCTAGTCCCGGTCCACCTCATCATCGATCATAATCGCCTCTATGCTCAACCTACACATGCAAAGACCAAAGGACATTTTTTCCGGCACAAGTTCTTCCCAACTTGACCGATATTAATCCACACACACGTCTCACATAACAACGCTAAGTAATATTGTCAATTATTCATCATCACAAAAATCCTAAACCCAGCCATATAGTCAAACATCTTCATCAATTTAGGAATTGAAACTTGTTTCAATGAAACTTGACTGAATCGAACATCTCAGTTCTATATCATGGTGGGATTGTGTTGGCAAAGCAAAACTATGGAATTTCTCCATCAGTAGCTGACTGTGATTACGATAGGGGTCTCTAGTAAATTCACTCTTTGACGATGTTAATTGTCCATGGTTGCCGCATTTCCACAAACACCACATGCTCACCGAGTCGCACACCAAAAAAACCTATGCTACACCACTATGGGTGCAAACAGAGTGGGTATTTTTCGACCGACCATCCATCCATTTTAATTCAGATAT
Organism: Melocanna baccifera; assembly: GCA_036346265.1. Taxonomy (NCBI): domain Eukaryota; kingdom Viridiplantae; phylum Streptophyta; class Magnoliopsida; order Poales; family Poaceae; genus Melocanna; species Melocanna baccifera. The sequence goes on from JAYEVJ010000108.1 coordinate 108,936, forward strand.
AATTCGGAGCATATTTTCGGATATCCGAAGGTTTTGCTGGATACGGAAACGGAGTCGGATATTTTTTACCGGATACAAAAATGGATTCGGATATCCGTCCGTATTCGCTCCGTTTGCACCCCTATACACCACATCACCTCAGTTCACTCGCTTAGCTAGCTCCCATTCTCCTGCTGTGTCGAAGAACATTGGTCCGGTTATTTAGCTTTTTATGACTTTTTTGTTTAGGTTTCTTCATAAATCGAAATAAACAGAACGACTTCTCAAAGTGGCATTTCAAAACCGCTTGTCTAAATAACTTTCGAAACCTAAAACCACGTACGTCGCCTACCGCCGTTTTAAAAATGTAAACAAAAGTCATCAGCTAGAGCTCAAAAAAACGAACCTAACCAACCTTTCATGCCTGTGCACAAACAAAGGAATGACATGTGGGTCAGGGAGCTAAGGCCGCGCTCAGCTTCTACTGACGCCACGTTCGGCGTTAGCGTTGAGCTTTTTTTACTATTCATTTTTTTCTTCTCTTTTTTTCCTTTTGTTTTTTGTGTTTTCTTTTTTTCCGTATTCCTTTGCATAGTTCGTGATGGGCTAACATGTTTTTTTTATTTTTATTTTTTTAAAATTTAATTATACTAAATAAGTTAACTCAGCTACAGTACAAAATAAACTAGCTATAGTAAAAAAAAGTTATAAGTTACCGTCATTCTAAACGTTACTAAGTCTATGTGCTTTGTGTGTTATCCATGTGCCATGGTCCACGTTTGTCAGTGTCTGCACCTTGTTATATGACTCAACGCCCTGTACTTGTTTAACATACTGTAATCCTGTTTTCGTTAAGCATTGTGTTTAACCCTAGTGTAATCGGAATCGTTGCATGGCGTATTGGCTGCTGAACAAGGCAAAGCCACACCATATTTGGTTCACACATCAGTACAATAAGTAGTATTTTAAGTAGTCTAATCTTCGGGGCATGTGCAATATGCTTGAAAGCCAGGAGCTAAGAAAATATTTGAGGTGTTCGAGCCGAGTCTATCCATTGGAGTACTAGGGAGCATGAGTGGGCTAGCAGGAAAAAACATGGAACCGATCTATATGCATGCCTCGAGTCCAAGGAAATAAACAAAGCAAAAGGTTGCTTTGGCTGAGAGCAGGAGAGCAACAATGGTGGAGTGTAGGGTGCTATTAAGAATGGATACGAATAGATATTATTTATTGTGTATTTTATTTTATTTTTCTAGTTGGTGTTGAGTATAGATAATACTGGATACCTATTTTTTTATTCTGTATTTATTCAGACGATCAATCGGACGGAAACTATCCACTTCTTTTGCACCCTTTGGTAGGATATTGGACAGTAGGGGTGCAATCAAAGCGAATACGGAGAGACTAATCATCGAGATATCGAAAGAAGAGCACTTAATATTCTCTCTCTATTTAGATGCGATAATCCACATATCTATTATTTTATTTCTAAGTGAAGACACAACAGACTTTCTTATATCACTTGATATGCGGATATATACGGATGGATATTACTTATCCCGTATCATATTCCGTATTTTTTCTTGGAGTCGGAGTCTGATACGGATAGTGTCTATCCATTTCATATTTGCTTCACGAGCCTTCGATCGGTCGATCAGACAGAAATTATCCGCTCCGTTTGCACTTCCAGTGAAGCCATGGCTTCATTGTGTTTTTTAAGTTTTTTTATTTGTATGGTGGGACCCAGTTTGTGTTTTTTAGTTTTTTATTTATATGGTGGGACCGAATTTTAAGGTGATAGGGGGCTAAGTACTAGAGCAAAACTTGAAAATACGCGCCGGTGAAATGGAAAAGTTAGCCCCTCGTATTCTACACGCCCTTAAATCACTTGTCCATTCACCGTGCCTGGACATTGTTAGCAGCCTAGCGGCAGGCAGTCAGGCAGGTCGATCCCAAAGACAGTCAACGGGCAAGACATGTTGTCAGGTCGATCCCAGCGACAGTCAACGGGCAAGACAAATGTTGTCACAGCTCCGGCATTTTCACAGGCACCTCACAGGCAGGCGTAAACAACACACACAACGGTGTACGTGTACCACTTGAATCAACAAGAAGAATCACTCGATCACATTTTAACAAGGCAATCATAGATCAAAGAAGTAATCATGGATTCGTAGCTGAAGCAAGCCCCTATGCTACTCAACGGAAAATGCTTCGGCTTTGAGGTCGGCAGTCAGTCCCATGGCAGGTTGGTGCTTGTTATCGAAGATGCGCTCATTCCAGATTGGCCCAGAAAATCATCATCAAGCTGCAAGACGTCGTCTTCTTGTGTGGTCGGTCGTAGATTTGTACTGCCGCGCCAAGACGCAATGGCGATCTAAACCTCTTGTGAGTATCGACATTGGAACTGGAGGTGTATCGCCGTTTCTTGGTTCGTGTTGCACAAGGGGTACCCGAAGTTGTTTGGCCGGCCTCGTGCCAGGAGCCTGTCGGCCGTCAGGACCTCGTGTCGTATGGCCATCCATGCAAAGAACTTGGATACTTTTTCCTTTTTTATTGCAGAAATCATTATGTGCATGGCAAGTCGCAGTGTTCAACTGTGAAGCACATTCATGCATTTTTTATATGGTTTGCTGGTAGCTACATTTAATTTTTTTATATGTTCTACGGTAGTTTTGTCCGTAATACAAGTAAGTTTAGTTTAGAAACCATAAAACTTTATAATTAACTATTATATCATATTTTATATAAAAATTCTATTATAATATTGTAATTGTAAGCATGCCATTTATCAATTTGTGCATAACTGAAGTCCTACACAGTTACGTGAGTATAGAGATTCCTGGTAAATCCAGGGTCCCCACATTGTGGGAGGAAGGACTAAAACAAGAAACTTCATCGACTCTCCAAGCATGCCATTTATCAATTTGTGCGCAACTAAAATCCTACATAGTTATGTGAGTACAGATATTCCTGGTAAATCTAGGATCCCCACATCGTGGGAGGAAGGACTAAACCAAGAAGCTTCATTAACTCTCCAAGCACGATGCCTGAGCAGTCAGACTAGTGCACGAACGATCCAACTGACGAAGTAAGTTGTTCGACTAAGGCCTAGCAGTTAGACCAGTTGGAGCAAGAAAATCCACTGTGAGTTTGCGATCTTTGGCTCTTGTCTTTGGTGATCTTGTGAGTTTGTGTTTCCACTCCATGTTGTTGATGATACTTGAGAGAATATTTTTAAAGAGTTATTTATAGGACTGGTATGGCAACAGAAAGGGAGTAAATGGTGCCTTCAATTTTTTTCAAGTATTCTCATAATCTTTACTCTAATAGATATGAGAAACTATCAAAATCAAGAAACCAAACAAACCAAAAATTCTCGAAGCTACAGAAATATTTAGCTTGTGAATAGTAAAATTAGCACTATTTTAAATTCGAAAAACCATGTAACTTATGATCTGTCGATCCAAAAGACTTGAAACTTGAACCAAAAGTAGTTTATGACCTTAGTAACCTATCCAAACCAAAAAAACCTAAAAGAACTTGAGAGAATTGGAATATTTTGGTTTATGAGACTCTGTTGCACCAAAATCAGACCAAAAATCTAAAATTGAACTAACTTTCAAACCAAAGCTTTAAATCATTTAAAATTTGGTATGCATCTTCTTTAGAATGTAAATACCATCGCTCAGGGAGTGCAAGGCAGACAAGAAAAAACCAGATGAGCCAAAGTCCAGAGTATCAGAAGAGCTACTTTAAGAAAGGTTAATCACTAAACCATCGACTCTGTCTTGGAAAGATGTGAGATGAAATCAATCTCATACATCTTTAACCTCGAATAGAGCTTATCCATGGTAAACTCACTCATGACAGTGTTGTTATTGATAAAGTGATCTTCATCCCCCAAACTCTTACATCAAGAGCACCCAAGAGCTGGTGTGCATTCTCAGACTAAAAAAACACAAGGCCAATAGCACATCAATCATGGATGATCTTTCAAAACCTTGCCCATAAAAAACACTATTGATGGGTCTTTGCTCAATCTTTGAGTACTCTTTCTTAAATTGGTTTTATCTCACTTCCTTGATTACGGTAGAGCCATCATGGTAATCAGCGAGGGTCTTTCAGATTTTGTGAGTAGATCAGATTTGACTAAGCCTTGAATCAAGAAATTGTTTGCCTTTCTGTTTTCCTCCACATCAGTAATGATCACATCATTATTGGCCGGCACCACATAAGAATTCTTGACTTTGAGCTAAATTACATACCCTTGAGCCTCGATGTAAGCATGCATGCGAGCCTTTCAATATGAAAAACTGACTCCATCGAACACATGTGGCTTGGTACAATAGTTGTCTGATGCCATGGCTCCTAACTCCAATTAAGATCTATGAGAAGAGCTAATCGGACTCTAATACCACTTATAGGATCGATATGGCAACAGAGGGATGAATGGTGCTCTCAAATTTTTTTCCTCAAGTATTCCCTTAATATTTACTCCAATATTATGAAAAGCTATGAAGATCAAGAAGCCAAATATCCAAAAATTCTTACAACCCATGAATAGTGAAATCAACACTACTTCAAATTCGAAAAACTATGTAATTTTTGATCCGTCGATCCAAAAGACTTGAAACTTTAATCAAAGTTACTTCATAACCTTAGAAACCTATCTCAACCAAAAAATCTAAAAGAACTTGAGATAATTAGAATACTTTGGTTCGTGAGGCTCTGCTGCACTAAAACTGAGCTAAAACCTAAAATTGAGCTAACTTTTAAGCCAAAACTCTAAATCACTTGAAATTTGGTATGTAGCTTCTCTAGTATGTAAGAAACCTATTACAATCACGTTCAAGAAAAGTGTTGTAAAAATTTTGACATTTTTCTATTTGTAGGTAGATTACACCAAAAATGGGTCAAAAAACACAAATGGTGAATAAGACTTGCTTGGTGAATGATGGTCAAGATGGCTCTAGATATACTTCCACATGTTCCAGCAAGAAAGAACATCAAAGAAATCGAGGTAAAAATAGTTAGATCAAGAAATCACTTAGAGATGTCAAAAAGAGTAAAAACCAGATTTCTTCATGAACTTGCCAATTAAATGCCTAGATGGGGGGGAGATTGATTTCCTGATGTTATCTCTATCTTTTGTATGTCCTTTCCACAGCAAGATCAATAAGGGAAGAGAAGAGGAAAAATCAACCAAATCAATCAAAACAAAAGATAGTCATGGAGATGATAAAGATTGATTTTATTGCTACTTGAGGAGGAAAGTTTTACAGCCACTCTAACTTAGAGGACAAAGAGCACACAAAACATTTAACTCTTAAACCCCAATCCTAAACAAGAGAGCAAGGTTGGATGGTTAACCACAAGTCTCCATCCCAACTCCTTAAATAGATGGGCTAACCAGTCATATCTAGCTCTTAATGGATACTATCCACTTAGTATAATAGGGAAAACCTGAAAAATCGTGATCTAGGTTTTAATTTTGTTGAGCATGCCAAGAATAATGCTCTTAAGATTGTTAAGCTTGTCTTCAACATTTTTTGCCTTTTTCATGTCATGCTTGAGCTCACCATCTCTCCCACATCCTTGATCGTTCTGAGCCTTAACTCCTTCATATGTGTAGCCCTGATCATCACAATTGACCATGGTACCTTGCATATCCAAGACAAACAAATCGTTTCTGGGTATAATTTCTTCACAACTTGACCCATATTAGCAATTACATGTCTCATCCAATCTATAACCAATGATCTAAGTCACCAAATTATCCTACGACTCAAATTTTCTAAAATGATCTATTTCTACAAGCTAACAACAAAAACCTGTAAATTCTAAATTTTCACTCCTCCAAAATAACAATAGTTTATCACAACATAAACACGTGTGAAAAATCTCAAAAGAATTCTAATTTTGTTAGATTTCATTACACCTATTGTGGAAGAGATGGTCACTTGCATGAATTTTGTTTTAGACGTGCAAAGAAAGAGATGAAGGAAAGATTGAATACTTCAAGACAACAACATGGAATATTTTTTATTTCTAGAAGTAATGCGAAAGCTAGTTTTTTTAGAAAACTTTTATGATGGCTTTAAATCTGCTTCATATGCCGGCTTGGGATATAATTTAAAAAATTCACATTCTTTTTTGCGTTCTGATCGCTCACATTCACGTGATTTGGGCTCTAGTGTTGTTGTTGTTCCTCCACATCATGTGTCTTAGTACTGAATTCCTAAATCATATTTCACTAACCCCAGTACTGAGAGACTGATGTTTTATGTGATGTAAGAACAGTTGATGAGGATGGAGAACATGAGTTCGATTGGATTCCAGTCTTTTACATCATTGTGTGATTGGAACACTTGATGATTTTTTACTCTCTTTGATGGCTTCCAAGAGATTTTATTTTCTGAGAGACCATGTGGAAAAGGTGATGTTTTCCTACATCTTGTTAGTTGGATTATTAAATTGTTGACTAGTAAGCTACCCGTGCGTTGCAACGAAAAACCAAATAAAAGTGATATATACTTTATTGTTGACAAAAAGACATTGCTAGTTTTTAAACCTTTGAAAGGATGACAGCTCATGGTATGTATGAAAGAACATGAAAAAAGAATATATGATAATAGCAACAGTAAAGACATTATTGCATTAGGCAACCATATTTCATTGATGTTTTATTGGCTTACATAAATAAGAACAGAAGTATGAAGGAAGACACTCTCCCTATTCATGAAGGTTGAAGAATATACTACACAAAAGCAAAGTGAAAAGCATCGTGATTTTCTGGCAATCATCCATCTGTCGTGATTTTCTCTCTCACTACTGTATAGAATATGGCGATCATAGTGAATAAACAACCAATTCATGTAGGGTACATATCTGAAGATAGCAAGATCAACACTAAATGTACCTATTAGTCTGCTCTCTTTATTGATGTACTACACCCAGGTTTGTGCACATCCGTTAAGTTCTATTTCATAGAGCTAGGAAATAAAAAGAAATAAGATGCTGGCAATAGTAGACCAGCAGTTCCAAATAGCTCCACTAAAAATTAGTATGTTCTACAATTTCATATAGGGGCATATGAGCAAGCATGTATAGTAATTTAATGTAAAAGGGTATAAGCATGATGCTACCTCCAACGGGCGAAACATTGCATAGAGATTAGATGGCTACCTTCTCCTGCCAATAAACCCGCAAAAGAAAGAAGGGCCATCCAATTTAGCATAGTTCTTTGATATGACCTGTGATTCCTTAAGCAGTACTGAAATAATATACCACACAAAGGGAAAGTGAAAAGCACAAAAAATTAGAGCAGGATTATGCCTGTAAGGCAGGAACTTGACTCTGTACAATCTCCTATAGGAAAAACACTCTAGAAATCTAACCTTAGCAAAATAAAGGTAGCACATGTGTATATCATGTGTATATGGTAAGTAAAACTGAACCATCATGCTAGCGAACCAAATTGCTGATGCCCTCTCCTCCTGAAAGCAACTAAGATCATTCGCATGCATAATCAACAACAAGAAAATAGCTAACATCCTGAAACTGCTGATCTTATGTCAACTCTTACCAACAACTTTGCAACAGATCCTAAAATTTGACTATAGGTCAGCATTAATAGATTAGAGGTCCATACATTTGGACGTGCAAAATGTATCTAAGTTAGAAACATCCCAAATATGGTATAAGAAAGCATGCTATGATGTAGCTGCTCTAGAGCCACACTGTTAACAAATACATGCGGAAGAGTTTTAGGCTAAAGCAAAAAGGAACAGCTACAACATTCGGATAGGAAAATAAATCATAACTGTGTTATAAGAACAACAAGGCAATAGCGGTTGGCCGCTTACTACTGATATATGTGTAGCTTCCCATCTAATTGCAGCATCATTCGGCGACTAGAATCTGCAGCAAGCACCAAATCCAAAGGAGTTTAAGTGAGTACTTCTCGATCTGTCCCAAAGACTTCCGACGACATAGCATCCATGGAGCTTTGCGAGTTGACCAACACCGCCAACCGCCCCGATGCAAACAGAAACAAATACAGACTCTCCTTTCTTTGGTGAGTAGACCTCATAGAATCCAACATATGTCAGAAACCGAGGCATGCTGTGGGTGCACTGAATGTCGGTTAGCATGTTGGGTCAAAGAATAGCTCACAGAAAGAAATTTCAAAAACAGTAGCTAAACGGATCAGTATATGCTGGTTTTCATGACACCACAAACAGAAAATTTCAGAAACAGTAGCTACATGGATCAGTATACGCTAGTTTTCATCATGTCACAAATAGAAATTTCAGAAACATTAGCTACATGGATCAGAATAAGCTAGTTTCCATGACGCCACAAACAGAAATTTCAGAACAGTAGCTACACGGATCACTGGATCAGTATACGCTAGTTTCCATCATGTCATTGTCAATTCATCACAACAACCAAGAAAAGATCACTTGGCATTTCCCTTAACCACACACCCTTTATTCATTTGTCTCTAACCTTCCTTTTCTTCTAAATTACATACCACAAATTTGTGCAACCAAGGTGACTTTCTATAAAATATCATGACCTGGTGCTCCTTAAAGGATAATCTTTTTGGTCCTTCGCATGATTACATCCTTTCATTCATGATTTCTGCTGTCCATGCTTTAGAATTCAACTGAATAATTAAAAACATGACTAAGAAACTTACCAAGAAGCCCCAAATGATAAGAGAGTCGAATGTCACTTTGCTGAATCTTCCTCACCGCCAGCTTGTCGATCGATCGTATTCCTCCCAACCGACCGTCCCGAAACAATGTCGCCCGCACCGAATCCCGAATGAGTGGAATCCACCACCCTCGCCACGCCAAACCCTTCTATAACCTTGACAGATCAAGAAATCGCCTGATCAGTAAACAAATCCTCTATGTGCAGACGAACGCACACCTATTTCTTGAGCAATCAACGAGAGAGACCAAGCGAAAAGGGAGGATAATTTGAAGAGGAAAATAAAAGAATTTTACTGATCCGGGCTTGAATGGGGGGATGTAGGAGCCGTGGAAGTCCCGCATTTAGCCGCGCATGTAGGGGTCACAGGAGAGGTATATGTTCTTCACCAAAGACCGCAGGCAGGGCGCGCTGGGAAGCGCTTGTGCGACGGTGTCGCCGTCGACGAGCACCATGTCGTCCTCCCTCGGCGCGCTGCTGATGTACTCCCGTAGCACCGAGAGGACTCGGCGGCGGCGCGGAGGAGCGGGGTAGGGGGAGTGGAGGCGGCGGCGTGCGGGGTGGGGAGGCGGAGAGGAGGCGGCGCGCGGAGGTGGGGAGGCGGAGGGAGGGGAGGAAGCGGCGCGCAGGGAGAGGAGGCGGCGGCGGCTGTGGGCTGCTACTCGGGCACTACCTCCGGAGGCGGCGCGGTTGCGTCGGGCTTCACCATGGGGACAGCGGGATTAGGGTTCGAGGGTTTTCGCCTCCGATGTCTACACAGGTGCGGAGGCGGCGCTTGGAGGGAGGAGGGGAGGAGGCGGCGGCGTCGCGGGGTGGGAGGGAGGGTGGGAGGCGGCATCGAGGGGTGGGAGGGAGGGGAGGAGGCGGCGGCAACGCGGGGTGGGGAGGAGGCGGCATCGACGCGGGTAGGGGAGGGAGGCGCGACGGAGCGGAGGGGTAGGGAGGAGGAGGAGGTGGAGGCGGCGGCGCGGGGTGAAGATGAGGGGAGGCGGAGCGGTGGAGGGAGGAGGGGGAGGAGGAGGCGGCGGTGGATGAGGGAGGGGAGGAGGCGCCAAAGCGAGAGGCGATTAGATCGCGAAAGAGAGAGAGAGAGGGGGAGAGGAGAGGGGCGGTCAAGATTTTTTTTATTCAGATCAAATGGCTGAGAAGAGGTATAGGAGAGGACTCATCAACCACCAACTCCTTCTTTTAAAGTAGTAAAGATATTCTCATAAAACCGCTTGATTCTTTCTATTTTGCTCTTTTACGAAGTGAGTTGAGTATGTTATATTCTATGAGATTATTCTGTGGGGGAGCTTGTTGTTTAAAAATTTCAGAAGCTTTATTTATTATGCTTATTAAATAATTTATCAAGTCCAAGCCATTGAAATCAAATATGTTGCAGAGCTTTCTTTATCATATTTACTCATATATTGTATACCTTTGATTATGACTAATTATAATTAATTTGTTGCACTTGAACTAAAATATGACTTGGCAGAATACTTTGGCTAGATTGATTATAGATAGTATTTTACGATGTTCATCTAAAAAGATTAATTTGATTGTGAGTCTTATTTTAAATCTTGGCTATAAAGATCGTATGTTTCATATTGCAATCTTGTTATGAACACTCAGTTGGGCATGTTGTAAAAAATAAGAAAGAGACAATTGAAAAGATGTAAACCAAAAGAAAAGGCATAAAAAGTGCATAAATGAAAAGAAGTGTATGTCAAGCATGCCACTATCTAAAAGAAGTATGCTATAAGCATACCATTATGAAAATAAGTATGATACAAATATGCTACATACTTAAGAATTGAGTGTGGAGTAATAAGTTGTTACATAAGACTGGTAGCTCACTAGATTTAAGATTTGCTTCACTTTTAAGCTTGAATTTTCATTGTGATATCTCATTGTATTTTTTATAATTGGTTTGGTCTTTTTTGAGGTGCCTGTCATTGGTATAAATAGCTTAATCATGTTTAAAAATTTTATTTTGACATTGCTATATGATATATGACTTTATATGATCTAGATGCTATACTAAAAAAGATGGTTTGATTAATTTATTAAATCAATGCAAAATGACTTAGATAATCTACAAAACTTCTAGATTTTTATTCTCATTGCTTTTTCTTAAAATTATTTCTTTCTAAAATTTCTTGATGATTATATTGCCAAAGGGGGAGAAATTTGGTGTGTTTTGTGAGAAATTGGAGAGAATGGAGAGAAATTAATTGCTTCTCTTGTGTTGAGGGGAGAGATTTAGAAGAGATTTGATATCTGTGGCTCAAAATATTTTTTCGGCTTCAATTCTTCACGTATATTTGTTGGTAGTCATATGATCTTAAGTGTTGTCAATGCATTTATGAAGGGGGAGATTGTTAGACCATGTGACTAGGTCTAGTATTTGTAGTGAAGAATAATTGACAATGTAGATGCTGAATAATTGACAACATTGCTTAGCGTTGTTATACGAGGTGTGTAGCGTATGTGTGAACTAATGTTGGTCAAGTTGGAAAGAACTTGTGACAGAAAAACGTTCTTTGGTCATTGCATGTGCAGGTTGAGCATGAAGGCGATAATGGTCGATGACGAGGTGGTTCGAGACTAGAATAGGAAGATCTGAGGTTCAGACGAGCGAGCATGTCATGAGATGGTCGGACTCATGCTTGCGCACGTGGAGATCAAAGGTGGATGATGCATGGGGAAGATACCGAAGGTGCGGTTCTGAAGGCTTCGACATGTGACTAGTTGAAAAGTTGGAATTTCGGAAAAACTCGTGTTAGAAAGCATTTCGGGTCCCTTATTTGTAGGAATTGGATTAGAACTCGTGGGCTTAGGATAAGCCCAAGTTTTAGGCTCTGGACTATAAATAGAAATAGGGTTGGAGGCTTTTAGAAATGCTAATTTCATGTTAGGGTTTCGAGGTGTCAAGAGGACACTTTGTAGACACTATGATTGAGAAATAAAATTAAATCTATTCCAAACATTGTGGGCGTCTTTGTTTTCCTTCGTCCTCAGCATCTTTTCTGGTCTCGTCGATTCCGAGACGTGGTTGTCCTCGTCGCTGAATCCATAAGTTAGGGCATCTCCAATGGTCCTAGCTAGCAACTAACTAGGAGACTTCCACATCATCAACCAAATAGCTAGCATACAAAGGACTGTCTATAAGGATAGCTATTTGATACTTACATGCACACACAGTCATTTATAGAGACTGCTTCGTTTTCTGTTATAGCCTAGTGCTTAAGGAAGAGCCGGCTCGATTTTTTTTGCATACTCTCTTTCCTCCACATAGGATTTATGCTGATATGTACATGCAAATAGCCAGCTGACTCAGACCATTGAAGATGCCCTTAGCGGCTTGGTTCTCGGGTGGCACATCTGGAGTCTCCGCGCAACAGTCTCAAGGTGACCTTGGCCTGACTCCGTGTGATAGTAGCAACACGCACCAGCCACAAGACAACAATTTTTTGGGGTCGCATCTAGATGGGCACTTCTTCGCATACAGGAGCGTGGCTGCGTCTTCACGATACAGAGCAGAACATGTTTTTTCATCACATGGACTGGTCACATCAAGTCAAGAAATAAAGGTTTCTTTTTCTAGTTTGTTTTCTTGCATAGAACAGGAAAGTTATATTGATCTTTATCATTCTTGCTTCTCACATCCGTCAGACCATGCATACATAGCCATCACATGAGCCTACTCATTGCATGCATACTTGAGACTTGTGCCTAGTACGAATAGGTCATTGATGCATGTATCACTTGATTTTTATGTAGTAGTTGAACCGTATGTCATATATATGACACTGCATGCAACGAGTTGATAGTTCAGTTAATCATACCATATAATTTGATATATGTTATAGTACTCTAGAGAGTTTTTCTTTGTTTTTTTGTGTGCTTTCTGTGATTTGTAGGTTTTAAAAAAATAGTAAATTTTAAGAAAACCTTCTGCTAGAGTTTGCAACCATCTACCCTCCTCTAATTGCTATCAACCGACGATCCTACAACTTTCTCACATATTCCTTCATCATTCACCCCCTCTGAGTTGCTGTATCGATGAGGTCATCTTCTCTGCTCTTTGCGTAGCTAGTTGAAGTCTTTATCGGGTAGGTTTTAACTTCTGAGTGCTATGATACGTAAACTACAATTCTGTGATACTAAATCTGAGAGGATTTCCGTACAAATTCTGAAGCAGTTGTAATGCCTTGGCCTTCCAGGCTTGAGTCGTTGAAAAGTGCATTTGTAGTGTACATCAATAGTGAGGGCATGAGGGCACCAACATTACACCAAGACCACTCACTATTTGTCATCATTTTTTCTGAAGTATATTTGCCATTAAGTTACTGCTGCACACTAAAACTAAATATAACTCGTGAAACTAAATAGCTTACAAACATGAGTACTCGACCTTCTACTTAATGTGAAAAAGGAAAATTTTGTCAATAGAAGGGCAAGTTCAAAATGGTTGCTCGAGAAGATAAATCGTTGGCGGATAACAATCATGATAAACTTTTACATTACATTAAACAAGAAATATGATGATGTACCTAAAACGTCACAGATTCTTGGCATGGCTATACGTAAATAAAAGTGGAAGAATACAAGTAATTAAACAAACAATATATCTTTCTGGGAACACACTTGTTTTGCGTAAACATATTTCAGCTGGACAAGCTTCATGGACTTTGCATCCTGGAACGTATTACATTGAAAGAATATTCTTCTATTTGAGGAGGTAATTCAAATTTAGGTATTCTAAGCTTTTCGATTATTAAATCTTGCTATTGAGTGAGGCAACATCTTTATATGGGCATTCTCTGCAGGATGGCAAGTTTTGCAAGGGAATGGTTCTACTCGAAGTGAGCTCCTCCATGTGTACGTGTGGGAACAGTTCTGCAAAGAAGCCATACATAATCAATACCAGAAAAAAGCTTAGGCCCTAAGCAAACATGACAAATAGTGTTAGAAGCATTGTGATTTGGCCATATAGATGGCGAGCAACTTCTTTTAATAGACCGGATATATAATTAGAACATGAAGCATCAACTTAAAAAAATCTACTAGCTTATCCCCATAAAAATTAAAGGATCCACACAGTGTTGATATTACAAACCTGCTTGATAACTTTCCTCCGTAATTCCACCGAGCTATTGATAGCTCACTAATTTCTACAGATGGTATATTTCCACGTCTTTGGTTTCAATTGTTAGTCATATGCCCTAGAGGTAATCATGAAGATGATTGTATCACTTCTATGTTTATGATCTTTTGAACAATATATTATTTTATCTCTTGAATAAATATTTTTCATATTGATCAACAAGTATGTGACTTGTTCGTGAAACTTTTTATTTATGTTTTTTATATTATTCTAAATTATCCCTGATCTTATATCATTATGTGGGACAATTATGATTTACAGATCAACATATGTATTGATTAATGATCATGTTTCACGTATCATGGATATGGGATATCAAATCAATAATGCGGACACATGTTAGAAAACATGATATTGGATTGACTCACCATAAGATACTGTGGGAATTGTTATATTCTTAAGTGTCATTAATTGGTCTCATATATAGTGTATATATGATTCTTAAAAATGGGATCGTTATTATTTTTTTACATATGTAATAGTTTGATTAGGGATTACCAAACACTACTCCGTGACTAGGTAGTCATAAAGGTAGCTTTCGAGTTTACTATGAAATATACAAAGAAATATGAGCGATCAAGATGAAATTTGCCCCTCCTATATAATAGAAGAGATATTTCTAGACCCATCGATGTGGTTGGATTAAGAAAGTGCATAGCCATGCTGAATGTGGTTGAATAGTCAATCACAACTGAGTAATCCATCGTAGGTTCGAGTGAAGGATCGAGCTATCATAGGATGGCACGCTTTTCGTCTTGAGTTTGATCTAGTATTGTGAGGCAAAAGGATCGGTACATAAGCATTATATAGATTCGTCTGATATGATCTTTATATATATTTGGAGGTCGTTATATTCTACTAGAGATCGCTACCGACCTATGGACCGAAAAGGAGTTTTTAGCCCATGGCCAAATGTACATAAACCTACAGGGTCACACACTTAATGGGCTAGAACGATAAGAGTCCGAATCATAGTTTTCAAGTTGGATTTGATCTCCACTCGTATTGGATAAGGATCTGATTGGAGGCTATATAATGAGAGGTGCGGGGCTGAGGGCGACATCCTAAAAACCCTAGCCGCCACCTCTCATGACCCCTGCCGTGCGCGCTGGTGCTAGCACACCGACGCACGGTGTTCTCTCCCTAGACGTGTGGATTTCGGTAGAGGCGCTGCTACGACTGCGGCGCTGATCAAGACGATCGCAAGGAGGAGACGGTTGGCCGGAGGACGATCGACTACTTTCGCTTACACCGACACGTTCTTTGTTGAATCGGTTGTTTCAACTCTACTTTCGCTGCACTACGTGTCTAGTGGTAACGATCTATGATTTCTTACTCGCATGGCTTCCTGGTTTACACGGTAGAATTTTTTTAATTTGTGCTAATGTAGCCTACCTGTATCCCAACATCAATAGCGTAGGCCCTGATCACAAATGATGTCAGAAGTCAAAACACATCTATACAAATTAATGAATCATGAAAAAGTATACAACAAAAGCACTAAGGAAATGAAAAATAAAAACGTCGATATATCTCTATGGATAATACAAAGGAAAAATCACATTAAAAAGATAATGTGTTCTAAACGATTTTTGGCCTTGGAAAATCAAAAGTAATCATTGTTTGTAACAGAGCCTTAATTTGTCGTGTTCAGAAATGTTTGCGGTCTTTCTCCTCGTCAAGGAAAGGAAAAAAAGAAAGAAATGTTTGTGTTCTTAGTTCTTGCAATTCTTCCCGAAAAGAATAAGAAATGTTTGCAGTCTTAGTTCTTGCAATTCTTCCTGAAAAGAATACGTTGGATGTTGGCCGGTTTGACCAATCACGATCCTCTTTTGTCCATCCATCCTCTTTCCGCCTGGCCCGGCAAACTCTAGTGGAACTCGCTTCCAATAGCACGTTTGCTTGCAGTTGGTAAAAGAAAAAAAAGATGAATAATTAAGCTCGTTAGTCGTTACGATTTTCTAATCGGCCGGTCGATGAATGCATCATTAATTAAGCTCGACCACACTCCTGTGTTCGTGCCCAACCAAATCCAACTGCACTCTAGTACGCTGCTGCTAAACCAATTCCAGGGGCAAATGCAATACGCGGTTGGGCTTTTTTTTTGTGGTTGGTTGCGTTGGATTAATTGGACTTGGTCCATTTCGATTTAGCAATTAATCAAATGAAATTCCTAGGCCCACATGGAAAAACTGTTTAGTCCCATATGGAGAGTTGAATGGGAGTTACACCACTTTAAAAGGTGGAACGTGGTAACCCTCTTGTGGAATTGGAAAGAGCCAATACATGCGCGCGCTCGCTCGCCTCGCCTCGCCTCACCTCACCTCACCTCGCCACGCCGAGCCGAGCCGTGCGGTGCGGTGCGTGTGCGTGTGCGTGCGTGTGCGTGTGCGCGCAAAATCGTAACGCACTGACTCGCAGTAAATAGTAGTAACGAATGGTTGGCAGTAACGGTACAGTTACTAGCTGCGGTTACTTTCGAGTAATGGCTACAGTTACTAGTGACTAATAGATGTAGTTACTCTGGCTCTTCGTTTTTGCTGTTACAAAAGGCTCTCCACTCCATACGGGATGAAAAAAAGTATTCTGGTTCTGTTTTTGTGGCTGTGCTCAGTAATCTCCGGTCCAGAACCTTGTGTTCTAGGCGAGTAGGCCTCCGAAACTCCGTCCGTTTGCGTACCTGCACGGGTAGACGGGCAATCAAGTTTTTGGGGAGCGCATTGGCGCGACTGCTCAATCTGCGAAGTACATCATCTACTTCCTGGTGGTGAACTGTTCGCGAGACTGCACGGCGAACATCTTCCTGCATCACGTCTCGTCCTGCATCACGCCTCGATCGACTAAATCGAATAGACCATCATGTCGACTGATGGTAACGGCGCCTCCGGTGTCACCGACACTGGCCCCGCCCGAGGGTATAACCTAAAAACTTCTCTGGTGTATTTGTTTCTGTGTGCTATGAATATGTTAATAGGTGTTGCTGTTAGCTTGTTCGTAAGCGAATATGAATACATCATTGTTGAATCACTCATGCTTTTGTATGTCATGTTTTATATGCTGAATTTCTGGATTAAAATATGCCAAAAATTGACTAGATTTTCAACAATCCAAAAACTTGATAGGTCTTTTTCGGTAGTTGGCTTTGCTGCGTCGCTTAAGCCGCACCCTCCATTTGATGGTTCCAATTTTAAGATATGGCGTGCACGTGCGATCCTGTGGTTTACTGCCATGGAATGTTTTCATGTTGCACAAGGCAAGCCCGCTGAGCCTCTTTGTGCTGAGGACGAACGCAAGTTCAATGTAGCGGATAATTTATTTCGAAGTGCACTTGTTAACATATTGGCAGATAACATTGTGGATGTATACATGCATTTGCCTACGGGCAAAGAGATGTGGAATGTACTTGAGGCCAAGTTCGGAGTTTCTGATGCTGGCAGTGAGCTGTATGTCATGGAGCAGTTCTATGACTACAACATGGTTATTAGTGATGCTGGAGGAACATCGGGGTACGGTAATTATTTACCTACAGTTCTTTCTGTTTGTCAATCACCTGAGTGGTGGGTTGACACTGGTGCTAATATTCATGTGTGTGCTGATATTTCCTTGTTTTCATCTTATCAGGTCTGTCGAGATTCCTCCTTGTTAATGGGAAACGGATCGCATGCAGCTGTTCATGGTGTTGGTACGGTCGATCTGAAGTTTACTTCGGGAAAGAGCGTGCAGCTGAAGAATGTGCAACATGTCCCCTCCATAAACAAGAATCTCGTCAGCGGATCTCTATTGTGTAGAGATGGTTTTAGGCTTGCATTTGAGTCCAATAAATGTGTCGTGTCTAAGTATGGAACATTTGTTGGTAAAGGCTATGAGAGCGGAGGCTTGTTCCGTTTTTCTTTGATGGATTCCTATAATAAATTTGTGAACCATGTGAGCAACGATGATGATGAATCTAATGTTTGGCATTCACGACTTTGTCATGTTAATTTTGGGTGTATGACGCGCTTAGCTAATATGAGTTTAATCCCAAATTCACTTTGGTCAAAGGTTCTAAGTGCCATGCGTGTGTTCAATCGAACAACCTCGCAAGCCTCACAAGGCAATAAAGAGGCGAGAATTTGGCATCATAGAACTCATTCATTCCGATTTGTACGAGATGAATGACATGTTGACTAAAGGTGAGAAGAAATATTTCATGACGCTTATAGATGATTGCACTAGATTTTGCTATGTGTACTTATTGAAAACAAAAGATGAAGCGTTAAATTACTTTAAGATTTATAAAGCTGAGGTAGAAAACCAACTTGAGAGGAAAATCAAGCTGTAAGGTCCGATCGTGGGGAGAGTATTTTTCGAATGAGTTTACTTTATTCTGCGAGGAACATGGAATTATTCATGAGAGGACGGCTCTCTATTCTCCCGAATCAAACGGGGTTGCCGAAAGAAAGAACCGCATTCTAACTGATTTAGTTAACGCTATGTTAGACACTGCGGGACTTTCTAAGGAATGGTGGGGTGAGGCTATATTGACCGCTTGTCATGTCCTGAATAGAGTTCCCACAAAGAATAAAGAAGTAACACCTTTCGAGGAATGGGAAAAGAAGAAATTGTCTCTCTCATACTTGCGCACCTGGGGATGTTTGGCCAAAGTTAACATGCCAATTGTGAAAAAGCGCAAACTTGGACCAAAAACCGTAGATTGTGTATTTCTTGGTTATGCTATGCACAGCGTGCGTTATAGGTTCTTAATTATAAAAACTGGAGTACCTGACATGCGTGTTGGTACAATCATAGAGTCCAGAAACGCCACATTTTTTGAGAATAAATTTCCTATGAAATGTGATGTACATAGCTCATCTAGTCAAGAACCTATAATTTCCCTTGATTCTTTTGTGCCGATAGAACATGCTGAGGAAATACCTATGGAAAATCCTGAGGAGGATAACAATGAGGTTACTCGAAAGAGTAAGAGACAGAGGATTGCAAAGTCCTTTGGTGATGATTACATTGTATACCTCGTGGATGACACTCCAAGAACCATAGAAGAGGCATATTCTTCTCCTGATGCTGACTATTGAAAGGAAGCAGTACGGAGTGAGATGGACTCTATTATGTCTAATGGAACTTGGGAGGTCGTTGACCGTCGTTATGGGTGTAAACCTGTAGGATGTAAATGGATTTTCAGGAAAAAGCTTAAGCCTGATGGTACAATTGAAAAGTACAAGGCAAGACTTATGGCCAAGGGTTATACCCAGAAAGAAGGCGAGGACTTCTTTGATACTTATTCACCTGTTGTCCGATTGACCACAATTCGAGTACTACTTGCCCTGGCTGCCTCTCATGGTCTGCTCGTTCATCAAATGGACGTTAAGACCGCTTTCCTAAATGGAGAGTTGGAGGAGGAGATTTATATGGATCAGCCAGACGGGTTTGTGGTAGAAGGTCAAGAAGGAATGTATGCAAGTTGTTAAAGTCTTTGTATGGCCTAAAGCAAGCACCTAAGCAGTGGCATGAGAAGTTCGACAGAACTTTGACATCTGCTGGCTTTGTTGTGAATGAAGCCGACAAATGTGTGTACTATCGCTATGGTGGGGGAAAAGGAGTGATCTTGTGCTTGTATGTTGATGACATACTGATTTTTGGGACCAACCTCAATGTGGTTGAGGAGGTCAAGAACTTTCTGTCCAAGAGTTTTGAGATGAAAGATTTGGGAGTGGCTGATGTGATTCTTAACATTAAGCTACTGAGAGGAGGTGATGGTGGGGTTACACTTGTGCAATCTCACTATGTAGAGAAGGTTTTGAGTCGCTTTGGTTATAGTGACTGCAAGCCTGCTTCGACTCCTTATGATCCTAGTGTGTTATTGAGGAAAAACCGAAGAATAACAAGGGATCAATTGAGATACTCCCAGATAATTGGCTCATTGATGTATTGAGCTAGTGATTTGTTTCAAATTCGGGAGATGATCATTGACGTGCTCTTGAGAGAGTAATGCGCTATCTAAAAGCAACCGTGAGCTATGATATTTACTATGCTGGGTACCCAAAGGTACTGGAGGGCTATAGTGATTCAAACTGGATCTCTGATGTTGATGAGATAAAAGCCACGAGTGGATATGTGTTCACACTTGAGGTGGTGCTGTTTCTCGAAGTCTTGCAAGCGCACCATCTTAACGAGGTCAACCATGGAAGCGTAACTCACAGCGTTAGATACCGCGAATCGTTGAGGCCGAGTGGCTTCGCGAACTCTTATGGATTTGCCGTGGTTGAAAAACGATACCGCTATCTCGATGAATCGTGATAATCGATCAGAATTATCAAGGTGAACAGTTTTAAGGACAACATGAAGTCATCTAGGCATGTTAAGAGGCGGATGAAGTCCGTCGTAAAGCTGAAAAACTCCGAGTGATAGCGCCGACTATGTCCGAGACAAATAATAATCCGCCGACCAATTTACAAAGGGTTTATCACGTGAATGTGATAGATAGTGCATCGAGTGAGATGGGCCCGAGTTATACCACGTTGGTAATTGTTCTACGTGATCGGAGATCCCGTGAAGTAGGATGGTGAAATAAGTCGTTAGTTGATCGGGAGGAGAGACCTTTACAGGCTCATTTCTTCAATGATGCGCTTCTCTCCTATTCTATATGGCAGGTTGGTTTTTACCTCAATGTGATCCGAGTGGCTTATTTAGAGCAGTAGATGTCGGCCACAGACATCTTAGAAGGAACACACCTATATGAGTTCGATCGCTGGTCACGCCTATGAGATTTGGGTGATCTCTAGATACTCATGAATAAGCATGGAGTATGACTTATACGCTCCAACTGGAGGGGATGCTTTAGGCACCTAGTACTAGTAAAGGAACTGCAAAGCTTGTTCGCACAAACTCACAATTCAAGGCATAGTCCATTGTTCGATTGTGGATAAGTGTAACTCCTTTCCTAGGTGGATGTTCAACTTAACGGTCTCCATTGAAACACCGTATATCAAACAACAATGAGAATCGAGAGTATTTCTCGTGTGCCTTGAAATTTGGTGGGGATTGTTGGATTAATTGACTTGGTCCATTTTGATTTAGCAATTAATCAAATAAAATTCCTAGGCCCACATGGAAAAACTGTTTAGTCCTATATGGAGAGTTGAATGGGAGTTACACCACTTTAAAAGGTGGAACGTGGTAACCCCTTGTGGAATTGGAAAGAGCCAATACACGCAGCGCTGCGCTGCTCGCCTCGCTCGCCACGCCACGCCGAGCCGAGCCGAGCCGTGCCATGCCGTGCGGTGTGGTACGTGTGCGTGTGCGTGCGCGTGCGCGCAGGCGTGTCGGGTGCGTGCGTGTTTTTCTTTATCTATTCGAAAATCGTAACGCACTGACTTGGCAAGAAATAGTATTAACGAATGGTCGGCGAAAGCAGTACGAGCACTAGTGAATTATGGCTGCGTTACTTTTGAGTAATGGCTACGCTACTAGTGACTAATGGCTGCGCAGCATTCGCTCTTCATTTTTGCTGTTACAAAAGGCTCTCCACTCCATACGGGATGAAAAAAAGTATTTTGGTTCTGTTTTTGTGGCTGTGCTCAGTAATCTCCGGTCCGTAACCTTGCGTGCAAAGGGTTATAGGCGAGTAGGCCTCGAAACTCCGTCCGCTTACGCACTGCACGGGTAGACGGCAATCAAGTTTTTGGGAGCGATTGGCGATCGCTCAACTGTGAAGTACGCCATCTACTTCACGGTGGTGAATCGTCGCGAGGATCGCACGCGAACATCTTCTCGCATCACGCCTCGCCCCGCATCACGCCGATCGACTACATCGAATAGACCATCATGTCGATCGATGGTAACGGCGCCTCCGGTGTCACCGACACCGCCCCGCCCGAGGTATAACACAAAACTTCTCTCGTGTATTTGTTTCGTGGTGCTATGAATATGTTAATAGGTATTGTTGTTAGCTTGTTCGTAAGCGAATATGAATACATCATTGTTGAATCACTCATACTTTTGTATGTCATGTTTTATATGCTGAATTTCTGGATTAAAATATGCCAAAAATTGACTAGATTTTCAATAGGTTGGCATTATTTTTCTTCCTTGGCTGGCCAACTTTGGTTACGTTGCGTCCGGTCCTGTGCCAGAACGAAAGGGTACATGGATACTAATACAGTAGTGGTACTAATACATACTGCAACACTAGTGATAATACACATACTCCACGCAGTGACACAAGAGGAACCAGTGCATGCTGCTAAAGGGGTCTAATTGCAAAATAAGCTCTGGCTTATAAGCCACTTGAGCAGTCTCAACTTATAAGTCACTTGGAGCCACTATCTCTGTCCGATATATATGTTCATGCCACTGTTTATTATTGTAGGATCGTCGATGGCAATCAGAGAGGGGTGAATGATTGCAATTCTAGCGGAAGCTTTTCTTAAATTTTACTGTCTCCTGATTTTTCAACCTGTAACACAGCAGAAAACAGGAAAACAAACACACACAAAAACAAAAAATAATATCTCTCTCCTGGTACTGTAGCATTACTGTAGCAATAGTGTTCGGTTACTGTAGCAAAATTGTAAACCGAAGGCTTGCTTTTTAACCCTGCCATGCATTCAACGAGAAAGAACCAACTTCATGTAGTCAAGAGACCAATTTATGAGATTACGAGTAACTCCGATTCATGTAAAAGCTGATTGACTATTCATGCAGTAATGCAACGACAGGAAAGGATAGATATTCTACTACTGCGAGTCCCAATGAAGTGACGTGATTTACCTGCTTGTGAGATCTTTTGCTATCTCAATTAATCTAGCAGATCTCAGTGTTCGGCATGAATCTGCAACCCCTAGTCTTCAATCGCGCTGCGTGTACTCGCTCTTCTTCGTTCTTTAGGACCTGTTTGGTACAGTTTTTGATCCCGCTTCTCAATAGATTTTTATAGAACTGTGCCAAACATCCAGATTCTGAGAATGAGGGGATTCTGCTTCTCGCGAGAAGCAAGCTCTAAAATAAACTAGGAAGAAGAAGCAGTCTTTTGGTGGATTCTTGTGAAGAGCTGTTCACCCTATATCAGATATGCCCATAAAAATTCATAAGAATTACCTGCAAAATGCTCCTCACTTACCCCAACGCTCCCCTCTCGCGCCTCCCCTCATTCTCTGCCGCGCCTCCTTCCCCTCTCTCCCCTCTCGCGCCGCCGCCCCTTCCCCTCTCGCCGCCGCTTTCCCTCGCGCCGCATCCTCCTTCCCCTCTCTGTTCTGCTGCCGCCGCCGCCCCCTTCCCCTCTCGCGCCGCCGCCTCCCCTTCCCCTCTCGCGCGCCGCTCTCCCTTCCTCTCGCGCGCCGCCTCCCCCTTCCGCTCTCGCGCCTCCTTCCCCTTCCCCCTTCCTCTCTCGCGCCGCCGCCTCCCCCTTCCCCTGTCGCGCCGCCGCCTCCTTCCCCTCTCGCCTCTCTACCTCGCCCCCCAGATCCGCCCAGACCAGCGCCTTCGTCGGCCGCGCCAAAGAACTTTGCTGATTTTCCTCAACTTGGAAGATTTACACTCCATACAGAAGGCAAGAACACACTTATTTGCATAGTTTTTTTCATAATTATATTGGATGATTCTTTTTCTGCTTTAACTAGCAACATGGATGAAACTCCGCCCTTATATTGTCAACATGGAAATTCTCAGCCCAGATCATCATATCTTGCATAATCATCATATCTGCAGCTCAGTTATTCTATGTTTTGCTTTGTTAACTTGGAGATCAATCACTTCAAGAAAATTCTATCACCATACCATCTTTTTAGTTAAATACTTTCTTTAGTTAAATAGTCACCATACCATCTTTTTAGTGTTATTGGAGTAATATTTGTTAAAAAAAATCTAGTTAGTGTAACCATACAAAACTTACCTCATGACTTTATGCTGACAAAGGGTGTCCAACTTCTTTGTATTACTCTTATTATCGACTTTATGGTTAAGATGAACCTAAACAAAACTTATGGCTAAGATGTGCATATTTTTATTGTTCAGTTCTCAGAAGGCAAGCTTGGTGTCAAGTTCAAGCCATATTAGACAAATTGGATCAAGGTTGTTTCTTACTTGGGGCGTCTTGTGGAGCTTTCCTGAGGTATCATAGCTCATCACTAGCAAGGCTTGATCTTTTCATATTAGACAGATGTTATTTGGTTCATGAGCTTTAGAACTTTGCTTCTTAAGTAATGAGTTAAGAACTTTGCTCATCACTAGCAAGGCTTTAGGACATTTTTCAGAATGGCGAAAGAATGATTGAGAAATTAAGACCTCGATAATTCTTGTCCAGTATACCCTGTTGCCATTTGATTTCCGGAACCGATGTATAATAAATAATGAGTTATTTCTTGCTCGATGTAATAAAGTGTCCATGCGCTTGATTCTTCCTTTCCTGTGAACAATGCTGTTGTCCGAGGAACGAAACACAATTTATGTAAATTGTTTTCTTTTTTTGGGAATTGAATTGTTGCAGCCTCTTTACCTTGTAACTTTGCTCTGTTCTGCTTTACTAGCAACAATTTATGTAAATTGTTTTCATTTTGTGGAAACTGACTAAATTCAGTTGTTGCAAACTCTTGCGTGACTTTGTAACTTTGTTCTGTTCAGTTTTGCCCGCAACTACACTATGCGTTTTTTCTTGTGAAAAAGAAATCAAATTTGTGATCATGCAATGTGGGAAAGAGACTTACTCCAGATTTGTAGCAAAAGTTTGTCGACACAATATCAAGTAAAAATTGCGTAGGAGTACATGCTCGTGTCGTGTCAGATAGGTTTTAACGGGCAAAATAACTTTCAGGTCTAAACTTCTTATTTATGAACATGAAGGAAGCAAGAAATTTGCACATGTTTCTTCTGCTAATTCAACAATAGATAAATAAAACGGTTACAACTAGGGGTAACATGATCTATTTCCCTCAAATCTCCTCTTTTATGAATCTGGAGTCAACCTACTAGCCAAACGCTTTTCAGAGGTAGCTCCAGATTCTCAGAGAAGTGAATTCTTACAGAATCTAGAGTAGAAGCTGAAAAATGAGAATCTGGAGCTTTACCAAACAGGCCCTTAGCCTCGCCTGCCGCTTCTTCTTTTTCTCTTCCGAGACGGTACAGGTGCGCCTTTTTTTATTACCGAAGCTTCAACTGCCACGCGCTTTTTCTTCTTCCTGTTCGGTCAGAAATCGACCGCCGCCGCTGTTTTCTTTCCTTCGTCGATAGGCTGCTGATGGCTGGTCTCCCCACGTGAAGGCGCTGGCCCACGCTCGATCCAAGCCGCTGTCTCTCTCCTGCGCCAAAACGTGAAGGTGCTAGGCTTCAAAATCTTGATTGGAACTCACCAGCACGCAAAAAGATAGCCGCCAAAAATCTGACGTGCACTTCAATCTCCAAAAAAGCTACGGCCAATAGAAAACAGCCGAGCCCAATTTTCTTATTGCCTCTTCCGTTCGTTTCATTGGTTACGACTCACAGCTCAACAAACTGGCCACATACCTTCTTTTTTATACTCATAAAATCCTCAATCTACTCCAATACGTCATCAACCCTGATACAACTCATCCTAGGCCTTGTTGCCTCAACCAGGCTTTTTGGCCCACTACTTTTCAAGGGACCCAAAACCCTTCCTAACATGGGTTTTTTAATTCTTTTTACGCTTCCGATTTTTTCAGCCTTCCACGTGTCGAAGCCTCCAGGACCGCACCTCCTGTATCTTCTCCACGCATTATCTCCATACGTATTGTTCTCTAGCCTGAACATCCCACATGACATCCTTGACCGATAGGACCTCAGTTCCTACCTGAACTTAGTCCCGAAACCTCAGTTCCACCCGAACCTAGTTTCAGTCCCGTCATCGACCATGTTCCGCCTCAAGCAACACCTGCACATGAATAAACACGCAACAGCGTACGAGCACAAGTCCACGACTTGACTCAAGTCAATCCACACAATACCTCACACGAGCATATCATACAACATTATCCTAAGTAATATCATAACCAATCATAAACAACATTGTCAATTATTCATCATCTAGTCTAGATCTGGCCACATGGTCTAACAATTATCAATAATAATAATGATTTAATATAAAGGAAAAAAAGAAAAAGCAAAGGTCAAAAACATAAACCGTCCTTTCCTTTTCGTGGACCGCTTTCGATCGATCGGCGTTCGTAACGGAGTAGCAGCTTATATCATTGCGGCCTATCATATTCATGTTCTTGCTCTGGATCGGTTTGGTTTGCTTTTCCTTTAGGAGTTCGTTTGGCTCAGCCGCCAATTAAGTTCGTACCTGCAGCAGCGGCTAGCCGGTGGTATATATCTCTTTCTTGGCCCATAAGTAAGTTTGATTGATTTTTGAGAGTTCTAAACAAGGTATAATCCTCTGCATGGGGTCCATTCCAATGATCCCAGGCACGCAACCTCCTGTGGAATTTATACGACTGACAGACTCAGTGTATGGACGAAAATCTTTCTACACAATTTCATGGTATCCACTGAGCAAATACTGGGTCCGTTCAAATTTGCCTGTCCCCTTGTGTTAAGATTTGCATATGAAGAGAATTTAGCTAATCCCTGTTTCTTATTTAGAGCTTGCTCCAAACAGCTTTACAAAAGTGGCTTTTGGCTTTTTCTGTCGCTTGGCACCACCACATAGCCGAGCCTCCTGCTCGTGCGATTGTGTTCAAGGAGCCATCGATTTCGTCAAGCCAGATCCAGCAGGGTGGTGTTGGCGTCGCTGCCGGCCGCTCTTGCGGTCTTGCCTCGTGCTCTCCCTTCTCTACTTTCCTTTTTCTCAAATTTTTGAGCCTCCTCCTTTGCGCTGCTGTGCTTTGCGAGACGACGTGCTAACATTGTTGGGTCCCTTGTCGGCTTTCGGTGGGTTGGCCCGTGGGCCAAACCCTTATTTAACTCATTTTATCAACCCAAATTCGATCCTTACCCAGCCTATTTTTAGCAAAGTCTAGCCCAGCCCTACCCTTTTGAACCATGACCCATACCAAAACGGCTCGATACCAGTCTAGCCCTTTAGTTCCAGACAAGCTCGGCCCATTACTAGGCCCAGTGGCTTCCTCATTTAGTCATTTCTTCTAAACAGAATGCAGTAGTTAGCAGAACTCCCAAGTAGATTTTGCCAGGAGTCACGATCTGAGTTAAAGATTCAGGAAAACACATACAACAAAAATCGAGATCGAACAAGTAGTTTTGATTATGGAAGGACTCTGTGTACTTCAAATTAATTGCTGCTAAAAATCTTGATATGCACTTTCATAGTAACCTTTCACATTATTTCCCATTTCCATATTTCTAGCGACAAATTGTTTGAGATGTTGAACAGCAAAAAAAGCTTTAAAGTCACAAAAAGGCAAATGTTGCGTTGTGAAAGCACATAATGTAACATACTTGGGCACAAAGCAAATAACCTGAAATCTTGTACTCATTCTTGTTTAATTACAATACTCAGTTAGCAAGTAAATGAAGGTCAAGCCCTGCGATGCCTGAAAAGAATCGACAGAGCTGGAAGATGATGAGGCCAACAGCTAGGTCGCGGACCCCAGTTGACTGCCTATGGGCAAATCCTAATAGTCTCACCTGTGTGAAGTTTTCGCTGTTGCTTTTGTTTGTTTTCGACCTGATCGGCCCGTGAGTAAGTTATTACTGTATTATATACGTTTCCACAAGATATTAATGGGCGTCTCAGCGGAATGACTCCGACTTCGCCCTAGACGAGACCTTAGCCCCCGCGGCGCAGCCCTGAGTCCGCCATCGGCTCAGGCCCTTCAACACGCAGCCGCGCCTCCGCACGCCGCACCACAAGGCGCCCCTTCTACTCCAGTGGCTCGGGACAACCCTGGCACTTGCCGCACATTATACCTCTTCGCTCTTACTACAACCGTTTTAGTACTCTAATGTGTTCCATGCCTTTCCATGGACACTAGGTTACAAAGAACATCGGTCGGCGGGGTCGGTCGGCGGAGTCGCAGACGACCGCAAGACGGCCGCCCGCCAAAGCGCGCGTGCACTCGTGATCGGCTGACCGCTGCTCGCGCCCCGCCATCGCCGCCCGGGCGTAATGTACCGCCACGACCGAGGACCGGAGGATGCCCCAGACGCAATGCCCAATGCTTCTTCGTCAGCACGGGGCGCGAACCTTTCTGCCAACTCAAGAACGTACCTTCTTCCTTCCACAAGCATGTGCAAGAGCACCTTGGCTGACGCTAACCCTGTCGCATGCTCGTGAGAGGAAGAGGTATATTCTTGAGACAGGCCGGCCCAGTAGTCCTTCGTCACACTGCTACGACTGCATATATAGCCGCGCTCGGGAGCGCAACCGGCGGAGGCTCAACCGTCGCGGCCGACCGCACGTGTCCTACCAGCGGGAGTCGGACTGACACAGTTGCTCGTGCGCATGAGACGCCCCAACCTCCAGCGCCTGTCCGCTCCTCCCGCATCGATGAGGTCTTCGCCTCCGCAGTACAAATCGTTGCGGCTTTCGCCTTCGCAGTGCAGGTGCGACTTCGCCTGCGGCCGCCCAGCGCGAGACTTCGACAACGGCTCCACTGCGGACCCCCGACTTTGACTACGCTTCGCCCACAATCACACAACGTCACAAGCCGCAGGGACGGAGGGGGCCAAAGGGCTCGGCAACATGGCTTCGGCCTGTGAAGCCCTTCACCATGAGAGGCTCCTGTTGTAGGGGCGGCCCCCACCTAAACCCAACCGACCTGTTGAGAAGGTTGTAAGTTATGTAAATGACATAGCCTGTCCTCGGTGAGGGACTCCGTGTAAGGCTACGATGGTAAAGTTGCCCCTTACGAGGGATTGTTTATGTATCATGACTGGTTCTTGGGAAAGACCCAAAAGGTCATTTGCTCACCTAACTCTCCACTACCATACCTCTCTCTCTGTTTGGTCTGTAGCCACAACAATATGCTTTTGGTATACCGTAATGTATCTGTGATTACTATCTACTGATTCAGGGAATAGTACGGTGGAATCACAGAGGATTTCAGATTGATAAAATACAGGTCCGACATCCGCTCCGTGGAAGAGGTTGTATGCACCGACAAAGCATTGAAGTGCGTTCAAATGGCTCCAATCTACAAACATGTGATCCTCAAATTGCTTATGGTGGCCATAGATTTGGTTGAACACTTCTTGTTGGAACTTAGTGTGCAAGCGGGGATCCATAGAGCTTGCCAATTTCTTGAATTGAATGTATGACGGAGTTGTGCATACTTGTCACTTGAAATCTGCATGAGGTTCTCTTGAGGCACTAGGGTTGCCCTCTTTGATGCGAACTTGCGTGAAGCCACCTTGCTACGTGTAACATCCTAAAATTTTGAGTTTTATTTATTCAAGTTTAATTGGATTTTTTTTCTGGAAATTTCCTTTTCTTTTTCCTTCTCTTTTTCCAATAGTCTTTATTTTATTTTTTCTAGAGTTCTCCTTGCTTTGTGGTTTTTTTGAGAATTTTCTTGGAATTTTGGGCATTTATTTGCTATTTTCTAAGCCTAATTCTAATTCTAAGCATTTATCTAATTTGAAAAGGCATTTAAAAATCCTCTTTCACCTCGGGCTGAAACCCACCTTTCCCTTCAGGCCCATTCTCCATTTCCTCTTTGCCAACCCATTTTTCCCCTCCCCCGCACGGCCCACGCACACGCGCATCAGCCCGGCCTCTCCCTCCCATGGGCCATCTTCTTCTCACCGCCGAGCGGACCCCATCGCCGTCTTCGCCCTTCCTCCAAGTTTCGATGAACTCTGACGAGCTCTCCCTTGCTACTCCTGACTTCCTCTCAGTCCACCATCACCGCCAGGAACTTCGCCACCTCGACACCATCCTCGTCAATCACTCTGCCATCCAAGTCCACCACCGGAGCACCATAGCCATCACCACCGAGCTTTGACCACTGCTCGCGCTCACCGCCGACCGCCTCTGTCGCCTCCCAAGCTACGCGCTAAGGTACAAAACCATACCTACGCCCTCCCCTCGCTAGTGCAGCCCTTGTGTAGGATCGAGGAGGCCTACTAGAGGGGAGTGAATAGGCGGTCTTAAAAATTCTTTTTCAATTAAAACTAATTTCTATTTGGCTAAACCAAGTATATAATGCGGAAGTGTAAATCAATTTGGTTTAGTATAAATAAGTCTGAATCAACTAGGTTCACCTAAGTGCATCAACAACCTAAGTCTATATCAAAGGTTTACAATTCTAGGGTGACAAGTAATCAATTTAATTCTATGAATGTAAATTGTTTGAATATAAGTTGAGTACAAGAAAATAAACCACAAATGACACACGATGTTTAACCGTGGTGTTCAGAGACTTGTCGGTCTCTCCTAATCCACGTTGAGGTAAGCCCAAACGAATTGGACCGGCTCCACGAATTAAGCCTTCCACCTCAAATCCACTAGTGGTAGCTCTTCCCCGCTCCGGATAGGTGAGCTCCAACCTTCACAACACGTCGGACCTTCTCACAAACTTCTTTGAGAAGATCATTGGACACAACGCCTCCAACGCCGTCTAGGAGTTGACAAACTCCAAGAGTAACAAGTCAAGCCCCTCGGTTGACCCTCACCACGTGCAACAAATGCACAAGCTCAATTGGATACAAATCCACCTCTAGATGCAACACATGCAACTAGAGACATCTCTCCTTACTCACAAGGTGCAACACATGCACAATAGAGTGGAGAAGCTTACACTAACTCAAGAGAGTGAAATGAGGTGCCAAAGATTGCTTTTCAACCGGTCACAAGTGGGTATTTATACCCCACACACAAAAACTAGCCGTTCGAGCCAAACCCCTGAAAAATCAGGGAAATCAAAACTACCACCGTTAAAAGTGCAGAACTACCGTTTTCCACCTTAACGGCTAGAAAAATAGCCGTTACTCAGCATTTGTGGTACTACCGCTGTGTAATTTGTGGTACTACCGTAGTGCGGTACTACTGCAGTTAAAATAACGGTACTACCGTTTTCAGCACAGACGACACTCGAAAAAAAATGGTCATAACATTTGACTCCGATGTCGAAATTGAGTGATCTTGAATTCTATAGAAAGTTTATTTAGAGGGCTACACAACCCATCTATTTGCATGATCTCAAATACATTAGATCAATGTAGAAATTATAAGAGATCAAAGGAGTCATTTTTACGATCTAAGTCCAAGAAAACAATCTTAGACTATGCCAAGGGATAATGTATGACCTCCAACAATTTGTAAAATACATTTACAAACTTAGATCATACAGTAAGGAAAAGATACATAGACTTCAACTGTTTGCAAAATACATTTACAAAGTCTAGTCCCATGTTGTGAGGATTAGATGCATGAGCCTCAATTATTTGCAGAACACATTCGCAAATAATAGTATCATGCCATGCAGAGTTAGAGTAAGCAAAATTGAGCTATCAACACATGATGAGACTTAATCTACTAGACAAAATCTCTCTTAATAGTATGGCAAACCTATACTAGCAATCCGGTCATCCAACCAAACACCAAGACCGGTAAAAGACATGGAACACATCCTTAGCCCTAGCTAGTCATACCTTTGCCTTAAGCATCCCCTTGAAGCTTGATGATGTACATCTTTACTTTAATTCTAGGCCTGTAACATCTTGATTTTCTAAGATTTTTAAAACATTGATATCAAAAATAAATTTTTGGAACTTTCTGGAATTAATAAAGCTTAAATTGAATTTTTAAAATTTTAAAAGGATTTAATTTGATTAAAATAAACTTCAACATGAGCTAAAAATATTTTATTTGAGTTCCTTGTCTCTCAAGGAATTTTTTGGTATTTTTGGTGAATTTTTGGGATTTATCTGCTATTTTCTATAGCTTTTTGATCATTATTTGAGTTTATGGAAAAAGGAAAGAAAATAAAATAAAACCCGCCGCCGCCCAGCCGTCGGATCCCGCCGCCCCCACGTGGCGGCCATCCACTCCACCCCGCCCACCTCCGCACCTGCCACGCGGCAGCAATCCGCCGCGGCCCGCCTCATCCGCGCCGCTTGTTCCCGCGCCACACCCTCGCGCCGCTCGCGCCGAGCCGCCCGTCGCCCGCCCGCCACGTGTCGCGCATCCACGCTGCCCGCGCGCGCGCTCGCCCTAACCCTAGCGCCGCCCGCCCGCGACCGCGCCCGCTCCGTGCCACGTCCAGATCGAACCCCTCGGTTCGTGTGCTTTCATACGCGTAGTTGCCTTGGTTCGTGTGTTTTTATACGCGTGGTTGCCTCGGTTCGTGTGCTGTCTCCTGTCGCCGCCGTCGCTTCCACCTCCTTCGCCTCGCGCCGCCATTCCCGGAGCTGCGCCCGCCGCCGTGCATCCTCCTCTCCTCTCCGCGCCGCCGAGTTGCCGCCGCCGCTGCCGCGAGACCGCCGGTGAGCCCCTTCGCCCGCGTCGCCTCCCCGTTGCCTGAGTCGCCGCCGCCTCGCCCACTTCGTCGGACCCCCACCCCGCTCTGCCCCTCAGTCGCTGCGCCAGACCGCGCTCGTGTCGGCGTGCCCGCGCCCGCGCGACGCTTCGCACCACGCGCCCGCCACGCGTCGGCCATCGGCCACCGCCCCGCCTCCGAGCCGCTCGATTGTCACCGTCGATCTCGATCTGGATCGATGGATCAGATGTAGCCACGTGTCCACCTCCGCGTCGTCGGATCCAGCCGCGCGCCAGCGCCGCGACGCTTTGCGTGATGCACCCGCCACGCGTCGGCCATCGGTCACTTCCCGCTCCCGCGCCGCCCCATCTCCGCCGTCGCCTCAGATCTGGATCAACGTACCAGATCGCGCCACGCGTCTAGCCCGCAGCCGTCCGATCCTCGCTGCCTCCTGCGCCGAGCCCGTGCCACGTCAGCCCTAGCCAACGTGGCATGCCACGTCAGCATTTTCCGAGCCCAGGTGCCACGTGTCGCCACGTCAGCGCAACGTCAGCACCGCCCCACCCCGCGCGCACTATTCCATGCGCCGGGTCCACCGTGGACTTGGTTCCCCGTGCACTCGGTCCACAGCACAGTAACTTTTTGGATTTTCCCAATTTTCCTTTAGATTATATTTTTCGAAAGCCTGTTCTCCTCTGTCCTAGCTCCGATTGACCCCATTCTTTTTTCTAAATTCTTCTAAAATCAAGCTCTAGCTTTTGGTTCTAGTTTCATGATTTTTGGAGATCATTTGCTTATCATTTTATGTATTTTTCTTATTTTGATCATTTTTTCTCTCGTTAGATTCGGATTCCGGAGGAGCAGGATCTACGCCCGAAGACCAAGAGTACCTCGCTGAGCATAGCCAAGGCAAGTCGTGTCCTTTGATCATGTTGAACCCAATTTTGTAATCTATTATTTAAATATTTTATTTTAAGTTACATTGCATCGCTATTTTTATTCAAATCCTTGTATTGGTAATTATCATCCCTAATTGTTTATTCCTCCTTGATAACTTTGATGCCGTGATGCCATTGTCACCTAAGGCTGGGAACTTAATTAGTGATGTTATGTCAATTATTACATGGTTGGTACGATAGAATTGTTTAGCTTTGCTTATATTTACGAAAGGTTTCATCATCGCATGTGAAATATTAATTTGACTTAATGATATATGGAACTGTGGTTGGTGCCACATTTATTAAAATTTGTGCCATGATATCGGTGTGTCATTGGCTTGGTTATACAAACTTGGTTTTGCACTCGGGCGAGTGATCGTGCAGTAAAGGGGGAAATGCAGGTTCACTTCGGGGGATGTGGTAGCCTCGTCTGGGTAGACTTAAGGACTTTACTTTGTGCGTCATTGATCTGAGCTTTATCGTGCAAACCACATGTTTGGTATGGGACGGACCTGACTGATTAATTTGGGATGTTTCAACTTTAATCTTGCCATTGAGATGAACATGGTTGCTGATTTCCATGTGGCGCAAGGGGGGTGTGATGCGAAACCCTAGTGGGCGGATTGAGTTGTAATTGAACTTTGTAAAGGCCTTTTTGTGATTTTCTTTAACGTGAGGATTATCACATCGTGTGTGTACAGTTGTGCAACCTCTACAGAGTGTAAAACTATTCGAATAGCCGCGTCCTCGGTCATGGACAATGCTCGGTGATTTCACACGAGGGGTAGTTATTTCTGAAAACTTGTGGATCGTGGATGGACAGTGGATGGTTAATTCATGGTTGGTTTAGCTTATGGATAGGAGGTCCATAAGCGGTTGGTTTAGTTTGTGGATGGGAGGTCCGCAAATGGTTACGTCAATTCCTTTGATTATTTATTTATTATTGTTTTACTTAAAGTTCGCTTTAAATCTAATTACTGTATTTACCTTTAAATGTTATTTTATGCAAGTTAACCTTTCAGCCATCCTTTGGTAAGCCTTTCATACTATATTGCATTCATTTGTTACAAACGACTTGCTGAGTATCAATGTACTCACGGCTTTATGCCCAATGTTGCTCAGTTGAGGAAGAAGGGTATCACCAGTAGGAGGTTCCAGAAGAAGAGTACTTCGACGACTTCACGGATTAGGCTTCGTTCTCCACTCGATAGCCTGTGGGCTTGTCGATTGGCCACTATGCTTTATTTCGATTTCCGCTGTTAGTTTTTGTTAAGCCCTTTGGGCGAGTCTATTGTAAGTTTGACCATAAGGTCGTACTCTTGATATTTATCGATATTTGATCTTTTCCTTTATTTTATCGTGTATATGGTTGTGATTACATCTATGTTTGACTGTGTGCACTAGCGTGGTCCTGAGACTAGTGCAGTATACATAGGGAGTCCGAATTTGCATATTCGGGTCTCGACAAGGTCATTGTCTCCTCTTGACTTAATGATCAACTCATGATCATCTCCTTTTTGAGATCTTGATATGCATCAACACTTGATGTATCCTCTTTTTGATGACCTTCAACTCATGAAGCCATTTTTCATCCCAAACCTTTACTTGATGATCTTCAATATATGAAGCCATCTAAAGTCTTCATCGTCTCAGAACATAATCTATTCATCCAACTCATAAAAAATATTAGTCCCATAATGTGATTATCATTAATTACCAAAACATCTCATTAAGTCATAACGGTGTGTCTGGATTCTTCAATCTTCCCTTTGGTAATTGATGATAACCACCACAATTGCAAATAATTGAATATAAAACTTTAAACTCAGTGCGGTACTACCGCCATTATAAGTCCAGTAGTTCCGATTTTTAGCGCGGTACTTTCGTTTGTCTTAAGGACCAAAACTTGGTCCTTTCTGAAAAAACATACCGCCCACAAATCTGAAACTTCCGGGATCCGATAGTACCGCTCAGGAGTTGTGGTCATACCGCTCTACGGTAGTTCCGCCATTCAAACTCTGGTACTACCGTTTTCAGAGAGACTAAGTGTTTCAAGGGGTGCTCTCTAGAAAAAATGTTCCTTCAACTACACGTCGGTACTTCTGGGTTTTGGTAGTTCCGCACTACCATTCCAGTCATACCGTTCTGTGGTAGTACCGCTAGATACACACCGCTACTACCGATTTTCCTATCAATACACAGTTGGCTTTAGAATTTAAATTTAAATGCATGTATGACCTTTGCCTCGAGCCATATCGATCTTCTTGTCAATCCTAGCATACATCTCCAAGTCATCAAACGAATTTTGGGACTAAAACTTTCAAACACTTTGTAATCATGTTAGTTCCATACATAAATGATGGAGTATAAAACAATATGAGTATATATGAACTACACAAGTTTTATATACTCAAAGAATATGTTTCAAAGTAGATATCCCAACATGTGTGAAAAAGAAAATATGGATCAATACTAACGAAACCACAAAATATAGAGTGAAGTTGCCCTAAATGTGTGCATACAAGAATATATAATAGGAACATATACACATATTTATTTTAGACTTTTGATAGAGTTCAATCTATATTTTATATCCGAGGAATGTGATGTAGAATGCATACCTCTTTGATTTCACCTTTTCATCTAAATGAGACTAAGCCATATTCAAATATATTAGTCTCACAATAGCATTTGTCATTCATTACATCTAAATGAGAGTAGACAACATTATAATTAATAAAGAAATTAGTTTCATAATTGTATTTGTCATTATCACCAAAACCAACTTAATGGAGCTTGAACTTAAATCTTGCCGAGCACCACTGTGTGCTGAAGTGCCAGTGAGCCTCGCCTCTGTGCATCACTCATCGGCAACCGAGCCACATCAGTGCATGGGTATGCATGGTGGCCACGTGGTGCCACGCGTACGCCACATCAATGCACAGCTGCGATGGTTGCCCCCAAGCCATGCAAGTTGTGCGCCCAGTCCATTGTGAACCAGCGTCGTCCATCGACTTGGTCCATAGACCTGGCCCACATGTCAGTCTCTATATCTATTTATCTATTAGAAAATAATTCACTAAATTTCATTAATCCTCATTGACATCAGCATGAGGCATTAATTCTGAATTTCTTTTAGAAAATTTATTCACAAAAATGAATAATCCATGCTAACATCATAATTGTCTTTTCCATTAGAAAAAAATTCCAGAAAATCTCTTTATCAACTCTTTCTCATTTTCTTAGGATTAAAATTTCTGAGAGCCCATTCTCCTTCGTCCTAACTTCGATTGAGCCTATTCAAATTTATGAATTCATCTAAAATCATAATATACCAATTCTGCCATAATTTTATTTTTGGAATTTATTTGAATTTTTTGGTTATTTTTATGTGTAGACTGCAATGTTTTCGAGGAATTCTTCTTCGACGACTCTCACCAGACAGCAGTGTAAGACAAGTTACACACCTTAACCATGTTAATCCTAGTTTGCAAATATAATTACGTTATTTTAAATTATTTTGCATGCATATGTTATTCAATGTATTTCAATTCCAATTTAAAATACTTAGTTAATACCTATTTGTCATGACATCTTTGACATTGCAAATCCTTATACCTTGTTATCCTAGTATAAAACTATAATTAGTATACTAGTATTAGCTAGAAAAATTTATAGTAAATACTTAGACATGCATAGATATAAATTTATATTTTGGATAACCTTTTCATATAAAATGATGAATTTTAAAATATATTCTTGACTTTATAGCAAGTCAAGGACTATAACATATTTGACAAAGTAAAAAACACTTGGATTAGACTTAGGTAAATGGTTAGGTGATTGGTGCTTGCTGGCATATATTATTGCTCAGTGGCTTAATGTGGGTGCTAGGCATAGGGGTATGTGGAAAGTCTGCTCTAAGTCAATTAAGGACCGGTCTATGAGCTACTGTTACAAAACCCTATCATACTATCACAAGGCTGATATGGGACAGTCCTAGCTAACTAATTTACAGGTCCTAATCTGAGTCTCGTTATATGTTAAATGTGAGCATGGCGTAGGCCACGAGAAGTCTCACACAGCATAAGAAGGCACCCCGATTTAGTGGAATTTTTATTGGGGTAAAATCTTAGCGGAGGTATTGCCAGGTTGACATCTTTGCATTACAAAGGTCTTGTTATGGTTACTTTGTCGCACGTCTATGGAAGCCTATAATGGCCGATATCATGAGTTAATTATATCTTGTGGGTAAAGTTGTATCACCTCTTCAGAGTATATAAACTATCCTAAATAGCCATGCCCATGGTTATGGGCATGCTGAATAAAGTTTTTCACTGATCAAACTTTGTTTTCAAAAATTGGTTGAAGTAAAATTGTTGGAATCTTTTTGGAGAAAGATGTTCCAGATAGGATACCCATTGTTAGGTTAGTGTCAAGTCGGTACTGCGCTAACGATACCAATTTGTTTATATTTTTGTTTTTTACTTACTGTATTAAATCTAGGTATTTCTTATCTATTTACTGTATTTCTTTAAATATTGCTTTACGCTTAAATTAACCTATATGCCTTCACTTGATTCCCTTACATTAATAATGCATTTTTTCATATAATTTGTGGAGTACATTTTATGTGCTTATTCTTACTAATTCTATTGCTCAGAGGAGGACGCATTGGGCCATGTCTTCGCACTTGTCTTGGCAATGTGTTCACTATTGGCAAGGGCAACAAGCCGTGGGTAGGAGTGGGAAATCAGAACGAATAATTTATTTTATCCGATATTCATATTTGAGAAAACACGAATGTTGTAAGCAAAATTCATATTAAAAAATATTCGTATTCATATTCGACAAATTTGTATCCATATTTGAGTCGTATTCGCATTCGTATTTGAGAACATTCGTATTCATATTTGAGACAATTTGATTAGTTTTCTATGCTGGCCGGTCAGCCCAGCGGCTAGTTACATAAGTTTGTTCTACCGAGATTTGTTACAAAAGTTGTAGGAGGATATTCGTATTCAATTGAATTAAGTACATAGTCGATTCGAATTTGTATTTGTTACGACATTCGATTCATATTCATACTCAAGAATATTCGAATTCATATTCATTTTAAAAATATGGATTCATATTTGTATTTGAGACTATTTGATCTTATTCGATCCGTTTCCATCCCTAGCAGTGGGTGAGTCTCCCTAAGGACAAGGGTATCAAGCTCAGCATCATTGAGGAGCAGAGGAAGCGGAATGCTGCTGCTCAGGCTGCTGCCAATGCTTAAACGAAGTGCACGTGCCAAAGTTTTGCTGTAGAAGAATCTCAATGAGAACATAGAGAATTATGATCCTATTTATTTGAAGTTTTGCCTTTTGTTTGAGTTGGCAACTGATGTTCCATCCTAGTTGAAATGTAGCTGTTTACATTACACATCTCTTCCAGATTTGCTTCCTTCATGTTATGATCAAGCCCACAGGGTTACTCTAAATATGATCTTGTTTCCGTATTGTCTGGTTTCCTTTCATGTGTTCTGAAATGATTTGGTTTTTGGGTTGTATATTCGGGTATGGTGTACTAAAAGAAATTCAGGCAAATGTTCTGGAGTTCAGTGGTATCTGTTGTTTTTGTGTTTATGGAGAACCAAATAAGATTATCCTTCGAATCAAAGAATCATGTTGTTGGGAAAATTTTACATAGTTTTAGTTTAGTAAAAGGTGTACACTACGGACGATCAGACTTTCGACTGCACGGACAAGTTGGGTATCATGTATTGCATAAATCATTGTAATTTTTGGGTAACAAGTCGTGATCATTAAATTCTTTATATGGTTCTGCAGGTAGTTTTGCTTATGTTTGATCATTTTCTCTGCTTTTTGCGTAGTTGTTTTTAGTCTTTAATCTTAGGTAGGTTTAACTAGAGTGGTATGATACCATAAGTTACAATTCT
The DNA here is from genome assembly GCA_036346265.1 of Melocanna baccifera. Taxonomy (NCBI): domain Eukaryota; kingdom Viridiplantae; phylum Streptophyta; class Magnoliopsida; order Poales; family Poaceae; genus Melocanna; species Melocanna baccifera. Next base: position 148,059 of record JAYEVJ010000108.1, read on the forward strand.
GTGATACTAAATTTGAGAGGATTTCCGTACAAATTCTGAAGGAATTGTAAGTCTTTGGCCTTTGAGACTCTGAAAATTGCATTTGTAGTGTAGATTCATCAACAGCGAGGACCTAAGGGCATCAACATTATATCACGACCACTCACTATTTGTTAGCGATTTTTTTTCCGGAGGATATTGCCATAAGTTACTGCTGCACATTAAAACTAGATATAACTCACGAAACTAAATATCTTAAAAACATGATTACTCGACCTTCTACTTAATAATCTAAAAATTATTTAAAAAAATTGTGTCAAGAGAAGGGTACAGTTGAAAATGGTTGCTGAAGAAGATAGATGCCAAACCTAAGTTACAACGGCCAACTTAATAATCCAACGATGGAAGCTGTCCCGAGCGAGATTTCAGTGATTTCAACTTATCGCAGCCACTAGTATGTAGGGTTTGGGATTAATAGCAGTGTACTGTAGTAGCATCGCCAAATTAACATTCAGTAATCAGTAATCATTAATTAACTATTCACTAAAATCATCACTAAGCAGAGCATATAGGCCTGTTCTTTTTGACTGCGGCTGATGGCTTTTGACTGCGGCTGATGGCTTTTTGGTTGTTTACGACAGAGAATGCGAAAAGAGAGATACTCGCTTGCGATTTTTGATGGTTCGTCGGCGGTGGCTCGACGCGTAGTTTCATTTATGTTTGATCATTTTCTCTGCTTTTTGCGTAACAAGTCTTAGACGTAGGTTTTAACTTCGAGTGGTATGATGCCATAAACTGCAGTTCTGTGATACTAAATTTGAGAGGATTTCTGTACAAATTCTGAAGGAATTGTAAGTCTTTGGCCTTTGAGCCTTCGAAAGTTGCATTTGTAGTGTAGATTCATCAATAGTGAGGACCTGAGGGCACCAACATTATATCACGACCACTCACTGTTTGCCATCAATTTTTTCGGAAGGATATTGCCATTACTTACTGCTGCACATTAAAACTAAATATAACTCACAAAACTAAATATCTTGAAAACATGAGTAATCCACTTTCTTCTACTTAATAATCTAAAAAATATTTAAGAAAGTCGTGTCAAGAGAAGGGCACGGTTGAAAATGGTTGCTGAAGAAGATAAATGTCAAAGATGTCAAACCTAAGTTACAACGGCTTTCCAAATCATAGGCAGATTGCAATCATGATAATACTTTTACATTATCTGAAACAAGAAATATCATGATGTACATAAAGCGTCACAAATTCTTGGCATGGCTATACGTAAATAGAAGTGGAAGAATACAAGTACTTAAACAAGATTTCTTTTTGGGCATACACTTGTTTCGTGTAACAAGATATCAGTTGGACAAGCTTAATTGAATTCGCATCCAGGAACATATTACATTGAGAGAGCATCCATATATTTGAAGAGGTAATTCATATTTAGGTATATTAGGATTTTTTTATTATCAATCTTGCAATTCAATGATGCAAAATCTTTATACGGGCGTTCCCTTTAGGATGGCAAGTTTTGCAAGGGTAGCTATTCTCCATCTGTAAGTGGGAATAATTCTGCAAAGAAGCCATAAACAATTAATACTACAAAAAAGCACAAAATTCAAAATAGTGATGGAGTTCACCAAACTAAATCTGAGGGGTTTAGGGAAACAATTAATCCTACCTTTTACAACAATGTATAAGGGCCTCGGTGATGTAGGCTCAACAATCTTTATAGATACCATATTTCCAAGACCTTGGGTACATTAGATTTGGCCCTAAACATAAACATTGCAAAAAAGTTGGAAGCATTGTGAGTTGGCCCTAAAGATGGCAAGTACTTCTTTTAATAGACTGGATATGCAATTAGAACAAGAAGCATCAACTTAAATAAATTCTACTAGCTTATCATTGTAAAAAAGATTCTACTGGCTTATCCTTGTAAAAATTGAAGGATCCAGAGACAGTGTTGATATTACAAACCTGCTTAATAACCTTCCTCAGCATTTCCGTCCATGTCTTTGGTTTCAATAGCCTAGGATCTGATCACAAATGATACCTGTACAAATTAATGTGCCATGAAAAATTTACGCAACAAAAGCATTGAAAATGAAGATTTTAGGTAAAAAGAATATTTGTTCCATTTTTTCCACTGATGCTATTATATCTATGTAACCACTCATTTAATACTCATTAGTAAGTGCACATGTGTAACACATGTTGGCTGTTACAGAAAAAAAATCATCACCGTCTACTGTCACATACAATTTTCTAACTTGATTAATGATCCATTTTAAAACATGGCAAATAGTGTTAGAAGCTTTGTGATTTGATATTACAAACCTGCTCGATAACTTTCCTCGGTAATTCCATCGAGCTATTTATAGCTCACTAATTTCTGCGGATGGCATATTTCCACGTCTTCGGTTTCAATAGCCTTGGCCCTGATCACAAATGATGTCAGAAGTCTGTACAAATTAATGTATCATGAAAAAAATTATAGTACAAAAGCACTAAAGAAATGAAAAATTATACTAATGATGCAATTATATCTATCTAACCACTTCATTTAATACTAGTTAGTAAATGCACAAGTGTAACACATGTTGGCTGTTACACAAAAAAATCATCACCGTCTACTGTCACATACAATTTTCTAACTTGATAAATGATCAATTTCAAAACATATATTCCGAGTGCGAACTAATTAAATCCCTAAAGTACTCCGGGTCGAGTATATCTCCAAACAGCAGAATTGTAACGGAAGATTGATGCTTGAATTTGTTGCTGAAACGTGAGCAGAGTGAGAAATCGGAGGGTCGTACCTTCATAAAGGCCGTATAGATGCTTCTCCTCGAGGTCGCCCAGTCGTTGCTGCAGGCATCTAGGGAGCGCTTTAATAGCAGGACAACCATAAATTACAAGGATTCGGAGAGATGAGTATGCTTGCTGCCCATCCGGTAGGGATGCCAGGGTATCGCAGTACCAAAGCGTGAGGCGTTCCAACGATGGGAGCTGTCCCGAGCTAGATTTCAGTGATTTCAACCTACTGCAGTCAATAATACGTAGGGTTCGGAGTGCTTCCAGCTGGCCTGATAGGGACTGAAGATTATTGCAGCTATCAATATATAGGCTTTGGAGGGACGGAGGAAGATTGACAACCCCTGACAAGCTATCACAATATCCTAACCATAGAGTTTCTAGGCGTGGAAGGAAGTGATCCCCGGCTGATACAGCTGTGGAGGCAGTGACGTCACCACAAGACCCTTGAATTGATGCTGATTTGCCCTGCTGCTTCCCGAATATGGACTCAAGCTTAGGGCAATCCACAATACGCATTTTCCTGATAGATGCCGGGACGTCGAACACCTCCACCAAAGTTTTACAAAACCTAATCTCTAGAGACTCGAGACGTGGCAGGAGTTTACTCCTTTCTGGTGTTGATGGCTCAGGAACTTGCATTCATAAATCTGTAATGTCCTCAAGGACTCCAAGCTTTGGAACTCTCTCTCTGGCCAGTGCACGAGCGCATCGCAGCTACGGATTTCCAAATCTTGAAGCTGTACAAAACATGTCCATAGCGCCTGTACACCTGGGCAGAAGAACAAGTTGCAGCCACGTAACGCCATAACTGTCAGAGGGGATTTGTGGTTCCATTTCTCCTTGCCGTTCTCAATATAAACAGTCTCAATCAAACTATGCTCATCCAGCGATGTTGATCTCAGATTGGTCAATGAAGTCATATATCTAGCTACCCATACGTATATCTGTTCGTTGCCTTCTGTTATGTCTAATGCACCGACCTTTGGTGCTTCGGGTAGAATTGTCAACTCTGGGCATTTGTAAATATGAACAGTCTCAAGGTTAGGGAATGCTGGCTGTTGACCATCTGTTCCTTCCATCAAACCCCAGCTCTTGAAGCTCCTTAAATCGTATAATTTGAGTTCCTTTAATTCTGGAAATGCTGAGCATCCCGTAGTATCGTTACCTCCAAATATACTTGCTGGTAATGCTGTCAGCTGTGGGCAATTCGAAATTGATAGTTTCTCAAGCTGAGGAAACATTATAAGCTGTTCTTCTTGAGTTCCTTCGACTGCATCCCATCTCTGAAAGCTCTCCAAGTCTTTCAATTTTAGTACCTTTAATGTTGGAAATGCTGAGCGTGCCATAGTATATTCTCCACTATACGATTCTCCAAGCAATGGTGCTTCCGGTAATGCTATCAACTTTCCACAGTACTTAATAAGCAACTTCTCAAGCTGAGGAAATATTAGCTGTTGTTCTTGCCTTCCATTTATTTCGCACCAGCTCACAAAATCCGGCAGATGTTTTAGCGTAAGCTCCTTTAGTTTTGGAAAGGTGAGGGATGTAACACGGCTGCACAAACATTGCAATTTTCCCAATCCTTCCAAACAAATAACTTGCAGAGCCGGTAGCTGCCATAGTGGCGGAAGCTTCTCGGACCCACCACATTTTAAAAGACTAATCTCAACCATGTTTCGCAGCATACCCATCCACGATGGAAAAGTGGTGCCTCCGTAGGAATGTATCCTCAGAAGCTGTAGTCCATTATGAGGTTCGAGACCCTCGAGCACCTTATCATCATCCTCACGACTGGAAGTCCACGTTAATGTCAGTCCTCTGAGTTCCTTCTTTTTTCCGAGGTTCGCTGCCTTTGCGTTTGCTTCTGTTACATTCTCAAGCCGACGTAGCTCTAGTTGACCACCAAGGTTTAAATTCTGTAGCTGTCCAACATTAGTGCGGTCGGAGCTAGTACCTGCTACAAAACATGTAAGTGTCTGCAGGGAAGTGAGTTGTCCGAGGTCTGGAGGCATGCTCTTCAACTCTCGACACCCATGAGTGTAGAGGTGACGGAGGCCAATCATATACTTCATTTGCCTTGGAAGTCGAACAAGATATTCACAGCCAGAAAGGTTCAATGTTTGCAGGCTATACAGAATGCTTATATCTTTCGGAAGTGCTTTGATATTGCTTCCTGAGAGGTTGAGATACCTTAGGTGATGCAGATGCTTTGGTTTCAATAGGAATGCACTCCCATAGGGGCGGAGTTGTAGTGCACGCATGGAGCTGTATTTTGATAAATGCTGCAATGAATTATACACATATTTGTTACATAGCAGCGTTTGGATAGCTGGAGATCTTTTCTTCAGAGAATAATTCAGAATGGCTTCTGGTCCATCATATGACAAAAACAAATGTCGAGCAGTATTGGGTAATAACCAGTCCCTTGGATCAGGTTCCTCACTTACAATTACAGTAACACATTCTTTTTCCATAATGGACAATGCAACATCATGCATAAGATCATGGATCTTACATATATTTCTAGAACAATACCCATGCTTGCTTTCGTCTTCGTCAAATGGAACTTGCTTCAACTCCTGAAAGAATGACCTTGAGGCCAGCTCATAAAAAACTTGTTCACCAACCTTTTCAATTAGAACTGCTTGTTGCTCTGGGATAAATCCATTTGCCATCCACAGTTGGATAAGCATTTTCACATCAATCTCGTAATCCTTGGGGAACACAGCACAGAATGCAAAGCACTGCTTCATGTGTGACGGCAAGTCATCATAACTGAGCTTTAGTATACGTAAAATCTCAGTGTCCTTGCTGTAGGCGCTGCTTTTGCTTAGCACGACCTCCCATTCTTCCTTGGTTGTCTTGGTACGTAGTACAGAACCTAGTGCTTTCGCTGCCAAGGGAGACCCAACACATCTCTTCGCAAACTCATCAACCATATTAAGTAGCGCCTCAGGAGCAGGCTCTTCTTTCGAATTGAATGCTCTTCTTTCGATAATCTCCTTTATGAATTTTTTGTCCAAAACTGTGATGTCATGGGCTTCAACTGTACGCATGAGTTGAGCAACTCCTTCAAGACGGGTAGTTGTCAATACAACGCTACCCGCGCCACCAAGTTTAAGGCAGGCCTTCAGCTTTTCCCACTTGTCAACATCCTGATTCCAGACGTCATCTAATACAAGGAGGTACCTCTTTCCATTGAGTTCTTCCCGAAGCTTCTTCAGTGCCTTCTCACTGTCGTTCTCATCGGAACTGTTGCAAATCTTGTTGGCAAGGTTACGAACGTCAAAATCATCTGACACACAGACCCACCTCTGTAGTTGGAAATGCTCCAGGACTTTAGGGTCGTTGTAAATGAGCTGAGCTAGGGTGGTCTTGCCCAACCCACCCATTCCAACGATGGGAAGGACCATGAGATCTGCAGTGTTAGCTTGATCAATTAGTATGTTGACAATCTTCTGCCTCTCTTCATCTCTAGATCTGCTGACAATATTCTCTGGGTCAACAATGATGGGATCTGTCTGCCGCCACTGCTTGGATGTCAATGCTTGCTTCTGATATTTGAACCCAAAGGCATTCATTTCAGCCACAAGGATCTCAATGGTCTGCACAATCCTGCGAAGCTTGTTGCCCATCCTGTAACGGAACACAATACGGTTGTGAGTGGGAAAGAGTTTTACTGCATTGAAGCCGAGCTTGCTGTAGTGCCCTTCTTCTTGGCTTCACGACGGAGCGCCTCGTACTTGAATTCGTCAAAGACTTCATTCGCCTCGTAGGCCACTGTTTTGAGCTCCTCAAGCCAGGCCTTCGCTCCTTCTCGGTGGGTCGCCTGCTCCTCGGCGTCGTTGATGACGTCCAGGATGGCCGGTAGCTTGCGCTTGAGGATCTTGTGCTGCTCCTCCATCCCCTCCATCACCTCATACTGTTCTAGGAGGTAGCTGGAAGCTTTCTCCTTCACTAGGGACACCAGCGGCCCGATCGCCATGCTGGTCACCAGCTCCGCCATTGTTGCACAAGAGCACACAAACAGAGGAATTGAGAGAAAATGCTCACTTGCAATTGCGTAGTATCAGAAGCTGCGCCCTCTTCTCTCCCTTTTGCCTTTTCCTTTCCTTCGCAAGGATAACCATCCTTTACGTGTGCCTCTAGCTAAGCAATTGTTCATATGCTTGGAAAGAGAGCAAGGAATTGCGGTGGGACTTGTTGTCTGTGTGTGAGGGACTGCCTATACAAATCGAAGGAGATTTTAACATCAGGTTGTAGCCCATTTGATTTCCTCAAAAAACTGTAAGAAAGAAAACTCTCATGTAAAATTTATTTAATTACAATTCATGTAAATGCATCCGAAGGAGTTTTGTAAATTGATTACATTTCAAAAGCATTTCTGAAATTTTAACTAAAATCCTATTTTCAATTATTTAAGTTAAAAGTCAATTACTATGTAAATCCATTTTTTCATTATTCAATTTCCAAGATTACAAGACTGTGAATTTCATTTTTCTACTGTTAGTTTTACTTAATTGAAACGTATAGATAAGTTTCTAAGATTAAATGAAATTGGTGTTGTCTAATGATAGTAAATATGTTGTCACCAGCGAACAGTTTTCCAAAATACTACCGACGGTGTGAATGACATGTGGGACCAGTCCCATTTGTCATTTTCACATCCGTATGGTATTTTAGCAAATTGTGGCTTTGTCAGTGGTATGTTTGGCAATTGTCCCAAATATGTTTAACCAAATTAAGGACCAGATTATTTCTGTTTTGCAAGTCTTTCTAGTCCTTTTTCTCAATTAGCATGGAGAGTTCTAATTTTAAATATCAAACTCAAAGTAAATTTTGGAATTCAAGATGTTGAGTTTGAAGATACTGGCAATTCTCAACCTTTACTACTCTTTCACTTTTGGCATATTTAATATCATTTTCAAATTATTATGGACATTTAAAAATAAGAATATCCACGGTTTTCTGTTTTCACTTGAAGCAACTCTGTTTGTGGCAGATAAATTAGATCCACAGTGTGCTTTAAATTTTGTTCTTTCCGGTGATTACGCAAAATCTTTGCGCGACTTTGCATTAAGATAGAAAACAAAGATGCATTAAAAATTTATGTTTTTCACTTTTAAAGAGAGTATTGAATCGCTTCTTATAGTATAAAGATGCTTATGTACCACTTACATAGAGGTACTCCACTAGTAAAGAAAGAGCTGAAAGAGCTTTAGTAAAGAAAGAATCCGAAGTAGTTGTCCATAGGCATGGCATAAATCAATATTGTTGTATTTTATTATCCAAATCTGGTTGAATCCGGTCACTGTTAGTCCTTCTGACCGCTTGAAGAGTCCAGTCAGATTTCGCTCAAACAATACGAATTGGTCTGAGGTTATGTTTAAGATTATCTTCATATGTATGAAAGACTCTGCACTGATTTACGTCAGACATGGTGCACTAAGGACCGCTGCACTGATTATCTTCACTATATGCTTTATCTTGTCGATTCCATAACAAATATATATCTTAGCATAGAGGGCAATCCTATTGATTTGTTCTTGGTTGCAATGAAGAATGAAAGTGGCCAATGAACCCGGTCTGAAGATGCAGGAACGCCGGATAATACAAGTCCTTATCCAGCTTTGCCGGCTAATAAATATAAAGGTCTACCAAGATTGGCCATATTTGGCCATACGAAAATGACTCATCCGAAAGTACTATCTCTTGCCTTTTCTTTTTCTTGGGGACACCACGAGACTACAATCAACTGAATCAAGTATGGTCACATTGACTATAACTGTCAACATGTCTTTGACTATAAAGAGATTTGGACTCTCTTCTATCTTAATGAAATGCGCGCAAACCTTTTGTGCATTCTCTAAAGAAAATGAAGAGATTTGGCTTCAACCAAGCAACTTACGCAAGGAAAGGTATACATTAGGATGTTACTAGGATCCGTGTGGGCACGTCAACGGCATTGGATTGTTTCCTCAAATTTGATCAACAAAACTTCAAAAAGGTCTCACCTATGGTTCATCAGTGTTCTCATGTAGGGCTACGAAGGTTTTGAAGAGGTCTTCAACGCGGATATTTGGTTTATCGAGATGTCGCTGGCTTCCAGCTCCTTCAAAATATTTCCTCGCAGAAGAAAAAAAAAAGCTCCTTCAAAATATGCAATTCTCCTCTACTTACTCTCGCGTGTGTCTCTCGATCTGCTGGCTGTTGTAGAATCGTGCGGCATTACTGTGGCACTGCAGCTAGTGTATGTGTTTGTCTTTGATAAGAACCACAGTATGATACACCTAATCCAACATTTGACTGCCAAATCGGAGGGTGACCGTAGATTATCCAACATTACAGTAAGGTAGTGTATGCTACTTTCTTAAAGAAAATTTCTAAGGCGCTGTGAACGGAGACCACTTACCCCTCCTGACTGTTAAGGAGATAAGATGACTGTTAAGGAGATAAGATAGAGTTGTATTAGGATATAGAGTTTGTATTCTATTCCATATATGCCTTATCTCTATATGGTATATATCTCTTGTACTCTCATATATATCTAGCCTCTTGGCTCTTATATCAATACACATAATTCATAACATGGTATCAGAGCTTAAGTTAAAACCCTAACCTCGATCTCGATCTACTTCCCACTGCTGCCCTCAGAGAATCGATCTCGCTCCGGAGCGCCACTTCTTCGTCAAATCCAATAGTTCACGGAGGTGTAGCACGCAGATCCACCTTCCAGTATTGATTTACTTCCGTTGCTGCTGCCCCCGGGAGGATCGATCTCCGCTCCCGAGGGCGGCCACTTCTTCGACAAATCCAACAGTCCACGAAGGTGTAGCACGCGGCTCCACCTTCCAGCCTGGATATGATCATCTCCAGGTCCACATGGCGCCGATGGTGCCCTTGTATTTGGCTCCTCACGGCTCTCAAGCCACCGCTCGAACAGGGAGCCCGACTTGCTGGTCCAAACCGACTCGAGGAAGGCGACCAGCGGCACGGACTCCGCGGCAGGGAGAGGCACGGACGTCGATGGAGACGCTTCCCCTGCCTCGGCATCTTTGCCAGCGCCTTGCCACCAACGGCGATGGGATAGGCTGGTCGAGCTCTGCACATCGTTGCTCTCCTCCACGCCGGCCTCCTTCAACCCTGCCATCGACTCACCGGAGACAAGAGCACACCCACCCCTTCCCGCGGGACGACGACACCAACGTCCCCTCGCGCCGCCATGGCCAACTCCGCTGGCCGATCCGAAGCTCGCCCTCGCCTCGTCATCGGCGACCGTGCCACTTGGCCGTCAGCAACCTCCTCCGGGTCGCCGCCGGCAGATCTGGAGCCGCTGGCTTCCTCGGGTGAGCAGCACCCGGTCGCCGGCCGCCTCCTCTCCGTTCCCAGCCGCGCCTCCTCCGGGTCGCCGCTCCAGGCGCAACATCCGGTCTCCGGCAACCTCTCCCGCCGCCGGTATTGCTCCGCTTGGCGCCGCCTCCTGCCGCTGCCGGCCACAGCTGTCGCCTGCCTCTCCCGCTGTTGGTGCTGCTCCGCTCGGTGCCGCCTCCTTCCGCTGCTAGTCGTCGGCCACAGCCGTCGCCCATCGGCGTTGCCCGCCGGTTGCTACCGTCACCATCGCCGCCGCGTTCGCCGCCGTCGCGCCGCTGCCGCCGCCGCTAAGCACCACCACCGCACCCCGCGGAACTTGGGCCCTCCAGATCCTATGCGTGCGAGATCTATTTGTTGCATCTTAGATCCAATCCAGCGTCGGCCTACCCACCGACTGCTGCCCTCTGTGTGCGGCGTCGTCGCGTCGATCTACCCACCGACCGCTGCCCTCTGTGTGCGGCGTCGTCGCGTCGACCTACCCGCCGACCGCTGTCCTCCGTGTGCGGTGTCATCTCCTTCCCAATCTCCGACCTCCTCGGCGTCAGTCCGTCGCGCCTCACCCAGTCGTCATCCGCCACTGCCCAAGCTGCCGTCGCTGCCCAGGCTGCTGTCTCCACTTTCATCCGCCGGATCCCCCTAATCCAGTCGCCGCTGGAGGGATTGAGAAGGTGCTCGCCATCGGCATCCACACGGAGCTTGGATCCGTCGTCCGGATTTTGAGTCTTCTGTTTACGTTCATCTCAAGTCTGTAGTCTTCTCTTTTAAGTTCGTCTAAGCCATGCGAGTCCACAAATTTATTGTCAGTCATAGCAGTGTAGGAATTTTATTTTGCATGACAGCAGCCGCCGCTCTTCTCTCTGAGCCGCGTCCAGATCGTAGAAGTCGTTATGACGCCGCCGCTACTTTAGCTGCCGCCCCGAGCTTCTAAGGCCGCCGCGCTCACCTCGTGCATTGTGCCGCCGCCGTCTCGGGCTTCGATCTGCTGCTGCCATGCTTCCATCTATTCCTCTTCGGCTTTGATTTGACAGTATTTTTCAATAACTGCACGACGACATTATCAATACTCGGACTTCGGATATTTTATTATTTTAGTAACAACTCTTTTCAAATGCAATACTGTTACATACGCTTTGCATTTGAGGAGGGTGTTAAGGAGATAATATAGAGTTGTATTAGGATATAGAGTTTGTATTCTATTCCATATATGCCTTATCTCTATATGTTATATATCTCTTGTACTCTCCTATATATATGACCCCTTGGCCCTCATATCAATATACACAATATTCATAACGTTGACAACCCTTCCCATTGCCGCCGGTGCCATCGGAGGGACCCTCCTAGCCTGCGTCCTCCTCTCCTTCCCTCCCCTATCTCTCGAATTTTTGTTGAGGTCACGGTCCAGATCTGCTGTTGAAGCCGGCTTCCTCCCCCTGTGTTCCCGATTCCTTCACAGTGAGCACGCCATCGTCGTGGTGCAGGCCGAGCTCGCGGCTCCACGTCTTTTGTGCTTCGGTTAGGAGTTTCAGGACTGGGGACACTTTTCCCCGGTGCTGTCCCCCTCTCGGGGCCGTTGGGTCTAGTGTATTCCAGAATTTACAGTCGCCGTATTTCTTTCCTACTTGTGACGAATGGCACAGCTACTACCTTTGGTTCAAAAAAAAAAAAAGACAACACACTGCCTTAAAAGCAGATCATGAACCTAAAAAGCATACTAGTATGTCTTTTCTCATTCACAAAAGTTTGTTACGATATGTATCTTGCTAGTTTTTCAACAACACTACCTTACTGTCATTTCGATACCTGTATTACATAATATATGATTTGTTCTCTCATTTAGACTACGGTAGATACGAATTGATTAGTTACTTCACAGTACTATGAAGAAACAAACTATCTCCGCAATAAATTGATTTAGATTTTAATTTGCGATGCATTCTTGAGTAGGAGTAAGGTAAGGTGATTCCTAGATTCTTGCTTTGAGCTGAACATGCAGCTTTAGAGAATGTAGACGTGCACACTTTAATTAAAGAAATATCATAGACATGATCGATGTAACCAAATCGGATCGATATTTCGCGCACTTTTGTTAAAGAAAGGCCGTATGCATGAATGACATAGCAAGTTTTCCCTACCGCGGTTCAAATGGCTATATACGTATTTGAAACCCACCGAATGCTAAACTTCCCAACCAAACGCGTGTCAACCTGAATTCTGTAGCTGAACGGTCCTTCTGATATTTGCCAATCCGATCGCAATTTGCACCCCACCGAATACATAAACCATGTAACCAAGCCACTCCCTCTTGTCAAACAAAAGTGGCGTTTTGATTTTTCAAAGTCAATAAGATGCTACTTTCATCACTACATTTTATTACCATAAGTATTTGAAAAAAGTTACGAAAATGTCATATCATGCAATTATTTTTATTGATAAATTTAATCATATCATTTTTATATATCCAAACTATATGTATTGCAGTAAAATTAATACCGTCCAAGTGCGCTTTTCGGGGTATCAATTTTTTTTACTGTGAGAGAAGCAAGCAGACCTCGCTCAGCTCAGCATAGTGCCTAAGTTAAGAACAGCAGAGCGTCGTCAGCTATTACTTTCTGACGGCCAATTGACGATTGCTTTCTCCGGAACAAAGAGAAGAGAAAAGAAGGGAAAGCTAAACGCCACAAGAAAGGAAGGTATACGTGCAATAACTTTTCTAGCGGCTTCAATTCCCAGAACTTGCAATATATTTGGTGGACTACTATAGCACCGGTTTGGCAATAGGAAAGGGTGAATGGTGACTTTAAATTTTCACTTAAGTATTTATTGAACTTCACTCCAATAACTATGAGAAATTATGAAGATCAGAGACCAATCTCCACATAAAAAAGCCAAGCAAAAACTGAGAAAATCGACTCTTGGCGTGCCCAGCCCGTCAGACCGGATAAACAATAATGTTTAGGCCAGTGAACAGTAGCAATCATACTGCTACAGTAAAATAAGCCCAGAAACAATAAAAACAACACTATTTATCGATCATATTGTGAAGGTTGGAGTTCACCTACCTAGACGGAGAATGAGCTACCGCTAGTGAAATTGATGTGATTGTCTTAATTTGTGGAGCTGATCCAATTTGTTTGGGCTTACCACAATGTGGATTAGAGGAGATCGATAAATCTCTGAATACCACAAGAAATGAAACCGTACCAATTGTGGTTTGCCTTCTTGTGCTTAATTTACATATTTGCAATTTATGTTCATATAAATTGAATTGATTACTTGTCATTCTAGAATTGCAAACCTTGACATAGACTTAGAGTGTTGTTGAACATAGATGAACCTAGTTGATTTAGACCTCAATTGTACAAAATCGATTTGATTTAGTCTTCCGCACATAAACTCGGTTTTAGCTAAGAGTTTTGAAAAATGCCAATTCACCCCTCTTTAGTTTGCCTCCTCGACCTTATAATTGGTGAGCGCATCCACGATGTGATGATGGCGTGGTCGTCTTGAGCTTGAGGTCTACTGGGAGACGGTGCGTTAAAGATGTTGAGTGAAGCCTCAGTGAGCCTGCAAGAAAGAGAGGCGCTCAGTGGCATGGGGAAGAGCACAATGCTCTCCCCATGCCCCAGATGATTGGTGGGCCAAGGTCCCACTCTCCAGTGAGTGTGAGAGAGGTGGAGCGAGTTGACGCTGGCCTAGGCTATTGTAGCACCTCGGCCCATGATGGTCCATATGTGTGCACACATGAGAATGTGGATTAGTCCCACATTGCTAGCTTAACATGAGAAGTACTAACATATAAATCCATAGGCACCATTTGTAATAACCTCCGGTTAACTGTTTTACGCGAAACGAGGACGAAAGCGCAAGTAGATTGTTACGTGTGCGTGGTTTATCTATAATGGGGTTAGGCCGAAGCCAGTTTGCATCCTAAGGCGTTACAAATGGTATCAGAGTCGACCCTCGCGGTTACACGGGCGTGTACGGGTCAGGGGCGTAGGCATATGACATCATGCGTGGACATATGACGTATGGCGTGTGTAGGCCTGGAGTGGACACACGACATGGTATATGTACCAGCACTAGACGCATGGACGTATGCTAAGAGGGGGAGATCCTGGTCATTTGCCCCAGTGTGGGTATGTTGGACCGACGAGGATGTCGAGTTCTTTAAGGGGGGTGTATGTAATACCTTAGCCCACGATGGCCCATGTGTGTGTGCATATGAAGATGTGGATTAGTCATATATTGCTAGCTTAACATGAGAAGTACTAACATATAAACTCATATGCACCATTGGTAATAACCTCCGGTTAACCGTTTTGCGCGAAGCGATGACAAAAACGCAAGCAGGTTGTTACGTGTGTGTGGCTTATCCATAATGGGGTTAGGCCAAAGCCAATTTGGATCCTAGTGTGTTACAGCTATCCACCGTGCGGAGTTGGACCAAGAAGGAAGAGGGTGAAGTGGGTCGGCTCGAAAGGTTGGACCTCGGGTGGGAGGGATAGGAGGGAAGGGAGCAGGCTGGCTCGGCTGAATTTGGCCGAAGTCGAGGGAAGGCAAACAAATAGGCTTTTAAATTCCATTTCAAAGAACACCTTGAGACATAATTCAAAATTCTGATTTTGAACTCACATGTTTGCTGACAAAACTTCAAGAAACTTTAAAACTGAACAAGTGAAGGCAAGTTTTGAAATTTCTACTAAATTTTGCAAATTAATACCAAACTCAAATTTGAGGGTGTTACACTATCCTAATCATCATGATTATGGAAAGATTAGCTAAAACAATCTATCACATGAATAGATTGACGATGAAAGCATTGGTGGACGAGCAACATTCGAGAGGGATATGCAAACATAATAGATTCAACTAGACCAGAAAGATTAGATGCATCTAACATGAATTAGACGAAGGCTCCTCGGATCTCAGCTAATTAGTTCGTTCTAGTCGGTAATTAGATGATCTAATCTCAACTATAGAGGTGTTAATTTCGCTGGAACTAGAACTCGGCTAATCTAACCTAAGCAACTAGACCATGCAGGCTTTGGAAGTCGAAATGTCGGCAAAAACGTCATAAGAACCCAAGGGAAACTTTGGAACCTGAATGCTTGAACCGAGTGGGTGTCGTTGGATTTTTGTTGAGGTCACGGTCCAGATCTGCTGCCGAGGCCGGGTTCCCCCTCCGTTCCCGACTACGGAGACGGAGATCGACCCCTTCACGGTGAGCACGCCATCGTCGTGGTGCAGGCCGAGCTCGCGGCTCCACTTCGGTAGGAGTTTCAGGACTGGGGACTCTCGGGGCCGTTGTGTCCAGTGTATTCCAAAATTTACGGTTGCCGTATTTCTTTCCTTCTTGTAACGAATGGCACAGCTACTACCTTTGGTTCAAAAAAAAAGTTAGACAACACACTGCCTTAAAAGCAGATCATGCACCTAAAAAGCATACAAGTATGTCTTTTCTCATTCACGAAAGTTTGTTACGATATGTATCTTGCTAAATTTTCAACAACACTACCTTACTGTCATTTCGATTCCTGTCATTACATAATATATGATTTGTTCTCTCATTTAGACTACGGTAGATACGAATTGATTAATTACTTCACAGTCACAGTATTATGAAGAAACAAACTATCTCCGCAATAAGTTGATTTAGATTTTAATTTGCGATGCGTTCTTGAGTAGGAATTAGGTAAGGTGATTCCTAGATTCTTGCTTTCAGCTGAACATGCAGCTTTAGAGAAAGTAGATCTGCACACTTTAATTAAAGAAATATCATAGACATGATGTAACCAAATCGGATCGATATTTCGCGCACTTTTGTTAAAGAAAGGCCGTATGCATGAATGATATAGCTAGTTTTCCCTACCGCAGTTCAAATGGCTATATATGTATTTGAAACCCACCAAATGCTAAACTGAATCAAATGGCCAAGTTTTCCCAACCAAACGCGTGTCAAACTGAATTCTGTAGCTGAACGGTCCTTCTGATATTGCCAATCCGATCGCAATTTGAACCCCACCGAATACATAAACCATGTAACCAAGCCACTCCCTCTTGTGAAACAAAAGTGGCGTTTTGATTTTCAAAGTCAATAATATGCTACTTTGATCACTACATTTTATTACCATAAGTATTCAAAAAAGTTATGAAAATGTCATATCATGAAATTATTTTTATTGATAAGTTTAATCATATCATTTTTATATATCCAAAACTATATATATTGCAGTAAATTAATACCGCCCAAGCGCGCATTTTGGGGTATCAAATCTTTTTTTACTGAGAGAAGAGGCAAGCTGACCTCGCTCAGCTCAGCATAGTGCCTAAGTTAAGAGCAGCAGAGCATCGTCAGCTACTACTTTCTGACGGCCTCCAAATTGAAGAGGATTCAGATTTCAGACGATTGCTCCTATTCATTTCTCTGGAACAAAGAGAAGAGAAAAGAAGGGAAAGCTAAACGCCATAAGAAAGGAAGGTATATGTGCAATAGCTTTTCTAGCGGCTTCAATTCCGAGAACTTGCAATATATTCGGTGGACTACTGTAGCACCGGTTTGGCAATAAGAAAGGGTGAATAATGACTTTAAATTTTCACCCAAGTATTTATTGAACTTCACTTCAATAGTTATGAGAAGCTATGAAGATCATAGACCAATCCCTCATAAAAAGCCAAGCAAAACTGAGAAGAATGACTCTTGGTGTGCCTAGCCTGTCAGACCGGATAAACAACAATGTTTAGACCAGTGAACAGTAGCAATCATACTGCTACAGTAAAATCAGCCTAGGAACAATAAAAACGACACTATTTATCGATCGTGTTGTGAAGGTTGAAGTTTACCTACTTGGAGGGAGAAAGAGCTACCACTAGGGAAATTGATGTGACCGTCTTAATTTGTGGAGCTGGTCCAATTCGTTTGAACTTACCACAATGCGGATTAGAGGAGACCAACAAATCTCCGAATACCACGGTAAAATGAAACCATGCCAATTGTGGTTTGACTTCTTGTGCTCAATTCACATATTTGCAATTTATATTCATATAAATTGAATTGATTACTTGTATTCTAGAATTGCAAATCTTGACATAGACTTAAGATGTTGTTGCACTTAGGTAAACCTAGTTGATTTAAGCCTCAATTGTATGAAATCGATTTGATTTAGTCTTCCGCACATAACTCAATTTTAGCCAAAGAGTGTTTTGAAAAGTGCCAATTCACTCCTCTTTAGTCGGCCCCCTTGACCTTATCCTCGGTGAGCGCATCCACGATGTGATGATGGCGCGGTTGTGTTGCACTTGAGGTCTACTGGGAGACGGTGCATTAAAGATGTTGTGTGAAGCCTCAGCGAGCCCGCAAGAAAGGGAGGCACTCAATGGCATGGGGAAGAAGCACAATGCTCTCCCCATGCCCCAGCTGATTGGTGAGGCCAAGGATTATCTATATAAACGCAGAATGGCATACAGATTTCCTCTCCTTGCTTTTTTGTTCTGTCGCACGTACGTATTCGGTATTGCACACACAAATTTCAGACAGCAGCTTCGAACAAAAAGGGACTGAATGCTGGAGACAAGCATGCTGCGCAAAGGGTGGACACAAGATGCACATTGTGACCTCTACGGCCCAGCAAGAGATGCGAAATAGCCTCTGAACTATGGACAAAAATGGGCCTAAATACGATGGCCTTCAGATCTCACGGTATACTGCAGTAGTTTGTCGAAGATATCACAGCCACAGCACTGCCAGGTTGGAAGCAGACTTGTCCATTCGCTTTGCAGCCTGCGCCTCTGAACTGTGGAAAGCAAGAAACAATCACATATTCAGCCTTCAAAGTTTTTTTTTTTTGAAACAGGGGCAAAAGCTCTGCCTCATTTCATTAATAGAGAGGAGAGAAAAACAAGCACCGATCCAAGATGAATGAAGCCACCTCTTACACACTAAAACAACAATACAACATCACCTACAACTTATACAACGAGCCACCAAAACCATGCCACTTAAGCTACTATACTTTAGCTGCACCGATGATGAGGCACCTAATTTGCTCACCTCAACTCACCTAAATCACCCACCTCGCTAGAACATGAAGCTACCACACCAGCAACAAGAACACACCTATTGCTTACCCCTTCAACTTATTTGGTTCACATAAGGCTGCGAAAATCACACTAGGTGGGAATGAACAGCTCAAGGCTTCTATGCATCTGTCTATGTTATCTTCATCCACTACATCATCCTTTCCAAGAATGCCCAACTTCTTCATCCACAAATATTGTGCCTTCTGATTCGTATCAAGACACCCAACTTTTGCTTTGGAAGCCGGGGAAGCATTCCGCCAATGGATAAGCTATTTAGATGATTTCCTAACCTTTGGACCTTCCACCTTTGAGTCTGATGATTCAATAGGTGAACACCTTGATGAGAGAACTTGAGATACAACCTCTGGATGTGGCTCAACATGAGGATGATTTTAGCCTGTACAGACCCAGCAAGGTCCTTCTTCAACAAGCAGGGTTCCACCACCGATTCCAATGTAGACGAGGTTGTATCATCAATTGGTGTAGGAAGCTTGGTTGATGATTCTCCAGGAGGTGGTCCAGTAGAGAGCACCTCAAAAGGCAACATACTTGGCATGGTCGAAGGTTCCCAACAACATCAACATCTTGGGGCTCCGTTGTACTCGTGCGCAACAAACTTGACGACTCCACACTAGCATACTTTTATGTAGAAAAGTTGAGGACTCTCTTGTAAGTGTCATGGTTGAGGGCACCGTCAAAAGTGAAAGGCGGTGAGGGCATCATCTGAAGCAACGAAGCTGATAGGTCCTGATCACTATGAGTTAGTGTTGGAGATGAGTGCCTCAAGTTCTCTATGGAAGGATCACCACCACCTCCTGAAACATCTGAGAGAACCTGGACATGTTCTCCTTCCATGGAACTTATCACATATCACACGAGCAATTTCCATTGCAGAAACAAGAATGCCAGAAAAGGAGACCAACATAGAGTGATGCTTTGTAGTACTAGCAGTCAATGACGGAGGTGCAGCCATAGATGGATGCATCGTGGAAAGTATGGCAGAGAACCCTGAGCGGGTATGAGGGCACCAACGAGCAAGGTGCCCGATGCCTCAACACCAAAGACAGCGAGCACAGGTTTGGACATTCTACAACTCAGTGGCCGGTGGCGAAGCAATTGAAACACTTGCCATTCAACCTACCTCGCAAAGGAGGCTCTTTAGCCACTGGGTAAGAATGACATGAGATGTTCTACATGGTAGGACGCCGACCTCTCTTGTCAACCTGATTCCACCCGTCAGAGGCAGAGCCTAGTAGTGGACTCAGTGCACTTGTCTTCTCTCCACTTCCCATGCCAATCTCAGAAGAAGTCTTCAGAAATGGTAGGGGCATTTCATCAAACAGCTTGCGGGAGTTGTTTGATAGGGGTGGAGAAGCTGAAGAATTGAGGGCAAACCGGTGAATAGTGGCGAAGGTCGGTGCAGAAGCGGCAGGAATGTGGGTTGAAGGTGGCGGAGCGGACGGGCGTCGGCGCCGGAGAGGCTTAGGCAGCCGGGTGGAGCTGGGCAGCGATACGCAGAACTGTGGCGCAGAGAGCAAAGTGGAGCTGGGGACGGCGCTGGTTGTGCGGTGGCCAAGGATGGTGAAGAGCGAGGTGGGCGGAGGACCACCGGTAGGCCCTCCGGCAGGCGGCGATGATGGAGCTCCTAGATGGGGGTGAGCGCGAGGAGCGGCGAGAGTGGTGAGAAGGGGCCGGCGGTGGAAGGGCGGCGAGAGTGGGTGGGCAAGGCAGGAAGGCGGCGGACAGGGGTGGACGCCGGTGCCGGAGTGGCGGCCGGCGGCAGCGGGGACTGAACCCTAGATCGCCCCCGAGGGTCGCCTCTGGAAGGCTCCCAACGGTCCGCTCTCGAATAGAAGTCGAGGCGTTGGGTTTGTTTTTCAGCCTTCAACGATGAATGGGACGATGATTAGGAGGCAGAAACGTGAAACACTACAGTCTACAGTTGTGTGAAGCAACAAGAAACCAACAGCAGAAAGATCAGTTACTCAAAATGCTACAGTTATATTGAAGAGGAGACATTCCATCTGACTTTTGCTCTCTATTTCCTGCTCGTTCTGTTTTTACTCTTTTCTATTAGTACCTTCTTCCCTTCGTTTCTACTTTTGCTCTCTGTTTCCTGCTCGTTCTGTTTTTACTCTTTTCAATTAGTACCTTCTTCCCTTCGTTTCTGGGGTGTTCGGAATAGCGATAGCTTTTGACTTTTGCTGAAATTTCATTGTAACTGGCTGATTTTTTACTGTAGTTGAGTTGACTTATTGGGTATAATTAAATCTAAAAAAATGTAATAAAAAAAATAGCACGCTAATCTAGAACGGACAATACAAAGGAATACGAAAAAAATAAAACACAAAAATTCGAAAAAACAGAAAAAATAGAAAATGACAAAAAGTGAACAGTGCTCACCTAAACGCCCAACAGTGTTTTCTGCAGCCAACGCCGCGATGAGAAGCCACAATGAGCGCAGTCCTCTTGGCTAATTCATTTAGTTTGCCGATGGTAGGGAGGAACTGGGTTTGGTGTTGTCTGGCGTTGCTATGGCCTTTGCAACTCAACGGAACATGCTTTGCTACCGTTTTGAAAAAGAGTTTTATCATAAAAGATAGTAAAAGCTATTATTCGCAGTTGAATCCATTGGTTATTGCTCATGTCTGATGACTTATTGATCACAAACATGGTAAACATGTACCCAAATATCTATTTCGATAATTAAATTAAAATGTTATTAAAAGGAGAGGCCATGTTTCCTTTAACGGGCTAGAAAAACTCTCACATTAATTGGAGAGTAAAAATAGGTATGTACCACTTATATAGCTGGTGGATCCTAATTATAGCAGTGTAAATTAATTAGATATAGATACTAGAGTTATTGGAGTTGTAAAAAAACACATATGTAATTTTTAATCGAATGTTAGAGGTTTATAATAAATACAGATCTGCGTGTAACTTATGGCTACTTATCAGGAAAAATAATGTTACAAAACCACACTCTAACGTAGTTCAAAATAATTGTGAAAAATAGTTTCTGAAGACATGTTGGATAGCCAGCACAACACAATCAGATATCCTGAAATAAGATGGTACGTCGGTTACTCACCATATAACAGTACTTTTCATCTGATCTTGCTCATTTCAGTTTTTTTTCAGCTTCAGCTTCTAGTTTTAGTTTTTTTTTCACTATTCAGTAATTCATTTTTTTCTGATTTTTTTTAGATTTTTTGGGCTTTTTTGTATTTTCTTTTTTCGTATTCCTTTGTATTGTTTGTGATGGGTTAACATGTTTTTTTTTCTATTTTTCTATTTTTTTAATTTAATTATGCCTAATAAGCCAAATTAGCTACAGTAAAAAAAGTCGGCTACAGTGAAATTTCAGTCAGAAATCATCGCTAAAACGAACACCCCTAAACGCAGAATGGCACACAAGTTTCCCCTTCTTGCTTTTTTGTTCTGTAGCACGTACGTATTGCACACACAAACTTCAGACAACAGCTTCAAACAAAAGGGAACTGAACGCGGGAGACAAAAATGCTGCGCAAAGGGTGGACACAAGATGCACACTGTGACCTCTGCTGCCCAGCAAGAGTTGCTTCATTACATCGTAATAAGGTTTTGTTTATATTGACTTCTACTGATAATTTTTGACTGTGACTGATAAATAATAGTAATTGATAAATAGTAACAGTTGATAGGAGTGGTTGATAGAAACAGCTAATAAATAGTAATTCATTTTATAAGAAAAATAGTACAACGAAAGACACTATAACATTTGGATCGCTGTGCAATTTATAGAATTATGTTATAACAAAATACAAAATATGTTACGATATGTTAAAATGCAGAAGTAGTGGCTAATAAATAGTAGTAGCTGATAGAAATAACTTATAGAAGCTCGAGTGCCTCTAAACTATGGACAAAAATGAGCCTAAATATGATGGCCTTGAGATCTCACGGTATACTGCAGTAGTTTGTCGAAGACGAAACTGCCACAATACAGCCAAGTTGTAAGCACACTTGTCCATTCGCTTTGCAGCCTGCGCCTCTGAACTGTGGAAAGCAAGAAACGATCACATATTCAGCCTTCAACGATGAATGGGACGATAAGCTTTTGAGTGTGATTTTTAGCTAAAATTGTACTATAGTAACTGTTAACTTTTTTTAAGAAAAATAAAGAAAAATAGATAAATTAAAAAAAATGTTATATCGTTACAAACAATGCAAAAGAATAAAAAAATCCTAAAAAGCTAAAATAAGCTAAAATTAAAAACTGATATGTTTCAAGTGGCTTCCAGTTTAAATAAACCGAAAGCCAAAAAAAATAGAAGGTGAAACCGTTTAGAGCGGGTTCAAACCTGATGACCTCGGATATCCTAGACACCCCATTGCTTTGGATCTACGACAGTTATTTGTTCTAGTCCAGTAATTACTGTTTAACATACAATAATCCTCATTTACGCAGCGCCGCGTTTAGGCCCTAGTGTAATCGGGCGCTTGCGGGGCATATTGGTCTTGAATAAGGCAAACCCAAACAATAATTGATTCTCATATCAGGACAATTAGTAGTATTTTAAGCAGTCTAATTTTATTCACTTCTCCCTTCACTCTGCCTGGACATTTTTGCCAGCCTATTGGCGGCGAGCGGCCAATCTCAAAGAATGATCAACGAGCATGGCAAATAAGGCCCGTCCGTTCTTACCTCTAGATTACGCTTAGAGAAGACAATATAAATACTTAGTTTCTCTAAGCGGTTTGGAACAAATAGAGTGATTATGCTGAAAACTAGGATAAGGTGATACCCTATTTAACAGTTGGGACGAATAGACTACTTATAGTACCTCGTTATCGAGAGATAGGGTATATAAATAGTATGTATCTTCTTTTTGTTTATAGTATTTGTACTAAAGATCTTAAACTTACGTGGCTAACTGTTATAATAAAATAGTCTTTAGTTATTGTTCTGTTGTGTAATTTTAATAAAGCTTACTGTATCCTAATCCGTTGCTCGATATCATATTCTGAAAATAATAACCGAGGGCGTCACACCTTCAAGCTTCACGCCCACGTTTCGCCCTTGTCAATTTTGCTTTGCCGATGACAGTACATGTGAACCCTGTGCGATAGAAAAACACAATGCATATGAAACAAACCCATGAGCCTTCAGCCGGCTATTTTAAAGGCAGTGTACACTCAAGTGAAAAGAGACCAACTGACCAACCAGTACACTTCAGTAATGGCCACATGTGAATATGTCATAGCCTCTTGCAAGTATTCAGTAAAGAAGACAAAATGCAGCAGCAGCTCCGCAAAATGTACATATGATGTTTCAGCAAATCATATAAGCTAGCGGTTAGACAAATCTGTTGTAAGCATCACTTCAAACTATACTTAATTTGAATCTCGATGGATTTGCAAAAATTGATCTTAGCTAAACCTTCTGGAGGATCGTCGATGGCAATCAGAGGGGGTGAATGATTGTAATGCCTAGCGAAAGCCTTTTATCACACTTTGCTATCTTCTGGTCATCTAATCTGCTAATCTAAGCCAGAACAAACAAAACTAAAATAACATATTGCAAAACAAAATAAACTCATCCAATTTCGCCACCGAAAAAATTGCTTGTTACTAGTTTTTCTGTGCTATGCGCTGCTGCTCTCTGGATCAAGAAAAGGCGCTGCTGCTATGAAGCGGATCGACTACTGCTGTCATTGCAGTGACAAAAAAAACACGCTGACGTCTGAGAAGTTACGGCCAGGCTATCCTTCAACTAGCCATCCTACCACACCCTGTTTCTCTAAACTATCTCGCATGCATGCTTTGTAACAGCACACCATCAAACCAAATCAATCTCTCTCCACACCAAAGTCACGGCGCACCTAGCAATGCATGCCGCGTGATCCTTGAGAGAAAGTGCTTGCTCCTGCCAACTAGAAAAGCAATGCACTAGAAAACCCAACTCAAAATAGAATAGTTGTCTTCACGTGGCTCACCTAGAAATTTGGATGCATACGGGAACTCCTTGGCATGGGCGAGCGACCGCCAGCGGCGCATTCGATCGGGCGATGCACGGCCTCAACAATCGAGGGTGACGTCGCCAGTGCTGCTTAGTTTTGATAGCGCATGAATCGAGGAAAGCAATATAGCAACGATGATGCTTGCTACACGAAGAAAAGAAACGCGCCGCAAGAATTTTTCTCAAATAGATCTTTTATTTCTGAATCATAGTTATGGTTATAAAGTGCCTATCTGACACCTCTAAATCCTAGCACAAAATTAATATCTTTAAAAGCCACCCTAGATTAGCCTTCAACTCTATCTTTATTTATAGTATAGGATCCAAAACCTGGTCTTATCCGAAGTCCATAAGTTCTAATCCAATTCCAACAACAAAGAGATCCGAAACCCTTCCTAACACAGATTTTTCCAAAATTCCAAGTTTTTCAACTCGTCACGTATCGAAACTTCCACCTTGTCATCGATCACAATCGTCTCCATGCTCAATCTACATATGCAAAGACCAAAGAATATTTTTCCCGGCACTAGTTCTTCCCAACTTAACTGATATTAATCCACACACACCTCACATAACAACACTAAGTAATATTATTAATTATTCATCATCACAAAAATCCTAAACCAGTCATATAGTATAACATCTTCATCAATTTAGGAATTGAAACTTGTTTCAATAAAACTTGACTGAACCGAACATCTCAGTTTTACATCATGGTGGGATTGTGCTGGCAAAACAAAACCACGTATACGGAATTTCTCCATCAGTAGCCGACTGTGAGTACGATAGCGGTCTCTAGTAAATTCACCCTTTGACACTGTTAATTGTCCATGGTTGCGGCATTTCCACAAACACCACATGGTCACCGAGTCGCACACCAAAAAACATATGCTACACCACGTCACCTCAGATCACTCGCTTAGCTAGCTCCCAGTCTCCTGCTGCATCGAAGAACATTGGTCCGGCTTTTTTAGTTTTTTCATGACTTTTTTTTGCTTAGATTTATTCAGAAATAAAAATAAACAGAACGATTTCTCAAAGTGACATTTTAAAACCACTTTTCCAAATAACTTTCGAAATCTAAAACCGTACGACATCGCGCCGTTTTAAAAAATATAGACAAAAATCATCAGTTACAGCCCAAAAGAACAGACCTAATTAACCAATCTGTCATGCCTGTGCACAAGCAAAGGAATGACACGTGGGGTCAGGATCTAAATTATGTACTTTGTGTGTTATCCATGTGCCATGTTCCACGTTTGTCAGTGTCTGTACCTTGTTATAAGACTCAAAGCCCTGTACTTGTTTAACATACTGTAGTCCTGTTTTCGTTAAGCACTGTGTTTAAACCTAGTGTAATCGGAATCCTTGCATGGCGTATTGGCTGCTGAACAAGGCAAAGCCACACCATATTTGGCTCACACATCAGTACAATAAGTAGTATTTTAAGCAGTCTAATCTTCGGGGCATGTGCAGTATGCTTGAAAACCAGGAGACAAGAAATATTTTGAGGTGTTCGAGCCGAGTCTATCCATTGGAGTACGAGG
The DNA here is from genome assembly GCA_036346265.1 of Melocanna baccifera. NCBI lineage: Eukaryota > Viridiplantae > Streptophyta > Magnoliopsida > Poales > Poaceae > Melocanna > Melocanna baccifera. The sequence goes on from JAYEVJ010000108.1 coordinate 173,862, forward strand.
GAGCATGAGTGGGCTAGCAGAAAAAAAACATGAACCGATCTACATACATGATACATGCCTCGAATCCAAGGAAATAAACAAAGCAAAAGAGTTGCTTTGGCTGAGAGCAGGAGAGAGAGAGAGCAGCGATGGTCAGGGTGCAATTAGAATGGATATAGATAAATATTATTTATTCTATATTCTATTTTATTTTTTAAAGTTAGAGTCGGATACGAATAATACCAGATACCTATTTCTTCATTCTGTATTTATTCCACAAGCTTTCGGACGGAAACTATCTACTTCTTTTACACCCCTCCGTAGGATATTGGACAGTACAGGTACAATCAGAGTGAACACGGAGAGACTAATCATCGAGATGTCGAAGGAAGAGCACTTAATATTCTCCATCTATTTAGATGCGATAATCCACATATCTATTATTTTATTTGTAAGTGAAAACACAACAGACTTTCTTATATCACTTGACATGCGGATATATAAAAACGGATATAACTTATCCCGTATCATATTCTGTATTTTTTTCTTGGAGTCGGAGTCTGATACGGATAGTGTCTATCCATTCCATATTTGCTCCACAAGCCTTCAGTCGATCGATCATACAAAAATTATCCACTCCGTTTGCACCTTCAGTGGAGCGATGGCTTCATTGTGTTTTTTAAGTTTTTTATTTATATGGTGGGACCCAGTTTGTGTTTTTAGTTTTTATTTATATGGTGGGACCCAGTTTTAAGGTGATAGGGGCTAAGCACTAGGGCAAAACTTGAAAATATGCGCGGGTGAAATGGAAAAGTTAGCCCCCTTGTATTCTACACGCCTTAAATCACTTGTCCATTCACCGTGTTCGGCGTTTTTAGCGACCTAGCGGCAGCGATCGAGCATAAGCTAGTCGCAGAGGTAGGTCGATCCGGCCGACGACCAACGGGCAAGACAAATGTTGTCACGATTCGCATTTCCACAGCGCGCGTAACAATGCACACAACGGTGTACGTGTACCACTCGAATCAACGAACTCCTCGCACAAGAAGAATCACTCGATCACATTTTGAGGGTGATCAAATAGCGATGACTTTTGGTTTTGGTTGAAAAACACCGTAATTGAGTTAGTGGATAGTGCGGTGAATAGTAAAAAGCAAGCTAGAAGTTGAAGCCGGAAAAACCGAAACGATCGGGACCTTTATCGAGGCAATCGTAGATGGAGGAAGTAATCATGGATTCGTAGTCAAGCAAGACCCTATGCAAGATCTCCAATGGTCTTTGAGTCGCTTAGCTATTTGCATGTACACATCAAAGATATATCCTATATGGAGGAAAGAGAGTATGCAAAACACAAATAGCTAGCTACTCTTTCGTAGCTAGTCTCGCTCACAAAACGAGGCAGCTTCTATAAATGATAGTCATTTTCTCTGTGCGCATGTAAGCATCAAATAGCTATTCTTATAGATAGTCCATTGGAATACTAGCTTTTAAGTGTTGATGTGGAAGTTTTCTAGTTAGTACTAGTTAGTGTTGGTCTTTTTGATCTCAGGCCAAACGGCCGAGACGAGGGAGACGTGGGGAAACCCACGTCCTCCACTTTTTCAGCCCATTTTCAAGCACCCTGATCGGGGGTGCCTAACCAACTTTGGTTACGGTCCATCCTGCGCAGCGCAATATAAAGGAGTTAGGCCTCTCACGAGTGGCCTGCCGCTCGTTCCCGTGAGAGCCAAAAACCCCGCACATACCCTAAAGAGACCTGATCTACTGCGCGCTGCCAACAACGGGAAGACCGCCGCCACTGCAGGATATTGCCGGCGACTACCCGGACTCCGACGTCTCTCCGACCTTCACAGACTCTCGCCCTCACGCCTGCATCACGCAGGCACGTGGTCTTCACTCAATGGTCTTCATTGCCGACCGTAAGTCTTCCGATCTATTGAACCTCTAGGTGTTCTAGTGCAAGGTTAGCGGATTAATGTGATGTGTCGATGTTTGAGGCCCAACAGTATCCATCCGAGGCCTAGGCAGATAGACCGGTTGGAGCAAGAAAATCCACTATGAGTTTGCGATCTTTGGCTCTTGTCCTTGGTGATCTTGTAAGTTTTTGTTTCCACTCTATGTTGTTGATGATACTTGAGAGAAAATTTTCAAAGAGTCCTTTATAAGACCGGTATGGCAACAGAAAAAGGGTAAATGGAGCCTTTAATTTTTTTTCAAGTATTCTCATAATCTTTATTCCAATAGATATGAGAAGTTATGAAGATCAAGAAACCAAAAAAACAAAAATTCTCGAAGCTATAGAAATATTTAGTCCGTGAATAGTGAAATTAGCACTATTTTAAATATGAAAAAATATGTAACTTATGATCCGTCAATCCAAAAAACTTGAAACTTGATTCAGTTAGATTATCAAATTGCTGATATTCTCATAAAACCACTTGATGCTTTCCATTTTACTTATTTGTGAAGTGAGTTAGGTGTGTTACATTATATGAGATTATTCTGAGGGGGAGATTTTTGTTTAAAAATTTCAGAAACTTTATTTATTATGCTTGTCAAATAATTTATCAAATCCAAACCATTGAAATCAAATATGTTGTAGAGCTCTTTTTATCATATTTACTCATATACTGTATAGCTTTGATCATGACTAGTTATAATTAATTTGTTGCACTTAACTAAAATTTAACTTGGTAGAATACTTTGGACTGCCACCATTTAAAAAAAGTATGCTATAAGCATACCATCATAAAAAGAAGTATGATACAAGCATATCACATGCTTAAGAATTGACTGGAGTAATAGGTTGTTACACGAGACTGTTTTATTTACTCAAGATGGCGGAGGAGCCTCATTCTTTGAACCGTCTGATGTACTTTAAGAAAGTTATTGTTGACCTTGAGTCTATAGAGGTAAAATATGATAATAAAAATTTGAGTCTTATTTTACTATGCTCTCTGCCTAGTTTGTACTCTACTTTTAGAGGTACTATTCTATATAGCTGTGATACTCTTACTCTTGGTGAAATTTATGAAGCTCTGTATGCTAAAGAAAAGATAAAACTTATGGTTCCCGTTGAAAGTTTAAGTACACATGCAGAAAGTTTGTCTGTCTGTGGCAGACAATATAAGAAGGGTTCAAATGACAATTTAGGAGGTAGAAGCAAAAGCAGATACAGAGGCAGATCTAAATTCAAAATGTAAAGTTATGCAAGTATTGTAAGAAGGATGGTCATAACATATCTAAGTGCTGAAAGTTGCAGAACAAGGAGAAGAGAAATAATGATTTCAAGAAGGATCAATAAGAGGATGAACTTAGAGCTACTGTTGTCACCAAAGAAGGTTACGATGGAGATGTTCTCGTTGCCTTTGTCCGATAATTGCAAAACCGATGATGAATGAATTCTTAATTCAGCTGTATTTTCCACATGAGTCCGAACCACAAGTGGTTCGTTACCTATAAAGCTACGCTAAGTAAATTCTTAAGAAGCGCTTTATTGTAATCTCTCTTCATTATAGTGATTTGCTTTTCAGCGCTTATGGTTTTTTCAGAAGGATTTTTCACGTAAAAATTTGTGTCTCTTATCTCTATTATTCGTGTATTATTTGCAACAGAGCCTTATTTTGTCGTGTTCGTAAATGTTTGTGGTCTTTCTCCTCGCCAAAGAAGGGAAAAAAAGAAATGTTTATGCTTCTTAGTTCTTGCAATTCTTCCCAAAAGAATACGTTGGATGTCGGCGGTTTGACCAATCGCGATCCTCTTTTGTCCATCCATCCTCTTCCACCCCGCGGCAAACTCTAGTGGAACTCGCTTCAATAGCATGTTTGCTCGCGATTGGTAAAAGAAAAAAAGATGAATAATTAAGCTCGTTAGTCGTTCACGATTTTCTAATCAGCCGTCGATGAATGCATGATTAATTAAGCTCGACCACATTCTGTATTCGCGCCAACCAAACCGATCGCGACTCTAGTACGCCTGCGCTAAACCAATTCAAGGCAAATGCAATACGCGGTTGGGCTTTTTTTTGGTTGGTTGGCATTATTTTTCTTCCTTGGTGGCCAACTTTGGTTACGTAAGCGTCCGGTCTGCGCGAACGAAGGAACACGGATACTAATACAAGAGTGGTACTAATACATACCGCAACACTAGTGATAATACACTAATACTCCACGCAGATGACACAAGAGGAACCAGTACATCTTTGCTAAAGGTGTCTAATTGCAAAATAAGCTCGCTTATAAGCCACTTGAGGAGCCACTATCTCTCGTCCGATATATATTTTCATGCCACCGCTTATTATCAATAACAATAATGATTTAATATAAAGGAAAAACATAAACCGTCCTTTCTTTTCGCGACCGCTTGATGATCGGCGTGGTAACGAGTAGCGGCTTATACCATTGCGGCCGACTCTTTTTTTTTTGTCGCGGTGATGGCTTTTGGTTGCGGTGATGGCTTTTTGGTCGCTTATACATGCAGATTGCGGAAAGAGAGATACTCGCTTGCGATTTTTGATGGTACGAGATATTAGTTTTTAACGTGTACTACAATTAACTTGTAGACCCTATCTTAAAAAATACTCCGTTTAAAAGTTAGTAATCAGTAGCAAAAGTCAAAAGCGGTTTTAGCCGCAAATATATTCATGTTCTTGCTCGATCGGTTTGCTTTGCTTTTGCTGTGTCTTGGTTTTCTTTAGGAGTTCGTTTGGCTCGCTATAGCTCCACCGCCAATTAAGTTCGTACTGCAGCAGTTGAACAGCCAGTGGTATATAATATCTCTTCTTTCTTGGCCCATAAGTAGGTTTGATTGATTTTTGAGAGTTCTAAACAAGGTATAATCCTCTCGTATGGGGTCCATTCCAATGATCCCGTGCACGCAACCTCCCGTGGAATTTATACGATCGACTCGGTGTATGGACGGAAATCTTTCTACACAATTTCATGGCATCCACGACAAAATATCGGGTCCGTTCAAATTTGCTTGTCCCTTGTGTTCAAATTTGCATATGCAGAATTTAGCTAATCCCTCGTTTCATATTTAGAGCTTGCTCCAAAACAGCTTTACAAAAGTGGCCTGGTCACAGCCTCCTGCTCGCAATTGTGTTCAAGGAGCCATCGATTTCATCACGCCGAGATCAGCGAGTCTTTGTTGGCGTCATTTGCCGGCCGGACTCGTGCGGCAAGAGCCTTCTCTATGCTCTTGCGGTCTTGCCTCGTGCTCTCCCTTCTCTACTTTCCTTTTTCAAATTTTTGAACTTCCTCCTTTGTCTTCGTTTAGCTGCGAGACAGACGTGCTAACTTTGTTGGGTCCTTGTCGGCTTTGGTGGGTGGCGTGGGCCAATCCCTTATTTAACTCTATTTACCAACCCAAATTTGCAGCCCATTTTTAGCAAAGCCTAGACCAGCCCTACCTTTTGAACCATGACCCATACCAAAGCGGCCCGATACCAACTCGGACCTTTAGGCCCGGACGAGATCGGCCCATTACTAGGCCTAGTGGCTTCCTCTTTGCTCATTTTATTCTAAGCGAGAATCGATAGTTAGCGAGAACTCCCAAGTAGATTTTGCTAGAGTCACGATCTAAATTAAAGATTAGAAAACACATACAACAAAAGCGAGATCGAACAATTAGTTTTGATTATGGAAGGACTCGTGTACTTCAAATTAATTGCTGCTAAAAACAACTTTCAAAGTAACCTTTCACATTATTTTCTATTTCTATATTTCTAGCGACAAATTGTTTGAGATGTTGAATAGCAAAAAAGTTTGAAAGTCACGAAAAGGCATATGTTACCTTGTGGAGGCACATAATGTACACATACTTGGGCACAAAGCAAAGAACCTAAGATCTGTCATGTAACAAGGTGATATCTCTTATCATTCAAATAATAGTTTTAAAGAGTGCAGCAGTATATCTCTAACCATTTCTCAAGGTATCCAAAGGCTAAGTTGTTATACACCATATATCATCTGCAAATGATGAAA
>JAYEVJ010000293.1:0-97454 GCA_036346265.1 Melocanna baccifera
TGCATGTTGTCTTCCTTCAATTTCAACCTGATTTTTATACTTCCTATCATTCCATTGACTTTCAAATTGTTCTCATTTCAAGATGGCTCCCAAAACTCAAAATGCTCTCAAGAAAGTGGACGAAAATACCATCTACTTCAAAGAAGATGTATGCTAGGAGGAAGTGACAGTTAAGGCTCATCTCGACAGAATCTGCTCCACCTTGCCTCCTGTTGAGTCTCGATTATGAGGAGTCTCCAGAGGACTCTAGAGGCAAATGACAAAGGAACCCCAATGGTTCCAGATCAAGTTTGATTAGTACATGAATTCCTCCTCTAATGAACTGATCCTGAAGTCATGGTTGAGTCGAGAAGAGGAGGAGGAGGATCTTTGGACCGATACCAAATAAGCGTAGGGACATCGATCGCATGTCTAGCGATGATTATAACATCCTCGGATATCGCCAGCAGCTCCTCCCAAAGAACACCGCAAATCCCAAGTTTCATACACAATTTCGAGAACAAGTGTATGAAGAGATTTATCTGAATAACAAGTTTGTCGATCACAAGTTTATGAGTTGGGATCATGTTGCTAGGCTGAACTGGACATGTTTGATGGGGCTTGGCGCATGTTTCAGCAAGTCGGCTTCTCCATTTGATCTCTCCATCGGATTAAAATGAGGAGGTAATCCGCTAGTTCTATGCCACCTTGTAGATATCTCCTAATTATGAGAACCTTGAGTGGATGGCGGAGATCGGTACTAAGTTCTAACAAGGAGAACTTTGAGGTAGCTTTGAATACCTGCCCAGCCGGATATGAAAAAGGTGTTTGACAACCCCGCGATCCCACTTCATCGATGCTCGTAATTATATGATCACCGAGTGAATTATGTGCCCGGAAAGCTTTATAGCCTTCTCTATTCCGAGTTTGATTAATAGGATCATCAATCACACAATTATGCCCAAGAGTGGAAACTATGATGCCATTAGAGGGCATGTCCGAACGTGATTCGATATATCATGATAGGCACCAAGTTTGATGTGATTGACCTCATGATTCGAGAAATGGAGGATTCTAAGAATGACAGAGCCGAAGAATCAACTTTGCATCCTACATCATGGCTCTTATCATTCACAAGACCGAACCATTTAGAGGATGGAAGGGAGGTGTTCATAAGCCATATAAGCCTCGTGAGAAAGGCCCTATACCTCGCGCCCTAGCTTGTGATGCAGAGCTTCCTCCTTGCGGCAAAGCAAGGGCAGCAGGAGACGAAATGATAATGACCTAGCTCTATTTTGTGGTCGTGGGTTTGAGTGGTAGTATGACAACCATGATAGGCAGTATGACCACCATTAGTGGTAACGCTCTCCTCTCTACCGAGCAAGACTCCTCTCGTCCGGGACATATCTTCTCTATCGATCGCCATCTCCTCCCTCGGCGATCGGATGACAGCACTTGAGACCACCGTCGCTCCACGCTACTATTAGCGCCGCCAGCACCGTCGTCATGATGGTTCTCCTCCGGCTCAAGATCAGGATGCTCAGGAGTGACCTTTTTGGTACCTTGATGCCAAAGGCGGAGAGATTGGAGAAGAAAAGAAGTTGCTTCTAGATCAAGATCCATCTATTATCTTTGTCTGTATTTTTATGTAAAAGACTATGGGGTGTAATAACTCTGTGATGACTTTTATAATTTCAGCTCCCAATGTTAGTGCTTTATGAAATTTCAGTGTGGTTATCTTTTGCATATCTCACTCTCTTGAAATTCACAAGTAATTCTTGCCCCAAAATGAATTACCATTCATATGTGCAATTTCAAATTCAGTTTTCATCTATGCACATATCTAGGGGGAGTATTTCAGAAATGACCTTAGAAAGAATTTGAATTATTTTAGACCTTGAAATAAAATGAAAGATTCAATTCTCCTTTCAAATGTCAAAAATAGAGTATGCAACTTGTTCTTATGCAAGTATTATATTCAAATCTTTCTTCTCTTATAATTTAAAAGATGTTATCATCAATTACCAAAAAGGGGGAGATTGAAAGTTTCTAGGCCCCTATAATCAGGGTTTTGGTAATTAATGACGAATTATGAACATAGGACTAATGTGTGTGCTAAGATTGTATAAATAAAGTCTCATGTGTGCAAATGTGAAGAACAAGCTGCAAGGAATATTGATGTCGAGAAGTCAAAGATGAGGTATATAAAATTTAGGGTCTCTTTTCAATTTTACCGATCTTACAAGTAAAGATAAAAGATCAGTTTATAGGATAGATACCATGCTATTAAGAGGGATCTGTGAAAGTAACTTGATAGCATACTTGGGTGCATATTGGATCAATTTAGAATCATGCATGCACTTGAAAAGAAGTTTGAAAACTCACTGTGCCTTCTCAGAAAAATCGGTAGCACGCACTTTTCAAGCAAGATATTACGCGATGCGATGTCTACAGCATGCAAACATGGTATTACGCGATGCGGTAATACCATTTTTGCGTGGTATGTTTTTTCTCGAGAAGCACCCTTTGGGACTTCAACTCGTAAATCGGTAGTACTTGACTTTGAATGGCGGAACTATCGCAGTATGGTAGTACCACATAGTACTGCGGTATTACCAATTGTCGGAATATTTTTTCTAGAGAGTCCCCGAGTAAAAACTTAATCGCCGAAATCGGTGATGCAGATATTAGCGGCGGAACAAACACATGGTCGTGTAATACCGCATTTACAACGGTAGTACTGCACAAAATTCCAACGCTAGTTCTCAAGCGTCCGACATAGCCGTTACTATGTGCTACATGATAAAGTCGGTAATACTGCACTTTGTACAAATGGGTAATATCGATTGCCACGATTTTTCGTGATTAATTTTATGAACGGCTAGTTTTGGTTGGTAAGGGTATAAATACCCTCCACCCTGCCCAAGGTAGGGTGCTGAGCTTGCATTGATCATCTTGAGCCCTAGAGTATTCACTCCACTCACTTTTCTCATTTGTGCACTCATTTTGAGTAGCCGGTGACTTCTTCAAGAAGATTATGAAGAAGTCTCGAGTCGATTGTGTGAGTGGTTTAGAGCTCACCATCTCGGGAGAGGAGGAAGAACTACCCTAATGATCGAGGAATAAAGCTTAATTCGTGGAGCGGTCCAAGAGCGCTTGGGCTTTCCTCAACGTGGACTAGGAAGACCGGCAAGTCTTCGATACTATAGGAAAATATCGCACGAGCCATTGTGATCTTTTTCTTACTCTCATTTAGTATTTCTATTATTAGTTGAGCAAATTTGATACCCGATATATTAACTTGTGTTTGTGATTGAATTGTTACTCAAATTGTTTAGAATTACTAGACTTGAGTAGGTGAGCTTTATTTATCAACTCTTGCATTGTGTTGAAATTGATAAAATTAGTTTAATTAGGCAAGAATTTTAAAACCTCCTATTCACCCCCCTCTAGTCGGTTATCCTTGCTCCTACAACTACCCGTGCCTACAGCGCCCGATTGCCATCCCTAGTGCTAGGTAATTGTACCGCGTATTATAGGTGTTGTATGTTCATATCACGTGATAGAATTGGATTCTACATATAACTCATTTTTTACAGAGTTGTGTGAATAGTGTAGTCCATTGTGTATGTGATGCATGTATGAGTTTTTTATGGTCTAAGCGTCATGTTGATTTATAGCCATTGGATATATATAATTGTATGACGGCTTGTGTGTCAACTAGTGATGCTTGATATTTTCATATGTAATTCATTATTAGCTATTAGGAGTAATAGCTATGTGGATGAATGTGGTGAAATCAAGTATTGATGGCTCAGGTGGACGAGAAACATGGTGGTGGAGATTACCATACATCGAGGGCCATACTATATCACGCTTTATATAATTTAATTTTGAAAGATTTTTGTTCCTGTTATACTATTATTCAAAATATTACTATCTTGGGTGTTTTTAACTTGATAGAATAGTATCCCTCCAGAAAAATCAAGTAAAACTTGATGCACTCCTATCAAAATTTTGATCATTAACTGGTAGGTCTACCAAAGTAGGTAGCCATTAATTATCTCAATGAGATAGGATAAAGTGTTGGACACTTCATAAATAATATTGGTTTAACTTGACTAGGTTATCAAAATAGTTTTGGGTTTAGAGGCATAGTGTTGAGATCGGGACATATGGATCTTACTCATACAAGAGTTGCATGTGATGCAATTAGCAAGGAGTTGTTGCAATTTGCAAGGGGTTGCTTACCTACGTCGCTAGGTTTCTAACAGTGATACCAAAGCTCACTACTATTTCATGAAATATGGATCTTGATTCGCTATATATTATTAGAGGGTACATAATTTTAAACATATAGTGAGAGTATCTTCTATTTAATTTTTTAATGGAAGATTTCACATAAAAATAGTGCTGAATTTTTTATTATACTTTTTATGTTGTAGACAATACCATCATCTATTTTCTCCACACTGAGTTTTATCATGCGATCTATTCTTGAAAAAGAAAAACTAAATGGAACGAACTTCATTGACTGATATCGCAACTTGAGAGTTATTCTCAAGCAAGAAAAGAAGAATATGTTCTAAAAGTTCTATATCCAGATGAACCAGTTGAAGATGCTACTCGTGCTCAAAAGAATAAGTATGAGAAACATTACAATGATTCACTTGATGTTAACTATCTCATACTTACTACCATGCATTCTAAGCTTTAGAAGCAATATGAGAATACGGATGCCTACAATATGATTGTGGGTCTTAAAGGCATGTTTGAGAACCATATATAGTGGAAGATACAACACCTCTAAGATATTGTTTGTATGCAAGTTAGCTGAAGGAAGTCCAGTCAGCCCTCATGTGATCAAGATGATTAGATACATTATAGTTTAAAAAAGTTTGGTTTTCCCCTTAGCTAAGAGTTGGCTGCTGATGTAATTCTCCAATAGTTCTCTCCGAGTTTTGAGTTAGTCATTTTGAACTTTCATATGAATGGTATAGAGAAATTAATGACCGAGTTGCTCAAGTCGGCAGAGGAGATCATTAAGAAAAGCTCCAATCATGTAATGATCGTTCAGAAAACTATCAACTTCGAAAAGAAAAATAAAAAGCTTGGAGCAAAAGAAAAGGCACGGGCAAAACTCAAGATGAGATCTTGAGTATCAAATCTAAAATCGTAAGCTCAAGATTGGTGGCACTGGTACTATTTGCTACCATTACAAGGGATTGGACATTGGAAGAGGAACTGCAAGAAGTACTTAGCAGAATTGAAAGCGAAGAAGGGAAGTAAGACTTCTACTTCAGGTATAAATGTTATAGAAATAAATATTGTTACTTCTCATGTTAGTTCTTGGGTATTTGATACTAGATCGGTTTCTCATATTTGCAATTTGATGCAGGGACTGATAAGGAGAGGAAGTTTAGTAAGAGGCGATGTTGATATTAGCGTGGGCAATGGAGCAAAATTTGCTGCATTAGTTGTTGGCACTTTACCATTTTTTTACCTTCAGCATTAGTTTTAAAATTGAATAATTATTATTATGTTTTTGGCTTAAGCAAAAACATTATTTCTACTTAATATTTGGGAGTAGAAGGATATGAGTTTAGAATAAAGAACAATTATTGTTTAATTTATTTGAATGATATACTTTATGGTCATGCTCCATTGATAAATTGATTATATGTTTTAAATCTTGAGGATGTACCTCTCTATATCATTAATACTAAGAGGTTTCGACCTAATGATCTGAATTCTACTTATATTTGGCATTGTTGTTTGGGTCATATAAATAAGAAGCGCGTGGTGAAACCCCATAAAGATGGTTTTCTAAATTCATTTGATTTTGAATCATTTGAAACATACGAGTCTTGTTTACATGGCAAAATGACTAAGACACCTTTTACTGGTTTAGGTGAGAGGGCAAATAAATTGTTGACCTTAGTACATTCAAATGTTTGTATACCAATGAGCTCAACAAGTAGGGGTGGTTTTCAGTAATTCATAACTTTTACCCATAACTTTTATCGATGACTTTAGTAGATATGGATACATCTACCTAATGAGGAATAAGTCTGAATCATTTGAAAAGTTCAAAAATTTCAGAATAAGATATAAAATCAACTTGTCAAGACAATTAAAGCCCTACGATTAGATCATAGAGGTGTATATTTGAGCCATGAGTTTGGTGATCATTTAAAATAATGTGGAATTGTTTCATAGCTAATTCCGCTAGGAACACCTCAATGGAATGGGGTGTTTGAACGACAGAATCAGACTTTGTTAGACATAGTTCGGTCTAAGATGAGCCAATCTGATCTGCCATTATCTTGTTGGGAGTATGTTGTAGAAATAGCCGTGTTCACATTAAATAGAGTTCCATCAAACGCCGTAGAGAAGACACCATATGAGATATGGACTAGGAAGGCCCGGTTGTCTTTTATCAAAATATAGGGATGTGAAGTGTATTTAGGCCCTATTTGGTACATCTCCTGCTCCCAGCTTCTCAACAGATTCTTATGGAGCTGTACCAAACACCCAGATTCTCAAAAATGATTAGATTCTGCTTGTCGCGAGAAGCAGACTCCAAAATGAACTAGAAAGGAGAAGCAGCATTTTGGTGGATTCTCGTGGGGAGCTGTTCACCCTACATCAAATCTGCCCATTAAAGTCCATAAAAATTACCCGCAAATTCCACTCAACTACCCCGCCCTTCCTCTCGCGCGCCCCTCTCCTCATTCTCGTCACGCCTCCCTCCTTCCTCCTCCTTCCCCTCTCGCGCTCCTTCCTCTCGCCCCGCCGCCGCCCTCCTCCTCTCGCCCCACCGCCTCCTCCCTCCTCGCGCCCACCGCCGCCTCCAAATCTCCCCCGCCGCCTCCTCCTCTCGCCCTCCTCGCCTCGCCTGCTCTCCAGATCACCTCGCGCGCCTCCCTCCTCCGCTGCGTCGCGGTCGGATCTCCCGCTTACCGCCCTTTCTTCTCGCGCCGCGCGCCTCCTCGAGATCTCACCCAACGCCGCCTCCGTCCGGTCCACGGCTGCGCCGCCGCCTCTATCCGGCCCACACAGACCGCCGCCGCCTCCCTCCGGTCACCATTGTTGTTTGCAAGATTCAGGTCTTCCTTGTGAGTACTAGTAGTTCTTGTCTTTTGAGTACTAACTGAGATCAACTAGTTGGTACTTTTGATGTGGATGATTACTTACAATTGCGAAGTGCTCGATGCAGACATTCATTTGATCAATTTTGATAGTAGATTTTGATTAGTTTTAACTATCCATTCTCATTACTCGATATGCCATTTCTACTAGTTTTCTCTTGAAACATAATCAGCACTAGCACTGTGTGATGTCAACAAGTCGAATTGTTGCAACTCTAACCCAAAAGGCAAATGTAATAATAGGGAGGGAAATGTGGTGATGTGTTGGTTGTTTTGCAAGTAAATATCGCTTATCCTGTTCTATTTGAAATCGTGCAAAGCTGAATTTCGATAAGCATTTTGTATGTTATTTGGTCAAGCTAAGATGTTGTGGCAAATATATATTTGGTTTAATATGTAGTTTGGGAGGATGCAATATTTTGATAGTTCTACTAAATTTTTGATATTATCTCTTGTGAAAGCAGTGGTTCGTTATTTTGAAAATTAGTGCATAGACAATAGAAGGGACAATACGAGTAATCGGTGATCATTTACAATTGATATACATTTGGCATAGTTTTGATTTGCCTTCCTTTGCATAGTGTCTTGCGATTTGCGGAACAAAAAGAGGAGGAAAAGGTGAGACCATTAGCCAAAGTTCATGTCTCTAAATTTGTGAGCAATATGTTATATGGGGTGCTCGACATGCAGAGGATGTTTCTCTGTAGTGTTCATTACTTGTGCTAGCTATTACTTGTTCATGAACACATCGGTTCTTATACATGAGTTTTGACTTGTTCAAGACATCTTTACTATTCTATACATGTGCAATCCAAGCGGATCGATGGAGGTTTTGAAGGCAAAATCAAGAGAAGAATGTCAAGATGGCTATGTCCATTGATCTTTGCGGTGGTTCTAGCTTTCGTGCTAGTTAGTAGCTTGATGTAGAATTCATGGTAGTTAATTCAATTTTGTTTGGTTCATTTTAATAAAGAATGATGTATATATTGGCAATTATTCTAAACCGTCGAAGTGATGTTAATTATGTATGCATGGACGAATGGATTGCTTCTTATGAAAGGATGAATGCACAAGTATCTAGTAATTACAGTTGTTGAATTGCTTGTTGACTCCGTTGGAATAAGGGAGTGCTCGCTTTGTTGTCATTGCAGCGACAATATCATGTGATATCACATTTAAATCGACTCTACTCCGAAATTTGTAGATAAATTTCATAAATTTGTGTACACATAGAAAGGAGTAAGAAACAAATAAACTTCAAGTGCTAAAACTAAGGGTAACATGGTCTTTTCCTCAAATCTCCTCTTTATGAATCGAGCCAACCCACTAGCCAAACATTTTTCTGAGGTAGCTCTAGATTCTCAGAGAAGTGGATTCTACAGAATCTAGAGCGTGTGAAAAATGAGAACTGAGCTCTACCAAATAGGCCCTTAAAATGTTTGACATCCGATAAACTCACACCTAAATCTGGTAAATGCTTCTTCGTGGGGTATACTAAGGAAACTAAAGGATATTAAGTTAATAGAAGGGTTGAAAATAAAGTGTTTATTTCCCAAAATGGTGTCTTTTAGAGATAGAATTTCTCTCAAGAAGAGTTAGTGAGAGCACGGTGAGACTCAAGAAATTCAAAGATATCGTAAAATATTTCAACTTCTCTTCAACCTCTATAGAGTGTACAAGATATTGTAGAAACTGTGGAAGAGACACCAACCCCACGTAGGTTTGAAAAGCCACGCTAATTACCGATAAGGTATCAACATAATATTTTATTGTTAGACAATGATGGGCCTAAGATTTATGAGGAAGCGATGATGAGCTCGGACTCTCAGAAATAGCTTGGAGCCATGAAATCCAAAATTCAATCCATGTATGATAATTAAGTTTAGAACTTGGTTGATCCACTCGATAGTGTAAAAATCATTGAGTGCAAGTGGGTTTTTAAGAAAAAAATCGACATGGATGTAAATGTTCACATCCATAAGGCACGACATTGGCGTATGGTTTCAAACAAATTCAAGGTGTTGACTATGATGAAACCATCTCGTCCGTCACTATGCTTAAGTTTGTCAGATCATTCTAACTATTACTGCATATTTTGAATATAAGATATGGCAGATGTATATCAAAACAGCTTTCATAAATGGGAGCCTAAGTGACCATGTGTACATGATATAACCTGAGAGTTTTGTCGATCTCCAAATCGCTAGAATGATATGCAAGTTTCGTGAGATTTATTTATGAACCAAGCAAACTTCTCTGAGTTGGAACGCTCGCTTTGATGAAGTAGTCAAAAGGTTTGGCTTCATAAGAGCCTTGTGTTTATAAAAAGGCTAGTAGGAGCGCATTTATTTTCGGTCCTATATGTCGATGACATATTATTGATCGAAATAATATTTCTATACTTCAATCACAAGTCTTCATTAAGAAATAGTTTCTCTATGAAAGATTTAGAGAGGCAACATATATTTTAGCCATAAAGATCTATAGAGATAGAACTAAAAGACTAATTGGATTAAGCCAAGATATGTATATTGATAAAGTGTTGAAACGGTGCAACATACATGATTTCAAGAAGGGTTTTTTGTCTATGCCACATGGTATTAGTCTTAAAAAGACTCAATGTCCTTCAACACCAGATGAACGAGACCGGATAAGTAAGATTCTATATGCTTCCGCCATTGGATCTATCATGTATACCATGCTTTATACACGTCCGATGTGTCATATGTTTGTAAGTGTTACAAGGATATTAGTCAAATCTGTGAAGGTCATGGATAGTTGTAAAAATATCTTAAAATACTTAAGAAGAACTAGAGATGTGTTCCTTGTTTATGGAGGTGGGGAAGAGTTAGTCGAAATAGTTACACTCGATACTAGTTTCTAAACCGTTAAAGATAATTTTTATCGCAGTTTGGATTTGTGTTTTGCTTTAATGGAGGAGTAGTGAGCTGAAAAGTTCTAAGCAAGTGACTATTGCCGATTTTACAACAGAGGGTGAGTATATTACTTCCGAAGTCGCAAAGGAGCCCTGTTGGATAAAAAAATTCATCTCTGAGCTGGTATGGTCTCTATCGCTTCTAGTTCATTGAATTTTGATAAAAAGTTCATCTCTCGAGTTGGGTGTGGTCTCTACTACTTCTAGTTCAATGAATCTCTATTGTGATAATAGTGGAGCCATTGCGTAAGCTAAGGAGCCTAGATCGCATAAAAAATCCAATCATATATTTCAGTGCTTTCACCTCTTTACGAAATTATTGATAGAGGTGATGTTAAGATATGCAAAGTACACACGGATTTAAATATTATCGATTAGTTAACAAAGCCTCTTCCATAGCCAAAGCATAAGACATACACAGGAGCTATGGATATGAGATATTTGCATGATTGACTCTAGTGCAAGTGGAAGATTGTTAGTGATATGTCTTAAAGGCAATTATGGAGATGATTATATCACTTCCATATTTATAATTTTTTGGATAATATGTTATTTTGTCCCTTGAATAAATATCTTCATATTGATAACAAGTATATGACTTATTTGTAGAACTCTCTATTCATGTTTTGATGTTATTCTAAATTATCCCTAATCTTATATCATTATGTGGGATAATTACGATTTACATATCAGCACCTGTATTGATGGATGATTATATTTCACGGATCGTAGATATGGGATATCAATTCAATAATGTGGACATCTATTAGAGAATATGATGTTGGATTGATTCACCATGAGACACTACGAGAATTATTATATTTTTAAGTGTCATTAGTTGATCTCGTATATATGTATGTAGGATCCTTAGATTTGAGATCACCATTATTTTCTATAATGCAAAAATTTACTTAGGAGGTATCAAACACTACTCCATAACTAAGTGGTTATAAAGGTAGCCTGATTTACTATGAAACATGCGGAGGAATATGAGCGTATCAAAATGGAATTTGCTCCTCCTATATAGCAGAGAGATGTCTCCGGCCTCTTGATGTGGTTGGATTAAGGAAGTGCATGACCATGCCGAATGTGGTTGAGGGATAATTGATAACCGAGTAATCCATTATAGGTTTGAGTGAAGGATTGATCTATCATAGGGTGGTATGTTTCGCCTTGAGTTCAATCTGGTATCACGAGGCAAAGAGATCGGTATATAACACTATATAGGTTCGTTCGATATGATTTTTATGTATATTTGGGAGTCGTTATGTTCTGCTAGGGACCACTACCGACTTATGGATCGAAAAGAGTTTTCAACCACAAACAAATATATATGAACCTACAGGGTCAGACACTTAATGGGCTGGAACGATAAGTGCCCAGATAATAGTTTTTGAGTGTGGATTCGATCTCTACTCATATCGGATAAAGATCCGATTGGAGGCTATATTTGGAGAGGTGCGGGGTTGAGAGAGGCATCTTAAAACACACACCCGCGAAACCTAATCGCCACCTCTTATAATCTCTACTATGCGTGTTGGTGTTAGCACGCGATGCACGATGTTCCGCCCCGACATGTGGATCTCAGAGAGGCGTTATTATGATCGCCGCGCTGATCGAAAAGATCACGAAGAGGAGACGGTTGCATGAGGACGATCAACCACTTCTACTACATTGACATGCTCTTCGTTGAATTGGTTGCTTCCACTTACTACTGCTGTATTGTGCATCTAGTGGTAACAATCTATGATCTCTTACTCGTATAGCTTCTTAATTTATGTGGTAGAAAATTTTTATTTGTATTAGTGTTGCCTATCCGTATCTTAACGTTTGGACACAGGTGAAAAGTAAGATCTTGATCCTGTGCTGCTGGTTTGTTGCATCGTGACTGACTTCTAGTTTCGTTGTGGAGATTACTAGCGGCCAAGCTGACTAGCAGGGATATGATTTTGGGTGACAGGGCAGAGCGCAATGGAGTCCATGGATCATGTGAGCGTGAGACTAGCAGATATGGAAGAAACAGAGTAGGTTTAGGGAGAAGCAGGTCTTGGACAATCTAAGAGCATGCTTGGCAGAGATAGCTTATCCAAACTTGGCAATTTACTGGAGGCTTCATCTTATTTGGAGTCTATGGTACAAAACTTTGATTACTAGTGCTCTGTCACCCAAGAAGCTTTAAGATTAGCACATCTGCCCTGTCACCCAAGAAGCTTTAACGATCAGCATATCTGGTCTATCTTCACTTCTGCTGACCCACCGCAAAAGGTTCTTGAAACTTAGCCAAACATGGCTTCAACCCTGTAGTGCGGTGCAAATTAAGTCCAATGTGCACCACGATACGCATCAAGATCAGTCTCCCTCCAAATTGGGCCGCCAGCTGAAGAATCGGCAAGAGAAAATCTTGTCAGACAAGTTCTTTCGGAGCGCGCGCATCGAACGCCCCACGAAGCGCACTCATCCATCCGAATGCCGCTCGCCGCAACTCAAGACGCTTCGCCTTGCCGTGGTCGATCGATCGAAGAGGAAGACACAAGGGCAAACAAATCACGAGATCCAAGATACAGAGAGAGGAGAGGGCTAGCTCGGCCGAGATCATCTCGATTGATATGCCGCCGCATGCTACCGAATTGTCACGCGCTCTGGGTTCTGGGCCGGGTGGAGGATGAACGGCAACGGCGGTGGCGAAGATGGTGGATGCGACCATGCTGGGCCCGATCTCGACGCAGCTCAAGGGGTACTTCTCCCAGGGCGGGGCCGACGTGCGGCGGATGAGACGGTTGGAGGAGACGGTCCAAGAGCACAAGCGCGCTCGCGCCGAAGTCGCCAGGAGAACACGCGCTCACGGGCGGAGTCGCACAGGAGACGCGGTGAGCCCCGCCGCTGCTTGCCATCGGCGCGAGGATCGCAAGAAACGCCTCGACATCGCCATGCATAAGGCCTATCACAACGGTTTGGAACCGTCATCACGAGCGGTTTGCCAACCGCCTGCTTTTGTGTCGATGATAATAGGTGGTTATCACAGACGGCTCCCGAGCCGTCTGTGATAATCGACATTGTCTGCATTTGCTTGTGCAAACAACCGCCTGCGTGATAGTCTACTTTCACGACGCGGTTAAACAACAACCGCTCGTGATAGACACGATATCACGAGCGGTTCTGTTCTCAACCGCCTCGTGATACTCGCAATATCACAGCAGAGCGCTTGTGTCTATCACTGCATAGATTTTCAACAACGAACCGCCTGTGGATAGCAATTGCAACAAAGCTAGCTTTATTTGCCGTTTTTGGCTAGCCTCGGGATATACTAGCCATGCCCTCTCAAAACAAGCAACAAGATTACAACATATATAAGAATAACATACATTGCGATTAGACAGATCCGACAAATGAATCACATACAATATTGCAACTCAAAGTTACACGTATAAGTTAATTGCAACTCAATTGAATTACAAATGTAACAAACGCCAACAGTGATCACATACAAATATAGAATGAAAATCGCCACATCGTTTCGACAAATGAGTTGTTTGATTAAGCACACAACCGAGTGATTTGTACAATTGCATCTAATGTTTCAACATCTAATTATCACCATTCTTTGGGTAGAACTCTCCACCTTGTTTATACACTTGCCCTACTAAGAACCCGAGAGTGTTGCACTAATTTCGACGAGTTGGTCAAGATCATATGTACTTACGTGAATCCACTACCGCGCTAGGAGCAATGAGTCATTAATTAGCATGTGTGTATATACATATATAATCAAAAAATAATAATTATTGCAAGGACATGACAAACATCTGGATCATTGATCTTACTATCCATGATTTCCTTCATATGGCGGCAAACGAGAATCCACACACGCTGTTGCCTCAGTAGTTGCCGTGGCACCGCAAAAATTGCATTACGTACATAGGTATTGTCAATTCTAGAGGCATTATAACAAAGTGTGATATAGGATTGTTGTGTTGTAGCGGTACTGAAATCGCGTGTTGTGTCGCGCGTGTCACTAGATTTGTCGTGTCTTCCTCCCTAGGCAACATAAGCAGCAAACGACCTACGTGATTCAAAAAAGTTAGCCTCGGCGGTTGCAAACGAAGGAAATATTACGATAGAGTTATGTATGGAGGAAATGAGTTTACTTGTTAAGTACTTCTTACACACAACTGAAGTCGTGGTTGCTCATAAGTAGGGAATCAAGGTATATTACCTTGCTCCACTTTGGTATAATCACAATCAAAATCCAGTGTTGCCTAGTCATGTACACACCATAGTGATTAATTCTAAGTTCATGCTGCATGTAAAGTACAAATAAAACATGTATGGCAACTAGTGAAGCACTTACCCTTGGTTGAAAGGAAACATGACGTACTCCTTGTCGATGTAAGCACGCAATCCCCTCGTTATGTAATCTTGGACGAAAGATTCATTACCTTTGATAACTTGTTCGGAGACTAAGTGAAGATCGAGAAAACCCACCGGTTGTCGCGATCACCGGACTCGTTGGATCGTGCATCTATACATAAGGAAAGAGTAATGACATTTATCGGTATAACGTGAATGTAGAACTTCATTGTACAAAGACACTTACGATGTCGTCCAAAGCGTAGAAGCGGGGCGTCGAGTTCGCCAAGATTGAATAGTAAAATAAGTCTTGAATGTCACGACGATGTAGCTCGTGGTCGTGGAGGAAATGCTGCTCGTATATTTCACAGATGAATGCACTCACGGATTGGCTTCATGTTGGACTTCTCCATGTACTGCATGCAATGTATTGCAAATCATGCCAAGCCCGGTAATTGTGACTCAGTGGACCGACACTCCTAGACTGAACTTCCATGGCACGGAGACTTATTTTTCTTCCTTAAGTCTTATAGCCTCGCTTACGACACGTTCGGTATGCGTCTCGGCGGAGCCATGCAACAAAGCTCCAACCGAGCCGAGGTGGAGCCACCAGAGCCGATGTGACAGTCCAGTATGATGTCCTCTTAGGACACCGGATGTGGAGATCGTGGCACGGACAAGTCGAGGGCAATGTCCTATTCGCCACAAAATGAATGTGTGGATAACATCCCCTAATGTCTTAATCTCTTCGCTTGGGGCTTCTCAAGAGGGACGATCTTAAAATATCATTAATCATGTCCACTGGACCTTTATGAAACCGGTCTACTTGTACACCGTGCACCAACAGATTTGACATCAATGGATACACCATCCCCGCCCGCACAACGGAATAGAGCCAATAAGCGACTTGAGGATGCAAGGCATGGGCCCCTACATAACGACACAAGATGAGTTAAGGTGTCCACCAGAGAGATCTATGCAGCATTCTAAAGAGGTGCATTACCTGAATGTCATCGATAGGTAAGCGGGCGTCACTATATTTAGTATTTGGTGTGGACGCGCAGCTACTGCGACGTTTAGGGGGACTGGGTACCGCAGTAGTAGGGGTGGGTTGCGATTGGTTGCGGACTTGTCTCAGGTATTCCCTCAATGAATCTATCTCTCCTCGAAGTGAGGCAGTCTGCTCTTGAAGTGAGGCAGATAGTTGTTCCTGAAGTTGAGCACGAAGCTCCTATTTCATTTGGTCGTTGCTGTACGCCTTGGATATCTTCCTACTCCTATATGTCTCGGAGTAATCTGGAAATCCGTGCTTCCAAGATACGTAAACCCCCAAGCCTCGTGTGCGACCTGGGTGTTCCTTGTTTCCCAAGGCCTGTGATAGTAAATCTCTCTCTCTGTATTCTTGAAAGGATCCACGAGAAGATTCGGTAGTCAATGATTACTGCAAGAGGCAATTAATCATGTTATTTTTGAACCCATGAAGTTCAAGAGGTGTTAACAACTATGTAGTTTAACTTATCTTACCAGGCGTTAGGACACTTCCTCATCTGCGGGGTTTTTGAAAGAGACACTCGAAGATGTGGTTGATGACCTTGCTCTTAACCAGCTCGGCGCGCGTTTGATCTCGGCAAATGGCGGGAGGCCTCCGATCGAGTGCGACTCAAATCCCGCATCCTCCACTGCGGATTTTACCACGCATTTCGCGGTGCCGAGTCTGTGAGGGTGAGTGTTTTGTGATTGGATAGCCTTATGCGTCGCACTTTGTTGTTCAAATTCAGCCGTTGTCTTCATCTGCACAAAGGCCTCCCATGCTTCCGGCGACACGAAAGGATATTTTGTGAAGGGCGTAAGATCCTTGGCCACGTACCGCGTCACAAGAGTGCTCTTAAAATTCTTCCATACTTTTCCCATTGTGAGGAGCGCGTGCCGTCGCACGAGTCCCTGTACTTCTGCTGGGATCTCGAACGAATGTGTAACTTCCTCCTATAGCTGATTTTTGTGATCGTTTGACAACTCTCTCCAGCTTGCTATGGTGATGGGGACCCGTTCCCTTTCAATTATCCCGCAGGTACTCCGAAATGATGCCACTGATTTCTTCGGTTGCAGAGGGACCCCATCCGGAGATACCACCGTGATGGTCATTCGGCCATCTGGCCTTTTCGATACTCCTCGACCACGCTTAGTTTTCCCAATCTTGGGAGCGTGAGACCCAAATGACGACGACGAAGCCTGTGAGGACGCCATCTCTCTTCTAAGAAAAAAATAACTGCAATGTGTCACTAGCCTGTGAGGTGTGGGCCTAAGCAAAGTTCTATGAAGCAAATGACACACTCTAGTGTATCCAGTTCATTGAAACGGATACACTCGAGTGTGTCACTAGCTTCATGCCCTTTGAAGGTCTATGTGGCATATATTTTTGGATGACTATGTGGACGCAGTGAGGTGTGGTATATCTCTAGCTATAGCTAGCTGCTAATAATTCATATATAGCAATATAATTAGTATGATTATGTGAGCACAAAGATGACATCAATCGAAATACAAATGTCATAACATGTATGTAATATATGAATTGAGCATACCATTTGAAATATAACACATATCCAAATACAAATGACAAATGAATTTAACATATCCATCAATCTAGCATGTGTAAATTCGGCCAACATATATATCAATATGACAATCCAGCATGTGTAAATTCGGCCAGCATATATATCAATATGACAATGTAGCATATATATCACTATGACAATGTAGCATATATATATCAATATGACAATATAGCATATATATCACTATGACAATGTAGCATATATATCAATATGACAATGTAGCACATATATATCAATATATCAAACATTAAACATGAATAACGTATCTTCATTATTCTATATGAAACATGAAACAACTAGCTAGAGTCGGGGGAGGAGGGCACCGGAGTCGGGAGGAGGGCGCCGGGTTCATGGGGAGGAGGCGGCTAGAGTCGGGGCGGGAGCCGGCTTGGGGGAGGGAGGCGTCGGGAAGGAGGGCACCGGAGTCGGGGGAGGGAGCGGCGGCGGGAGGGCGCGCGTCGGGAGGGAGCGCGGCGGAGGGCGGCATCGGAGGAGCGCGGCGGGAGGGCGTGGCGTCGGAAGGCGGCGCGCGGCATCGGGAGGAAGGGCGACGCAAGAGATACGGGCGCCAAGATTAGAGTGCGAGAGTGCGGAATCGCGCCTAAGTGGCGGTATTTATATGGAGAACTATCACGACGGTTCCTTAAAGGAACCGTCAGGATAGTTCTATCACGACAGTTCTATAACTAAACCGCTCGTGATATTATATTATTATAGACGGTTATATGTTACAAAACCGCTCTGTGATAGTATGCTATCACAGAGCGGTTCGTTATTTAGAACCGCTCGTGATAGTATTACTATCATGCGGTTGCTTACCTTATAACCGTATGTGATAATATAATATCACAGACGACGTTATAAGTGAGAACCGCTCGTAGGCTATATCGCGACGGTTCTAAGTGTATAACCGCTCGTAATAAGCCTTGCCCACCGCTTGTCGATCCGTAATAAACCTTTGCCTACTGTTGTAAACTACACTACCAAAGATTCAATAAGATCTCTCACGAGTGTAATCAATATAACTACACCTACCAAAGATACAAATTCACAAATACATCATATACAGTTCCTGAGTCATTTTACAATTACAATAAAACATATATAGTTACATTTATTACACATAGCTATTTTATTTTAAATAAAGCCCTTCACGATGATCGACACGCATATAGCTTGTTTCATCGCCTTGTTCTTCCTCGAGCCTGATGCCGTCTCCGAATGGAGGCAAATCATCAAATTGATTGTATTTTTCCTCATCCACAACATTCTCAACTCCGACAATCCTTATTTTTCCCTGAAGAACTACATGGCGCTTCTTATTTGCCGGGTCGGTTACATAAAATACTTGTACAACTTGCCTCGCGAGTACGAATGGTTCGTCTTTGTATCCTACACATTCGATGTCCACGGTAGTGACACCGTACTTGTCGACCTTTACACCCCGTGGGAGATGGACCCAACGGCACCGAAATAGAGAAATCTTGAAAATTACGTAGTCAAGCGCCCAAATCTCCTCTATAAGCCCGTAGTACGAGATTGGGCCAGCGGTACTGACGTGCGCATCATAGGCATCTATGCGGACACCGAGTTCTCGCGGTGCTCTTTTATCCCGACCATTGTATAAAATGTGTAGCCATTAATGTCATATCCTTGCCATGTCACAATTGTAAATTTTAGCCCTTTTGCCAACCATTGTAGTGTTTCACTTGACGACCTTCTAGTCAATTGCGCCTTCAACCATTCGTTGAACTGACGGTTATGTTGTCTCGTGATCCAAACTTCTGACTGGCCCGCATTCTCTTGACGTAGCATGTCCTTGTGCTCTTCAATATATGGGGTCACTTCAGTCATGTGTTGTAAAACTGTGAAATGGGCTTGAGCATACGTATTTTGATCCGGAGTTATTGCTTTCTTTCCGATAGTCCCGATACCCTCTAACCTCCCCTTGTGACGAGATACAGGTACACCTATCGGATCGACCTGAGCCATGTAGCCGATGCAGAATTCAATGACCTCTTCTGTTGTATAACCTTCGATGATGCTACCCTCCGATCGAGATCGATTGCGTACATAGGACTTGAGAATTCCCATGTATCTCTCGAAAGGGTACATATGACGTAAAAATACGGGGCCGCATATTTTTATCTCTTTCACAAGGTGGACAATGAGATGGACCATGATATCAAAAAATGATAGAGGGAAATACATCTCTAGATGACATAGAGTTGTCACCACCTCGGTTTGCAGAGCATCTAGTCCATCGGGATCAATGATCTTCTGAGCAATTGCGTTAAAGAAATAACACAGCCTTATGATTGTCACTCGAATCTTGTTCGGCAAAATACTTCTAATTGCAACAGGTAGCATTTGTATCATTAGCATATGGCAGTCGTGGGAATTCATGCCAATTAATTTCAAATGTTCCATGGAAACAATTTTCTTCGTGCTGGTGGAGTGACCGGATGAAACTTTCACACCATGTAAGGACTAGCACAGTTCAATTCCCTCAGACTTAGACAGAGTGTAGCAAGTGGGGGAAGGTATGTCCGGCCTTTATCGATCTCTATCGGTGCTAACTCGGTCCTGATGTTCATAGCGACCAAGTCACGCCTTGCGTTAACACCATCCTTAGTTTTATCAGGAATGTTCAATAAGAGACCAATCAAACTGTCACATACATTCTTCTCTACGTGCATGACATCGATGCAATTGCGAACTTCTAAGTGCTCCCAATAAGCCAAGTCCCAAAATAATGACCTTTTTTTCCACATGTTCTTCCTCAATTTACGCCCCTTTCCAAGCACAATGTTTATATCCTTGACCATATCATACACCTCTTTCCCGCTAAAAGGTCTTGGTACTGAGTCATCTTCTTTTTTTTCCATCAAATTATTTTTTTATCCTGCGGTATGGGTGATACTTTGGAAGGAACCTACGGTGACGCATGTAGACAGTTTTACGCGAGTTGTTCAACCACATACTCTCGGTATTGTCTAAGCAGTGCGGACACGCTTTGACTCCTTTTGTACTCAACCCTGACAGGTTACCAAGGGCAGGAAAATCATTAATGGTGCGAGTAACAACATAGCGTGAGAGTAAAGTTTTCTCGCTTGTCCACATCCCATACATGTACCCCTTCGCTCCACAAGATTGCAAGATCTTCTACCAATGGTGCTAGGAACACATCAATATCGTTGCAAGTTGCTTTCGCCCTGGATAAGTAGTGACATCAAAATATACTTCCACTTCATACACACCAAAGAGGAAGGTTGTACATGCATAGAGTCACGGGCAGTGCTATGCTCACGCTCATGTTACCAAAAGGATTCATTCCATCAGTACTCAACCCAAACCTTATATTTCTCGGTTTCACACCGAAATCTACAAACATCCTATCGATGTTCCTCCACTGGGCAGAATCAATAACATGTCTTATCATTCCGTCTTTCTTACGCTGCTCCAAGTGCCAACGCATCAATCTTGCATCCTTACGGTTTGCAAATAAACGCTTCAAACGGGGGATTACAAGAAGATACCACAACACCTTAGCAGGATGTCCTTGCTTTAGCTCGATGCCCTTTCCATCATCAGAGTCATTTTTACGCTTGTATCGGGATGCTTTGCACACCGGACAAACATTTAAGCTAGCATACTCTTTACGGTACAGGATACAATTATTCGGACATGCATGTATTTTTTCTACTTCTATTCCTAATGGACAAAGAATCTTCTTGGTTTGGTAGGTGGTTCTCGGCAACACATTTCCCTTTGAAAGCATGTCTGCTAGGAGACCTAACAATGCCGTGAAACTCTTGTTGGATCAACCATTGCTTGCCTTCAATTTCAGTAGTTCTAGAACTGATGATAACCTTGTGTATTGCGGCTTGCATCCCGAGAACAAAGGTTTCTCCGAGTCCTCCATCAAGCCCTCGAATTTACCAAACTCTCTCTCACTGTAGTTCTCTTCTGCATCACGTAACATCTGATCCAGATTGTCATTCTGCGATTCATCTGCAGCCTCATGATCAAAAGCACAGTCTACAACTGGCATATCGTTGTCCCCATCGACTATGTCATAACTACCAGCTTCTTGTGTACACTTCTCTTCACCGTGACTGGTCCAACATTTGTACCCTTTTCTGAAACCCCTTCGAATCAAGTGAGTTTCGACCATACTGAGTTGCTAAACATCTTGAGATTATCACAATCAATACATGGACAAGACATATATTTTATCCTCTTCTTTAACATATCCACTCTACGCTCTTCTAAAAACAGACACGCCAATAATATACTCTTCACTCACACGGTTCTCAATATACATCCATTTGATCCATTTCGCTAACTACACAAGTAACAAATGGTTGCCAAAAATGATTATTACCGCAACTACATAGCATATAAATTATCATCTCTACACCTTCCATTACAAAAACATATATATAAGCATAATTAAAAGTAATTGAGTACTAACCTCGATCGATCACTAAGAAGACGCGATATATTTTCACCCCGAACTCCCAAAAGCCGCCGCTTGCTCCACCGATGCGCGCGCAATAAAAAATAGATCTCGTGTTTACACCGCCCAAGTATTAATAGTGCAATTTATCACAGGCGGTTATTAACACAAACCGCTCAGTGATAATTCATATCAAAGACGGTTTGTTATACTAACCGCTCAGTGATAATAGAGACATCACAGGCGGTTCGTGTTAATAACCGCTCAGAACTATCACGCACGGTTATTAACACGAACCGCTTTGATTTCTCTATTATCACCGACGGTCGTATTAATAACCATCTCGTGATAGTATCACGAAAGTGGCGATGAACCGCTCGTGATAGTTAAGCACGACGGTTCCGTATGAACCGCCTCGTGATTTACCCGCCCAAAGATAGCTTTGCTTTGTAGTAGTGCGAGCAGCAGAAGCTTTATCATTGCTAAGTGCGTCGCAATTAATATTACATCATGTTGCACAACTGATTGCATGCGTGCGCGTTTTAACGCTTTTATCGATCTAGTTAACCAGAAAAACGTATTTGATATATTACCAGTTCATATACTACCGTTGGTACATCAGGCAGCAGGGGAGCATGCACATGTGCCTTCTATGTCGACTCGACGTGCAATGATTTGGAGTTTCTTTTGCGTTTCGTCCTCTGTTAGATGCACGTGCATCTTTGTAATTTGTATGCGCGCTGCTATGATTTTAGTCGACATGTTCGTTTTTAAGCTCCTTTTTGTCATATGACTCGTCTTGTCTAGGGTTAAGGGTTCAGGTTATGTTCGCACGTCGGTGACGGGTGATAGATAGAGTAAACAACAATTGTTTTCCGTTTTTCACCTTCTGGAAACTTGACAAATTATTTCTTGGCGAAACACTAATCTATGGGCGTACTTCGCTATCTTTTTTGAGACGCAAACTCCCGAAACAATTTGGATTGGGCGATATGCGCGGCCCTGTCCAATGTGGTTTATAAGTCGTAGTCTTTAACTTTTTTATATTATAGTGACTGTTAAATTTTTTTAAATAATTAAATTTAAAAGATAAAAAACGTTATATTATCATAAATAATATAAAAGACTAAAAAAACAAAATTAAAAAAATCAGAAGCCAGAAATTAAATCTTTAACGGCTTGAACGTGATGTGAATCAAATGCAACATTAATCGACAGAGCTAGCGACAGAATATGCAGTACACCTGACTTGTAGGGCCGCTCAGCGTTCACTGTCGTCTGCGTTCAGCGACAGATGCCAGCGACAAGGTTACTGTAGTTTTTTGTTATTATTTGATTTTTTTTGATTTTTTGGTTTTTTGTTTTTTTTCATATTTCTTTGTATTGTAACATGTCACTTTTATTTTTATATTTTTTAAATTTAATTATGCCTAATAACCAACTCAGTTACAGTAAAATTTCAATAAAAAATCAGAAGCCATCGCTATTCCGAACGCTACCTCACCTCATTCATTGATCTACACATACTCATGTGTTGTGGGATATGACGGTTCACGCTCTGGAAGTATGATCCCGGCTCAATTTATCGCTGATGTTTCATCACAAAAACAAAAATTTTGGCATGGTTAATTGTAGCTTATTAATGTTTGGTAAAAGGCCCGTTTATTTGGGATTTAACTTTTGACTTTTGGTTTTTAACTTCTAATTTCTTAATTTCATATTTTTACAGTTTTTGGTTTTTTGGGCTTTTGTCTTTTCTTTTTTATTTCTTTACATTATTTTATGGTAGGTTAAACTGTTTTTTATTTTTAAAAAGTTTTAATTTAGTTATATAAAAAATTACCATAAAATATTGTGTAAAATAAAGTAATTATAATACTAAATAATAAAAAATAAATTGAAATGAGCACTTAAGAATGTGACATAGGTGCAAGGAAGCAGGCATATAGCAAGCCAAATGTTGCCAGGTAAGGACATATGTACAAGTACTACGTATCACCAAATAAGGAGGTACACCGTACACGTAGCGCCGTTCAAAAAACGCAAAAAGAAAAAAAAAGAAAAAAAGGTACACGTACGAGAGGTAAGGACACATGTACGGCTACGTGCCTTCAATCTTGTGTGGAGTATCCGTGTGCTGTCATGAACTAACTCGTGTATGGAAACAGTGTTTTTTATGACGTTGGTATCGAACCAGTATACGTTAAAAGACTTCCAAGCCACCTCGATCGATAAACGTTGGCCACCGAGTCACCCGTTCAATTTTACCCGTTGGATCTACCGGTGGAATGGTTAACTCTCAAGAAGTGTGATTCGTGCTCAATTCATCTTCACCCTTATACCGCCTGTTCGTACATGTAGCTACCATAGATCCCTCTCCATAAAAAAGATAGATTCCTCGCCATTTGTTTCGTTTCTAATAGTTGTTTCCGAACATACGTAGTCAAAATTTTTAAAGTTTAATTAGAAGTAATACGGTGTAGTGTAACCATAATTGAAACTCTTAAGAATTAATTGAGATGACCAAGTCACCTGTTATATATCCAGAACGGAAATAGGCCACAACGGTTGGCATCTTTATAAACTCTAAAAGTTGCATGCATAGCTCGAAGGAGTCTTTGGCCAAAGCTATACATATACGACATATTCAAGACGCAAGTCGATGATGAAGTAAACTCACCTTGCGGCTAGAAAACTAGGCATCATACTGGTTGAATTAATTAAGCAACTGATCCAAGTGTAGGCCCTGTTTTGAACACGAATTTCTTTTAACTCCATAGGAATGACACTGCGTCGTGTGAAACTCCCATGGTCTGCATGCGGGCCAAAGCCTCGACGAACAACGTACCAACCGGCAGAAGCCAACGCGCGGGGAACGGAGCCCCCTGCCGGCTGAAGTATCTCGATCTGTCGGTGTGGTTCCTTCCTCGAGAACCGCACCGTTGCCGTTCCAGGAAACGACGACGGGCGGGGCGATCCGCGTCCGCCGTTGCTGGTGCTCCTGTCCCCCGGGCCGCCTGCCTCTGCCATCATATCGCTCGCACCACATTCCTCGGATTCCCTAGTACTCCCGTCTGCCGCTGTCCCCCTTGTGCCGGCCCACTGGGCTCCACGCGTCCCCCTCATCACTTACCTCCCCGGTGTCCAAGCTCGAATCCTAGGCTCGACACGTCCGTTCACATCCACACACACACGTATGTATATTTAATAGAAAAAATATGTATTCATAATTTTTGAAGGTATTGAATAAATCTAGGATTTCTAGCAGACTATGTGTAATATAAGAACCGTATTCACCGGCATACGGCTTCCTTTGTGTACTATAAAAAAATATCTCCCCCCGTTCTCCCCTCTCCACCACCCCATCTCCCATTTCAAATCCCACCACCACGCCGCCCCAAACGGTCACCCGTCATACACACGCTAGCACTACTCGCGTCGGCTCGGCTCGGCTCCGACCGCTCGATCCATCGATCCGGCTGCGGCGGCGCCATGGCCTCCTCTAACCCCGCCGCGGCCGACGCGGGGCAGCAGAAGCCGGAGGCCGTGGCGGTAGCGGGGGCGGGGGGAGGCGATGGGCCGGCGTTCGGCGCAGCGGAGCAGGCGCCCAGGAGGCCCGCGGCGGCGCGGAAGGAACGCGTGTGCACGGCCAAGGAGCGGATCAGCCGCATCCCGCCCTGCGCCGCGGGGAAGCGCAGCTCCATCTACCGCGGCGTCACCCGGTACGTACGGCGCCTGCCTGCCTTGTGTCGCCCCGTGCAAACGTGGTACCTGCTGGTTGCTTTGGATTTGCGAACGGCACAGTAGAACGTTTAGGTCGCTATTAAGCTTCTATATATACAATGCTTCCTTGGTTTGATCTCTGGTGCTTAATCCGTTGTTTGTCTGTGCTCCGTCGCCATGTGGTACCCGCGATTCAAGATCTATGATTTGTTTGCGATGTTTTCGTGTTCGTATGATTGGATGGGTTGCGTGCGGTGCGGAGGCTTATCTGTCATGGAATTGTGTTGGCTGTGGCTGGAAATGAGATATCAAATTCTTAAGGAACTTGGCACGTTTAGTATATTGAGCTCAACATAGTTTGTGTATAAGCTCGCTTAAGGAGCTCGAGCTCAATTCTTAAGGAACTTGGCACGCTTAGTATATTGAGCTCAGCTTAACAGGGAGTAGGAAGCAGGTTTGGGCCCTTTTGCCTTTTTGGTCCAGACCTGGTCTTCGCCTTTGGTATTCCTTAGCTTTGGCAATCATCGGCAACTTGCTCGGCACTTTAAGTTTCTTCATGGTAATGTGTTACGGTTCTTGATGTCTAGATACAAACGGCACTTGTATTTGGGTAATTGTGATACAATAGAGGTGGAAATAATGGGGAATCGGAGGAGAATATGGGGGGAGGATTGGAGAAGAGAGATACAAGGGAGAAGAAGAACAGGAGGGAGCTAAGAGGGGGATAGAAGGCAAGTCTTCAATTCTGTTCAGCCCTCTCCAATGTCTTTGTTCCCTTTTATCTCCACTTGATTTCTCTCCTGGGCTTCTTGGCTTTCTTGCACTGACAGCCACGTGTTGGCACTAGATATGCGCACAAATTAGAATCCGCGAGTGCACGGGTCATCTGTAGCTTTTCACCTAAGAGTATTCCAAGATATTGAAATCCACAGGGAAGCGAAGGACAGATTTACTACTTAGAATAAAATGTTACTAATTAAAGCAACGATTATGAGATGATGAACATAAACTAAAACAAATCTACTAAACTAATAATGAGAGAAACCAAGTTATGAAAGATCCTCCCCTAAGCTAGATTCACTTATTGCAGCTAACGACTAGATCGATCTAAAAGCAATTAGCACAATTCATAGTATGCTAGCTCTCACCCTACAATCCTATACAAGCCTTTTTACGCTTCACCCTTGTCACGAGTCCATCGCCTTAATCACCATCGGCAAGTCTTGCACTACTTGATATAGATCTAGGCACCATGTTCACATCTACAGCTAAACAATTGATACAGCTGCTACCGATAGAGAATAAGCATGATATCAAGTAGACACTACATAGTATAAAAGTACCAACATAATAAATCAATCCATAAGTCGAAAATTACAGCAAGATCCCCACACCTCGGGGAAGAGAGGGAACTTCTCATGCATATCGAGATGAGACGAAGAAGAAAGGCTCCAGAACCTTTGCATTAGTTGGCTATTAGAAGGGAATTAGAAGATTTAATCCCAACTAGAGCGCTAATTGCTAGGCAAAAACTAGACTAATCCTCACCTAATCTTGGAAGAAGAACCCTCGGAATCGTGACTTTTCTGTGGAATTTGGAGTCAAAACTTCAAAACTTGGATATTGGATATATATAGGGGGCAGTACCAGGGTTTGCGCCTCTAGGCGGCCAGGCTGGCGCCACCCCTGGCCGAGTTCGTTTCGATGTCTTGGTCCTCCTCTTTCCATTTCTGGTCTTGTCTTGCCGTTTTGAGTACGTTTTTCCTTGCAAATCCCCTTCTTTCCTTGCCAGTCAAGTAATTTGCAATTCTTGTGAGAGGGAGTCGGTAGGAAACTTCTGGAAGCTTGGAGAGCGTAGAGTTGCAGTCGGAGGTGGCCAAATGGTGGCGCTAGCCCTTGGCTGGTGGGCCCAGGTGGGTTTTGCTTTGGTGAGTTCCTCCATAATTTCCAAAATTTGATTTTCAGTGTTTTGATGCATTTGGCATTATTTCCGGCTCTTCTGCAAAATACATGAAATGAGGAAAAAAACTTTGGTTTTTGGTTAGGGTTAACCACCAAGTGGCACAATTATGCACATTTTATTGAATAAAACATAATATTGGTGTATAAAATATACATAAAATGAGCACCAACACCTGGCTCCACCATTGACCACCTAATGCATTGACACTGAATGTGGGCTGCTCCTCCATTGCACTCTCCGCAACACCGATTCGGTTGGCAAGTCTGTGATAGGAGGTGTGTCTGTGACATAATGGTTGGATGCCATTTAGTGTTCATGTTGCTCGGGGATCCTTCTGTAGATACTCACAGCTAATCCCATTTGACAAATTGGAAGGTAGGTTTGGTGCTTTTAGTGTTCTAAAGAATTTTATGATTGCTGTGTGTTGTGCAATGGTCTGTTGTATCTTCTAATCCACCACACTTCAATTTTTAACTTGTGAATATGATCCAAGGGTAATGTTTTGTGCTACTATCGGCAACTTTACTAGTTTGCTGCCTCTACCAGTACTTCTGTCTAAGCTTTGTTGTAAATAAATATTTTTCTCTTCTTTTCTTACTTATTATATATGTATGCATTTGATTTATTACTGAGTCTGATGTCTCATCAATAGGCATAGATGGACAGGTCGATATGAGGCTCACCTTTGGGACAAAAGCACATGGAATCAGAATCAGAACAAAAAAG
Organism: Melocanna baccifera; assembly: GCA_036346265.1. NCBI lineage: Eukaryota > Viridiplantae > Streptophyta > Magnoliopsida > Poales > Poaceae > Melocanna > Melocanna baccifera. Next base: position 27,902 of record JAYEVJ010000293.1, read on the forward strand.
GGAAACAAGGTATGTTTGTATGCCCAATGCAGAGTAGCAGCTACCATAGATGTTTTGGAAATGTGAACATAATGACATCGGCAGCTAAGTGAACTTGTCCAATATATCTTGATTATTTTGCATAGATAACAAATTCTTCAGTCTTAACACTTTACACAAACATGCTTTACCACCCTTACTTGAATAAGTTGGCCCTTTTACTGAATAACATTTACTTTTGCATTATTTGAGGTAAAGATCTTCAGTTTTTTTTATCAAATCTTCAGGACATGCCTTAATGTATGCAGTATTACAGTTAACTACTACATGATTTATTTTTAAAATTTTAATCATTATTTTTCTGTAGTTTTCATTAATCTAATTTGATGGCATTCTTTCTTTTGCATGGGAAACTACATCACGCAAACCAACCTTGCAGTATATTTAGGTAAGGAGCACCGTTGGTGTGAACATTAAAATGCACAGTTGTTATGGTTTTCCTTAATCCCCATCCATTCTATGTGCAATACATAGGTGCATATGATGATGAAGAGGCTGCAGCAAGAGCCTATGACCTTGCCGCGTTAAAATATTGGGGAGCTGGAACACAAATAAATTTTCCTGTGAGTCGTCATACTTATTTGCTAATGATGATTAGCTCTTTTTTTAGTCTCTGTTAAGTTCTTCCACTAAATTATTAACTATATGATGCCTTTTTCATAAGACCAAGTTCATTTGAAAGTAATCATTTAATTCAGGAAGCGTCCAATACTCCAATGGTCAAACTAACATTTTGTGTGAAAATCAACCTGCTTGTTAGTAATATTGAGTAGTGAAGTACCTAGATGAGAAAGAATCATGGTTGTCACGACGGACTTGGTGACAACAGCTCCTCAGAGGAGCCAGGACGCCATGGCGTCCAGGCTGGCGCCATGGCTTCCTCAAGGAGGGGTACGGCGAGCAAAAGGGGATGACTTAAGACAGCAAATTAGAGAGGTGAATGACAGTGCATACCTTGATGATTGGTCATGATTGAATTCAGGCAAAGCAAAAGCACAGCAGTGAGCAGTTTCAGTTGGACTTGTGAACTCAATTATCTCAGTGCACAAGTTTGAAGATTTGATTGTGCCCAGATTCTGCTTGTTACTTTGATTGCGCCCAAATTCCGCAGTGTGCGGAGAGCAGAGAGCAGCAGAGGGCACCAGGGTAGAGCAGAGCATGAGCAAAAGAGCAAAGCACGAGCAAATCAGGGAGCAGAGCATGAGCAGCATGGGAAGAACTCCATAAAGTCATGCGAGCATGATCTGATCTGAGAGGAGAGCATGAGCAGGATAGCACGAGCAGATCTGGGAGCTGAGGAAGGACCGAAGAAGAACAAAGAAACAAAGAATCAAAGAAAAAAAGAAGCAGAGGAACACAAAACAAGAAATAGAGACGAGACAGAAGTAGAAGAATACCTGGGCTGCAGATGGAGACCTTGGCTGGTGGCGGAGGGAGTGGAGGAGGGAGGGAAGCTCGCCGGAGGGATCTTGGATGACGGCGGCGCTGGCAGCCGGCACAATGAGTGGCGGCGGCGGCTAGCGTTCCATCCCGAGTCGCCTCTCTCTCTCACTCGCTCACTCTTCTGTTTCATGCTGCAGTCACATGCCTCCCTCACTCACAGCTCACTTATATCTCTCTCTCTCTCTCACCTGGCAAGGCGGCCCAGTTGCGGTTACCGATCATGGCGTCTACCCAGGAACGCCTTTCCGATTAGGCTACGCCGTGACTACAGTGGAAAGAATATTGAAAACAAATATTGAGCAACATTGCTTGTGCTTTGAAATTTGAAGCTTCAAAACCTGATCACTAGATTTCAGAAGTGTCTACTGTCTAGTGATATATACCAAAAATTAAGTATAACAACTTTAAAGTACATGTCTTGTGCTCTTTGCGTTAAGTATACAAAAAATTAGGATATGTGATGCCTCAGCTAAACTTTAAAGCCTTTGACTCTCTTACCTGGTTTGGTTTGGTTACATAATTACAGATGTGACTGTTAAAACAGAAACCTATCTTAGAGATGGTGCCACCAAATTTTGGATAAAACTAGCCTAAAATCCTACGCAATTGTATGGTGTGATCTATTAATAATCTATAATGATTACTGTGTGACAATTATTATATGTTTAGAGTTGTATGTGTTTTGGACTTTTTAACACTGGCAAAATTTGCCTGATTAATCTGCATCAATATAGTCTGGATCAACCAAATAAGTGGTATACATGTTGAATTTCTAGTTCTCAAAGCGAGCACAGTGCCTCCAATTCCTCCTTTTTTATTAATACAATATAGTACTAATAATATTTGTGCAGAAGAAGCACAAAGTACAATTTCCATGGATTCTGAACTCTAATGGTTGCATTCTTTTTTGTTATTTTAAATCTCATCAAATAGTGATTCTGCTATAGCATGCTTGAACAACTAGTTTTTGATGTATATATATGTTAAATGCACATGAGAGACGAGAACTTATGGCCACCGCCCACCAGTCTATGCTTAAAATCTAATTAATAAATTTTGCAATTTGATGTAAAGCGGTGAATCGGAAATGGATGTTTGCTTGCCATTGTTGTACTTGAGCAAAGCGTCTTCCTTTAAGAAGATTCATTGCTGAACTGATATATGTACTTGAAAAACCATGACTTCTGTAGAGTATTTGGCAAGAAAAAAAATACACACACATATCATTGCTTCATTTTGTACCTATAAACCTGGATGACAATGGATTTCCAGTGTTGACTATTATACTGTTTTCTATTTAATGTTAATTTTCACAATAGTTAATTGCAGTTGTGGTATTTTTTTGCAGACTTATGTTCATTATGTATTTGCTTATTTAGGTCTCTGATTATGCAAGAGATCTTGAAGAGATGCAGATGATCTCCAAGGAGGACTATCTTGTGTCTCTTAGGAGGTATATTTGTGCACATATAATGCCTATACATTTTTTTTATTTTCTTAAGCACTGACTGGAAGGTGCATGCATTGCAGAAAGAGCAGTGCCTTTTCCAGGGGATTACCAAAATATCGTGGGCTTCCTAGGTACGTGTTAGTGATGGAGAAATATATTGCTACTACTGGAATCACTTCTAACTTCAGTTGTTTTACTCGCATATACTTTTGTGATGAAACCCTGCAAAGGGGGGTTCTGCGTCCAAATTTTTTATCTCCACCTTGTTGAAACTGTCCATGCTCTGCTTAGTATAGTAGTCTTGTGTTTGTTGCTAGAAATATTTCTAGCAAACCAACTTTGTGAAGCTTTGTGGAATTTGGTGGCCTGGCTGATATATTAATTAGTAACCTTATGTTCCACTTTGTGCTTTTCTGCCAGAAATCTTTACGGCAGAACAACTGTGTAAAACTGCTAAGTAAAAGTTAGTAACCTGTTTGGTAGATGAAACAAAATTTCAGTTAGCTTCTTTATCCAGTGGTGTGGTTCTGCATCCATGATAGCTTAGCAGATTTTTATAGAGGAAGATAGCTGAGATGCCGATTTAGCTATTTAGTTAGACTTGGTCACTTTGAAAAATGATTGAATCTAGGCAAAAATGTGCTCAGCTTGGAAAATAAATATTGTAGTTTAGCCACGACTGCAAACATAACTGCAATGTTCACTAAACAAAACTTCCTTCCAATAATCACTCAATTGCACGAACACAATCCCTCTACCATACAATATGGTGATAAGTGTGCACCATTAAAAATTATTTCCCCATGTTGGTTACTGTCTTTAATGAAAATTTGTTATGTTGTACCTTCACTCTTTGTACAGTCACATACATCACCATGTTGTAGTAACAACCAAAATATTATATCTAAAAAAACAGTCCATCGGAAGAAATAGATTACATCTAAAAAATATATGGAAAACTCACTCTACCTGGTAGGATAAGAGAGGTTTGTTATAGGATCTTGAATAGCTATTTTTAAATAGGGAGCATATAGGGTGAAAACACCGTAAGTGTTGAAAACTTGAAAATTTTCAATGTGTACCGTTAGATTGTGCACCAAGGGCCAAGATCCTTGCAGATCCATCCCCCACCACGTAAAGGCGCATTTACAAATAATCCCCCGCAATAGGCACGTACATTTTGCTCTCAACACCCTGTTCAAGTTCAAGTTCAAAAAGAATGAACATGTTCATGTGCATGTTCACGTTCTTCCCAAAAAAAATCAAAAAATGAGCATGTTCAAGTGCAAGAAATTTACGATATTTTTTAGATTTTTTTGGAATTTTTTAACAATTCGGATCCAAGCAAATAAAAAGTGGAGGCAGATTCGGGGAGGTAGAGGGCAGAGTGACACACCACTACCACACCGCTGGTCACTAGGAGGGAGAGAGAGGATCGGCATCGCTGCACTGAAGAGAGAGAAAGAGAGGGTGAAGAACTGAGGATGGGGAAAGATGGGCCGGGGGCTTTTTTGCAGAAACAACGGGGTGGGAGAGGAAGTGGGAGATCTGGCCCTTGGTGCACAATCAGACAGTTCACATTCAAGTTTTCAACACTTGGGGTGTTTTCACCCTATATGCTCCCTTATAAATATGTTGCATCATGAGTCAGGTTGATACATTAGCAATTCTGGGCCAGCCCATGTACCGGTAGACTTTTAATTTAGGAAAACAGTTATTGCTTAGACACAAGTGATACAACAGTAACTTCATTTAGTTCCATCAGTCTTAACTATTCACCACATGTGAGCATCGAAGGCTAATCTTTATAGTGGGGCTACTGAAACTGGTACTGCTGGATACATACAATGGAAGTTTCTGTATGCTGTGTGCAATGTCAATATAAAGTTTATAATCACAAATGTTGTAACAGAAAATATTCAAATTTTCCATTTGAAGTTTCATGAAATGATTCTGTATACGAAAAAGCTATTCTGTATGTTTTTTAAGCTTTATACTAGTGTGCATTGTCATGCAGGCAGCTCCATAATTCCAGATGGGATGCTTCTTTGGGGCAATTACTTGGCAATGACTACATGAACCTTAGTTGTGGTGCGTCTATACATATTTCGACACTGCTCTTTCCAGTTAACAAACCACAGAAGTGATAGAAGTTGCTATATGATTTTGTAACTAGTTTTTCCTATTTAAATTGCAGGCAAGGATATCGCTCTGGATGGGAAATTTTCTGGAAGCTTTGGCTTAGAGAGGAAATTTGATCTGACAAATTACATTAGGTGGTGGCTACCCAAAAAGACACGGCAATCAGATACATCTAAGGCAGAAGAGGTTTCTGATGAAATCCGAGCTATTGAAAGTTCAATGCAACGGACTGAGCCCTATAAGTTGCCTTCTCTTGGCCTCCATTCTCATTCAAAGCCCTCTTCAGTAGGCCTATCTGCATGTAGTATCTTATCTCAGTCTAATGCCTTCAAAAGCTTCTTGGAGAAGTCTACAAAATTATCTGAAGAATGTACTTTCAGCAAAGAAATGGATGAAGGAAAGGTGGTTGCCTCTGTTACTGGACACGATGCATCGGCAGTTAACATTAACATGAATGAGTTGCTAGTGCAAAGAGCTCCTTACACATTGGCCCCTGTTATACCTACACCAATGAAAAGTACCTGGAACCCTTCCGATCCTTCTGCGGACCCTCTTTTTTGGAGCAACTTCATCCTTCCATCAAGTCAACCCGTCACAATGGCGACAATAACAACAACAACAGTTTGTTTCTCTGCCTTATAATTTGAATGAACTCCTGAAATTTATTTTCTATTTTTTCTGCTGGTGCTGAGTCTAGCCATTGATTTGTGTCAGTTTGCAAAGAATGAGGTGAGTTCAAGTGATCCATTCCAGAGCCAGGAGTGACCTTGTGAGTTTACCAAAGTATGCAGGATATTTTACCTTGGTAAGTAAGGACTAGACCCTGTATTGTTTCTTCTTGTTCCATTCCTTGTCAGTAAATTTGATACATCATTTTTTTTGTGTATCACCTAAACGTCTATAAACATTTCTGCACAGAACAGTTAAGGAATTTGATAAGAACATGCAATCAATTTGAGAAATATATTCTTGTCATAATTCACAAATATATAAGAATCTGTTGGTTTTTCTTACAAAAACAGGTGCCTTTTTTTTAAAAAAAAGAAAATAGATACCCATCAACAAGACAGTCCATAAAAAGTACACTATGAAAATAAGCTACAAGCCTACAACCAAGGGCGAAACCAGGCCTTAGGTTACTTGGGCTATAGCATGAGGCCTGAGATCAAAAACCCATCAAGATTTCTCTTGAAATAACAATAAAAATGCAGCTTCGCTCCAAAATAGCTAACCCAGCCTGTGGCTTGGGCCATCGCTGGTTCCGCCCCTACCTACAACTGTTTAAATATTAATTACTTCACCAGAAAATGCTTCTATTGTGCCCTTACGTTTGCCTAAGATGGATTTCAACAAGGATCAACACATGGTATGATTTCATTTGCATAATTGGTCCATGGAGTATTGTCGCCATGACAGATGAACACAGGTTATGTGTGTAACTCGTGGAAACTGGTATGATGGCACATGGACCCCCCCGATGGGCTTGCCGTCCTTGTCTTCTATTTCAATAGCATCTTATCTGTCACTGAGATGGTTGATATATTGACTGGAGTCACCCAGGCAGCTCCCAATGGTTTTGCTGCCGAGATCCATAGGTAAAATTGTTAGTTTTATGGAACTTAGTACAATAGTCATCATAACAAAATGACACATTGAAGAATCTCATTTTCAAAAGGAAAGAGAGCACAGATTATGCCCTTAGTTTCTTCTATATTACATTGATCTTTATTGCTCAACTGAAATCTTTGCCGATTTCTATTAATGACAGGTCGATGACAATATCCTGCACTCGTGAGTTTCCTTTCGCCTAGTTTTTGATGTGGTGATTCTTGAGCAGTACTCTTTGTATCCATACTTCATAGGACATGAATAGAAGGTAAGACTTCAGAGATGTGCAAGCATAGTGTATGTAATGTACGGTCGCTGGTTCCCAGGAAATGATGTTTAGTTGTAGAGCTGTCTGTACATATTGCGGTTCTTGTTCCAGCTAGGTTCTATAGATTTGAGGAAGAGAGCAAACAGAAGAATGCGACTTTTTTAATGCTAAATTATTTTATTTTGTGCAAATATTTCCATTGCTTGTTCTTTGAGTTAGACAGACGGTATGGCTGCATTAATTAAGCAAGCAGTATTGTTGCAATTTATTATATTTTCTTTATGCCTTGTCGGAGGCGGAACCGGAAATTCATCAAAGGAGGGCCCAATTATTCAGCTACAAGAATTTTCTCAAATGAAATCAAAATTATGTATATTTGTACTGAGAAATACACGTTTTGTATTGTAACGCAACGATTGTGGTTTGAACTTGCAAACGTTGCACTAAACCTGGGATTTGAACCAAGAACCTATTGCATAAGTTAGTCCATCATAATCTTAAATCACAGGTTGGCTGCCTAGGCCTGGGTTCTATGGCCCCGTTTGGCCGAGTTCCGGCTGTTGGGGTTAAGAGTCCGATTTCGATAGAAGCTAGCTCTAGAGCCGAAAAAAAGGGGTGTTAGACACAAATGTTGACTCCACCTTCTAGACTTCTCTAGTATACCAGATTGCCCCCAACTCCCTTATCTTCCTCCCCTTCCATGAGGACAAGGTTGGTATTTCTTCTCCCAAAACTATCTAGAGCTGATGAAGCCACCCTTCCCTTGTTTCTCTTCTCTAGAGCAAATTGTGCTTCTCTGGAGTTCGACTCCTGTGAAGCTGAGCTCTGGGGCTTTAGCATTTGACCTAGAGATTTAGGCCGCGCTCAATATGACGTTTGGACGCTGAGTTCGGCGACCAAAACACTGTACATGTGATGAAAATACTGTGCACTATTTTGTCATTTTCTTTTTTTTTGAAGTTTTGTGTTTTGTTTTTTTCTCGTATTCCTTTGTATTATCCGTGATAGATTAGTATGTCGTTTTTATTTTTATATTTTTTAATTTAATTATACCCAATAAACCAACTCATCTACAGTAAAAAAATAAGTTAGCTATAGTAAAATTCCAACCAAAGACCAGAAACCATCGTTATTCCGAATACCCCCTTAGATTCCCGCCCTGCCCTACACCGGAGCGGGTGGATGCGGGTCAGAGGCCGCTTCGCCCCGCCCTAATCATATAAAATTGTTAATTTTCTTATATGTACTAGTTGATTCTATAATATGTAATTATAAACTATCAACAATTATTTATCATGTTAAATTCATCTATTACTATGTTAACAAATTTCTCCCTATATATTTACTTTTCATGGCAATAATTCCAACAAACTTAAATTGATAAAGTATATTTTAGATGTGAAAATACATCAGACTTAAAACCCACCCTGACCTGGTGTAGCACTGTTGACTAGTCAGCCCCGACCCAACTTGCAGGGCAAAGGCGAGTCCTCTAGTTTGGCTTTGGCTGGGGCTTCTCGAGCTTCTCCCCAGAAGCCCAGCTCCTGCCCTCGGCCAAACGGCACCAGCTCCTATAACTGATCAGAAGCCATAGCCTAACAAGTCTAGGTCCAAAAAAGAAGCTGAAGCATCAACATTGGAAGCAGCAACGTGGTGTAGTCGTGCTGTGAGTTTTTACTATGCCCGTGCTAGGAAATAAATCATATGACACCTCCTCACATGCAAAGAGATGGTTGATTTATTCTGCTATGTGTCATGAGATCAAAAGATTCTAATACGGATATATAGATAATGAGGTCTCGTAAGATTTTCTTCCCCGTGCTAGTCTTTGGGTGAGTTCTCATTACGCCCACAGTTCCCTAGTCTTTGGCTTCGGAATTTAGAAAAAGGCTTCATCCAAGAAAACAAATTTAGAAATACTTCTGCTCCGTGTTTGGCCTTGATGCTCAGCGTTCTGTGCTAATTCGCCTAGTTATTTTGTCTGAAGTCCATTACCAAGGACCGAGTCCTACTCTGCAATTGTACCAAGAGTTCTAGAGTTCTAGCGATGAGTCAAGGGGCTTCGGCACTCGGCGAGTACAGCCTTTACCACCCACGCGGCCACCCGGCGCGTCGCCGGAGGAGAAGAGGGCCAAGGCTAGGACTGTAAACGGGCCGAGCTTGAGCGAGCTAGGCCTGTCAGGCTCGAGCCGAGCTCGAGCGAGCCTAAAATGCCAGTCAATCTTTGAGCTGAGCTCGAGCTCGGCTCGAACGAAGCTCGAGCTCGGCTCGACAAAGCTCGTCGAGGCTCGTTAAGCATGAGCAACAGCTAGTAGCTAAACAATTCATTCGGACAGTGCACAATAGCTAAATTGAACAATGCAATAGCAGCTTTTATATGCAATAGCCAACAATCAACAATGCGCAATAAGAAAACGGAAGCTACGATAACAGGTTTAGCTTACTTGAAACTTTGAAGTGGAGGAGGAACACGGCGTTGGCCGATAGGGACTTGCGGAGCCAAGGAAGATCTTCCAACTTCCAAGTGGAGGAGGAACACGGCATCGGCGTCCGAGGACCTGTCAGCCAAAGTCTTCTCTAACGCACACACGAAAAGAACAACTCGCTCTGCAATCTGCACTCAGGCTGTTTTTCGGGAGATGAACAGTAACTGAAGATGGAATGAAACTTCAGAGAAAACAACGAATGTATTGAACTGCTGGAACAATGTATTACAGAGTATGAGCGAATGAGCAATATTATTCTGGGGTATCTTCCCCCCTACATAGTGCAGAAAAAACTGACTACATGCATGCATCTATTCTAACGCCTGTGATAAAAAATACTCGGTCTATTCTGAACCGAAAGACACTCGGTCTACATGCGCCTATTCTTGCGCATATACCCCTGAGAGCCAGGCCTTCCCAGACTTAGCAAACAAGCACAAGAAGTAGTCAACAGGACCGAGGCTCCAACATCTGTGGCGACCGGCGGCAGAGAACATCTGTGCCTACCGTCGGGCGTCGGGGCTACCACGCTGAGTTAGATTTGGGATGGAAGCGGGGCAGCGGGGCAAGGAGGGGCGCCGGGGAAGGGCGACGAGGAGAAGAGGGGCGGCAAGAGGCGACGGGGGCAGGAGGGGCGCGGGGAGGGACGACGAGGGAGAAGAGGGGCGGCGGCGGGGCCGAGGAGGGGCGGGGGAGCGAGGCGAGAGGCGGCGCCTGGGGGCGAGGCGAGAGGGGCGGCGCGGGGAGAGGAGGAGGGGACGGGGTGGAGGCGGCGAGAGAGAGGGCGGTGGCCGCCGCGAGGGACACGCGCGCGTGGGGCGAGGAGCGAGAGGCCGAGGCGGGTGGGGGACTGGGGTCTAGGGGTGGCCGGGTGGGGAGGGGAATTTGAGAGAGAGAGAGAGAGGGGGTGGGGGAAATCTGAGAGAGAGAGGCGGGAGGGGTGTAGGCACTGTGGGGAATTGGGGAAGGGTAAAAATGTCTTAAGCTCGTGAGCTATTCGAGCTCGGTTCGTTGAAGCTCGCGAGCTTGAGATGAAGCTCGAATTCGGTTCGTTGATAGGAGGGGTAAATTTCATCTTAATCGCTCATAACCCTCTGCATGTTTCATAGTAAACCCGAAAGTTACCTTTATGATCACCCAGTCACGGAGTAGTGTTTGGTAACCCCTAAGTAAACTATTACACATGTAGAAAATAATGATGATCTCAGGTCTAAGGATCCCACATACACTATATATGAGACCAACTGATGACACTTAAGAATATAACAATTCTCGCAGTGTCTCATAGTAGGTCAATCCGACACCATGTTCTCTAACATGTGTTCACATTATTGACTTGATATCCCATATCCATGATCCGTGAAACATGATCATCAATCAATACATGTGCTGATCTATAAATCATAATTGTTCCACATAATGATATAAGATCAGAGATAATTTAGAATAATATCAAAAACATAAATAAAGAGTTTCACGAACAAGTCACATACTTGTTGATTAATATTAAAAATATTTATTCAATGGATAAAATAATATATTATTCAAAAGATCATAAACATAGAAGTGATACAATCATCTCCACAATTTTCTCTAGGGCATATAACTAACAATCTTCCACTTGCACTAGAGTCAATCATGTAAGTATCTAATACCCATAGCTCTTGTGTGCGCCTCATGCTTTGGCTATGGAAGAGGCTTTATCAATGGATCAGTAATATTCAAATCCGTGTGCACTTTGCATATCTTAACATCATCTATATCTACAATCTCACGAATGAGGTAAAAACGCCGAAGTATGTGCTTAGATTTTTCATGTGATCTATGCTATTTGGCTTGCGCAATTGCTCCACTATTATCACAATAGAGATTCATTGGACTAGAAGTACTAGAGATCACACCCAGCTCAGAGAAAAATTTCTTTATCCAAACAGCCTCCTTCGTAGCTTCAAAAGTCACAATATACTCAACCTCCGTTGTAGAATCGGCAACCGTTTCTTGCTTGGAATTTTTATAGCTCACTCCTCCTCCATTAAGGCAAAACACAAACCCAGACTGCGATAAAAAATTATTTTTATCGGTTTGGAAGCTAGTATCAGTGTAACCATTTATGACTAGCTTTTCCTCGCCTCTATAAACAAGGAACGCATCCCTAATCTTTCTCAAGTATTTCAGGATATTTTTTTACAGCTATCCAATGATCTTCACCTGAATCTGACTGATATCTGCTCGTAATACTTAGAGCATATGACACATCTGGACGTATACAAAGTATGGCATACATGACAGACTCAATGGCGGAAGCATATGGAATCTTACTCATCTGGTCTTGCTCATCTGGTGTCGAAGGACACTGAGTCTTGCTAAGACTAATACCATGTTACATAGGCAAGAAACTCTTCTTGGAATCCTGCATGTTGAACCGCTTCAACACTTTGTCAATATACGAATCTTGGCTTAATCCAATTAGCCTTTTAGTTCTATCTCTATAGATCTTTATGCCCAAGATATATGCTGTCTATCCTAAGTATTTCATAGTGAAACTATTTCTTAATAAAGAATTAACAGATTGAAGCATAGGAATATCGTTTCCGATCAATAATATATCATCAACATATAGAACCAGAGAAACAAGTGCGCTCCCACTAGCCTTTTTGTAAACACAAGGCTTTTCTTCGTTTTTGATGAAGCCAAATCCATTGACTACTTCATCAAAGCGAATGTTCCAACTTCGAGAAGTTTGCTTCAGTCCATAGATAGATTTTTGAAACTTGCATATCTTTCTAGCATTTTGGGGATCGACAAAACCCTCAGGTTATGTCATGTACACATCCTCACTTATGTTTCCATTTAGGAAAATCGTTTTGACATCCATCTACCATATCTTATAATCGAAATATGCAGTAATAGCTAGAATGATCCGAATAGACTTAAACATAGCTTTGGGCAAGAATGTTTTATCATAATCAACACCTTAAATTTGTTTAAAACCCTTCGCCACCAATCGTACCTTATAGATATGAATATTTTCATCCATATCTTTCTTTTTCTTAAAAACCCACTTGCACTCAATGATTTTAACACCATCGGGTGGATCAATCAAGTTCCAAACTTGATTATCATATATAGATTGAATTCCGGATTTCATGGCTCCGAGCCATTTCTTAGAGTCTGTGTCCATCATCGTTTACTCATAAGTCTTAGGCTCATCATTGTCAAACAATAAAATATCATGTCAAACCTTATCGGCAATTGACGTGGCCTTTCAGACCTACGTAGGGCTAGTGTTTCTTCCACAGTTTCTACAACATCTTGTACACTCTTTTCAGGTTCAGTAGGAGTTGAAACATTTTCTGATGTCTCTCGAATTTTTTCAAGTCTCACCGTGCTCCCACTAACTCTTCTTGAGAGAAACTCTTTCTCCAGAAATACACCATTTCGGGCAACAAACACTTTGTTATCATCCATTTTATAAACGTAATATCCTTTAGTTTCTTTAAGATACCCCACGAAGAAGCATTTATCAGATTTAAGTGTGAGTTAATCAGACGTCAAATGTTTTACATACACTTCACATCCCCATATTTTGAGAAAAGATAATCCGGGACGTTTCCCAGTCCATATCTCATATGGTATCTTATCTACTGCTTTTAATGGAACCCTATTTAATGTGAACGCAGCTGTTTCTAGAGCATACCCCCAAAAAGATAATAGCAGATCAGATTGGCTCATCATAGACCGAACCATGTCTAACAAGGTTTGATTCCGTCATTCAGACACCCCATTCCATTGAGGTGTTCCTGGCGGAGTTAGCTGTGGAATAATTCCACATTGCTTTAGATGATCACCAAACTCATAGCTTAAATATTCACCTCCACGATCTAATCGTAGTGCTTTAATTGTCTTGTCAAGTTGATTTTGTACCTCATTTTGAAATCCCTTGAATTTTTCAAATGATTCAGACTTATGTCTCATTAGGTAGATGTATCTATATCTACTAAAGTCATCGATAAAAGTAATGAAGTACTGAAAACCACATCTGGCCATTGAACTCATTAGTCCACATACATCCGAATGTACTAAGGCCAATAAGTCATTTGTCCTCTCACCTAGACCAGTGAAAGGTGTCTTAGTCATTTTGCCAAGTAAATAAGACTTGCATGTTTCAAATGATTCAAAATCAAATAAGTTTAGCAGACCATCTTTATGGAGCTTCACTATGCACTTCTCATTTATGTGACCCAAACGACAATGCCAAATATAAATGGGATTCAAATCATTAGGTCGAAACCTCTTAGCATTAATGTTATAGATAGACATATCCTCAAGATTTAAAACATATAATCCATTTATCAATGGAGCATGTCTATAAAGCATATCATTCAAATAAATTGAACAACAATTTTTCTTTATTCTGAATTCATAACCTTCTGCTCCCAAACATGAAGCAGAAATAATGTTTTTGCTTAAGGTGGGACACATAATAACAATTATTCAATTCCAAAACTAATCCTGAGGGTAAAGATAATGGTAAAGTGCCAACAGCTAACGCAGTAACTTTTGCTCCATTGCCCACGCGAAGATCAACCTCACCTCTTGCTAAACTCCTACTCCTTATCAGCCCCTGCATCGAATTGCAAATACGAGCAGCCGATCCGGTATCGAATACCCAAGAACTAACATGAGAAGTAGTAAGATTTATTTCTATAACATTTATACCTAAAGTAGAAGTCTTACTTTCCTTCTTCTTTTTCAGTTCTGCCAATTACTTTTTGTAGTTCCTCTTCCAATGTCCAGTTCCTTGGCAATGGTAGCAAATAGTATCAGGTGCAGCACCAACCTTAAGCTTCTGAAGCTTAGATTTGGTGCTCGAGATCTCATCTTGAGTTTTACCCATGCCCTTTCTTTTGCTCAAAGCTTTATAATTTTTTTTTGAAGTTGGTAGTTTTCTGAACCATCATCACATGATGAGAGCTTTTCTTAATGCTCTCCTCTGCTGACTTGACATCCCATGCAATTTAGTCATTGATTTCTCCATGCCATTCATATGAAAATTCGTAATGAATGGCTCAAAGTTCGGAGGGAGCGATTGGAAGATCACATCAGTAGCTAACTCTTGGCTAAGGGGAAAACCAAGTTTTTCCAAACTCTCAATGTATCCAATTATCTTTACAATATGAGGGCTGACCGAACTTTCTTCAGCTAACTTGCACGCAAACAATGATTTAGAGGTGTTGTACCTTTCAGTCCTTGCTTGGTTCTCAAACATGCCTTTAAGTCCCACAATTATATTGTAGGCATCTGTGTTCTCATATTGCTTCTGAAGCTCTGAGTTCATGGCGACAAGCATGAGACAGTTAACATCAAGTGAGTCATTGCAATGTTTCTCATACTTATTCTTTTGAGCACGAGTAGCATCTGCAGCTGGTTCATCTGGATATGGAACCTCTAGAACATATTTCTTCATTTCTTGCTTGAGAACAATTCTCAAGTTGCGGTACCAGTCAATGAAATTTGTTCCATTCAGTTTTTTCTCAAGAATTGATCGCAGGTTAAAACTGGGTGTGGAGGAAGTAGATGTTGGCATTGTCTACAACATAAAAATATATGCAAAAATTCAGCACTATATTTATGTGAAATCTTCTATTAAATAATTTAATAAATGGTGCTCC
Source organism: Melocanna baccifera (assembly GCA_036346265.1). Taxonomy (NCBI): domain Eukaryota; kingdom Viridiplantae; phylum Streptophyta; class Magnoliopsida; order Poales; family Poaceae; genus Melocanna; species Melocanna baccifera. Next base: position 43,010 of record JAYEVJ010000293.1, read on the forward strand.
CACTGTATGTCTAAAATTATGTACCCTCCAATAACATATAGTGAATCAAGATCCGTATTTCACCAAGTCCTAGTGAGCTTTGGCATCACTACTAGAAACCTAGCGATGTAGGTAAACAACTCCTTACTAATTGTATCATATGCAACTCTTGTTTGTTGAGTGACATCCTTGTCCCGGCCTCAACATTATGCACCTAGACGCAAAACTATTTTGATAGCCTAGTCAAGTTAAACCAATATTATGCATGAAGTGTCCAACACTTTATCCTATCTTATTAAGATAATTAATAGCACCCTACTTTGGTAGACCTACCAGTTAATGATCAAAATTTTGATAGGTGCAACTATTGAAAGGGCATCAAGTTTTACTTAATTTTCCTAGAGGGATACTATTATATCATGTTAAAAACACCCAAGATAGCAATAACAAGAATAATAGTATAAAAGGAACATAAAAGTATTCATAATTAAATCATATTAAACTGTGATATAGTATGACCCTTAGCATGGCAATCTCCAATACCATGTTTCCCGTATATCGAGCCATCAATGCTTGAGTTCACCATATTCATCTACTTAGCTATTACTCCTAACATCTAACATAAATTACATATGAAAATTCAAGCATCACATGTTGACACGCAGGCCATTATACAATAATATGTAGCCCATGGCTATAAATCAACATGACGCACAGGCCATAAAAAAACTCATACATGCATCACATACACTTTGGGTCATATTATTCACACAACCCTGCAAAAACGAGTTATGTGCAGAATCCAATTCTATCGTGCGATATGAACACATAAATCTATAATGAGCAGCAGGATTACCTAGCACGGCGGTCCCGCTTTGATACCACTGTTGGGATACGGGTAGGCTACATTAGCGCGAATTAAAAAATTCTACTGCGTAAACCAGGAAGTCATGGGAGTAAAGAGATCATAGATTGTTACCACTAGACACACAGTGCAGCGAAAGTAAAGTTGAAGCAGCCGATTCAACGAAGAGCGCGTCGTTGTAGGCGAAAGTAGTCGATCGTCCTCCGGTCAACCGTCTCCTCCTTGCGATCGTCCCGATCAGCGCCGCAGTCGTAGCAGCGCATCTACCGAGGTCCACACGTCTAGGGAGGGAACACCGTGCGTCAGTGTGCTAGCACCAGCGCGCACGGCAGGGGTTATGAGAGGTGGCGGCTAGAGTTTCTTGGGGTGTTTCCCTCAGCCCTCGCGTCTCCCATTATAAAGCCTCCAATCGGATCTACATCCGATATGAATGGATATCGAAGCCCACTCGAAAACTATTATCCGGACCCTTATCGTTCCAACCCATTAAGTGCGTGATCCTGTAGGTTCATGTACATTTGGTCATTGGCCGAAAAATCTTTTCTGATCCATAGGTCGGTAGCGGTCACTAGCAGGACATAGCAACCCCCAAATATACATAAAGATCATATCGGACGAACCAATATAATGCTTATGTACGGATCCCTTTGTCTCACGATATCAGATCGAACTCAAGGCGAGAAGCGTGCCATCCTATGATAGCTCGATCCTTCACTCGTGTTGATCTGTAAATAATAATTGTCCCACATAATGATATAAGATCAGGGGTAATTTAGAATAATATCAAAAATATAAATAAAGAGTTTCACGAATAAGTCACATACTTGTTGAGCAATATTGAAGACATTTATTCAATGGACAAAATAATATATTATTCAAAAGATCATAAACATAGAAGTGGTACAATCATCTCCATGATTTCCTCTAGGGCATATAACTAACAAATCATGTTCTGCTCGCCGGCGCTGCGGTCCACGGGCATATGCTTCGACGACCACCCGGATGGGGGGCTTGGGACAATCATACTGTTCTTGGACCTCAACGACGACGTCTTCGGGGACGAGCTGCTCGGCGATGACAGCATGCGGACGACCACCAGTTAGAGTAACCGATACAACGATTTTTAGTTTTACTAGTGATAAGTTTTCCTCTTTTTTTAAACCCCTCTCCGACGTGGATGAACAACCATTGCAAAGTCTTTTTAAGGCTATTAAAGCATTTCTTCGGATAATATATGTTCGATAAACTTATCAGTATTCAATTGTATTCTGAGATGAGGGATTTGAAAATTAAAAGAATTCAAACTCTTAATTTATAATATTCGATCAGTGTAGGAATAACTATGATCCATTATATTCTCCCGGGATGCCAGTTTTCTATGCTACTCTTGTTAGAGTTCTATAATCTGTATTCTACAATAACTTCGAGTGGTTGGTTTCGAGTTCATATTCCGACATAAATTCTACACATGTTGGCTACAGAAAAAAGAAGATACACTCACCCCGGGCGCTGCGGCAATGGGATGGGGAGAGGCGAATTCAACGATTGAGCCAAGCTTTTTAAACCATGGGCGGCTCAGTTGGAACGATGGGCGGGCACGGGCAATGGCATCAGCTACATGCTGCGGATAGCAAATAGGTACGATCAGGCGAGAAATAGGCCGTAAGGTTGAGGATGGGGCATGCGGCATGGTCCCTGGGTCCACCAGGTAGCAACTTGACTAAGGGAAGGTGACATGATATAGCTCCGCATGGGTGAGCGCGAGACCATGGTGGCGAACTAGGCGGGCGTGAGGTGGAAGACAAAGCCTGGCAGGTGGGCCCAGGGAGTCAGCGAGAAAGGAGGGCAAGGAAGAGACAGGGATGGACATGGACCATGGTTGGGCTACACCGAGATTGAAGGGACATGGGCCGTGGCCGGATTTGGCCCAAAACACAGGCGGGAAAAAAGGTGATTTGAATTTTTAATTTTAAAATGAAAGGTGTGGAGAATTTTTAAGCATTGTAAACAAATTCCAAAAATTATGAAAATTTTTGGAGAGGTCCTTGACACTATCTATATTTTATTAAAATTAACCCCACTATTTTACCAACTTCTAGTTTTCTTGAAAGTTCATTTTCTTTGTACTTTAATTTAGAAAGGCCTTATTTAATTTCCAAACATGCAAGAAAAGCTCAAAATACATGATAAATTATTTTTACACATTTTTTAATAGAGAGGAAGAAAAGATACAAATTTTCGGTTATTACACTATCTGTGTATGGCTATGTAGTTGTTAATTGGCTGTTAATTTATTGAAGGTTGGGACAACAGTTAACACATGTGTTAATGATTGAGTAGTGTCAACAGTTGATGAAATGTTGTGTCTTTTGATGATTCATGAATGATCGTGTTTCCAGGTGATGGCTCTTAGCATAATATAAATTGAGTGTCTGCTCTGTTGTTTTTCCACAACAAGAAACAGAATCACAAGGCAATTATGCCAAAGATAAATCATTCACTCACTCAGATTGCTAGTGTATGGTACTTCTACAGGGTACCATTCTATAGTACTATTAATAGTCCTGCAAAGTTTGAAGAGCGTCTATAGTTGTCTTCATGAGTGCATCAGCGGGTGAAGGGGCTTTAAAGTATATTGGGAGGCTATTTGTCAGTAACTCGGTGCACACCGTATGGTGAGGAAAAATAAGTCTAAGGACAACGACAATGTTACATGCCTTAAAGTTGATCCTACACATGTTCAAGTAATCTCCATCCATTTTGCACCAACACGTACGGTCTTCACTTCGGTGCGATATAGCTAGTTCTTTATTAGGATCAGCCAAAGTAGCCATGACACTATTGCTTACTGTGTATGGAGCGTCGGGGCAGGGAGCACTTGAGCTGGTGCCAGCGTCGGTGTCAGTATAGTGAATTCACTCTTGTTGGGCAGCGTAATCAGCTTGAGCATGCTTCATAAGCTAGGCTGCATGACCCCCCTTGTCCCCTTGTGCAACGCGTCATGATCATTGCAACGAGATGGCCTCGGCTCGTTTGGGTTAGGGGAACCAGTCGTGGATGCACGAGAGAGCACAGTGTAGACACGGTCACCACCAAAGCTCAACGACATCGTTCTACCTTGGGAACTCTGTAGGTTGTCATGGACAATTTCTTGCTACAATAACCTTTTTTGGTGCTTGGCTCATGAGATAGAATATATACAAGTCGGATTTATACTGCAACTTAGAGTCTTAGATTGAGTTTGGCAAATTGCGCAATTAATCAGATCGACAACTTCATGTATTATATAGCTCTAGCTAGATATGCTATAGTCAAAATCGGATAGGCTATAGAATAAAATAGAACATGGAGATTACAGCAAGATTACATTATATGCAATTGTGATCCTAACTACTTGAGTTGGCGATGAGATTTACAGATGGATTACAACTAAATTAGTTCAGATACCTTAACACTCCCTTAATCTTAACTTGGCCACACGTTAAGATTATTTCTTTGTATTCTAAACTCTTTCCAAGAGTGTCTTTGTGAGCACATCTACAAACTGATCATGTGAAGAAACAAACTTGATCTCCAACGCACACTGAGCAACCTTCCCTCTGATGAAATGGTAATCTACGTCATTGTGCTTTGTCCTTGCATGGAACACCGGGTTAGCCAAAAGGTAACTAACACCCAAGTTGTCACACCACAAAATGGGAGGACAAGACTGATACACACCGAGTTAAGAGAGAGGTGATTGAATCCAAATTAGCTTTGTTGCATTCTCTAGTGCCTTGTATTCAGATTCTGTGATGGACCGAGAGACGGTGGCCTGCTTTCTTGAACTTTATGATATCAAATTGGATCCAAAGAAAATAACAAAAGCACCTGTAGAATATCGATCATCTACACACCCTGCCCAATTAGCATCAATGAATGCACTGAGAAGAGTAGAACTAGACCTCTAAATTCCAAGACTCAAAACTTGTGAAAACTTCAAATAGTGTAAGATATGTTTTATTGCTGTCCAATGACCATCTGTTGGCATGCGCAAGTGCTGTCCAAAAGTGTAAGAAACTATGAATTTTCATATCCAGGTGGTTGTCGCATATACACTTTCTCTTATAACTCTCCATGCAGAAAAGCATCCTTTACATCCATTTGTCATAGCATCCATCCACGGGAGACAACAAGAGATAAAATGAGATGAACCATGGCTAATTTTACCATAGGACTGAACGTGTCCTCATAATTAACACCATACCTCTGCTTGAATCCCTTCGCAACTAGTTGTACTTTGTGCCTTTCAATACTGCGATCTACTTTCTTCTTTATTCTATAGACCCATTTGCAATCGATGAGATTGATGCCAAGTTGTGGCTCAACAAGCTTCCAAGTTCCCTTTTTCTGAAATGCATCAAATTCTTCATCCACGGCCTTTTTCCAAATCGGCTGAGCCAAAGCATCCTCATGTGTAGCAGGTTCAATCATCCTAGATGAAACTTGTGTCGGTTTCTCAACAGTAGTAGTTGTTGGTTTCATAGCAGTAGCAACTATACCTTGCCATCTCCCATAGTATGGCACCGTTCCATTAGTGTGAACTTTAGGCACTCTAATGTTGTTCTGGAGCCTAGTGCAAACACCTTTGGGGTTTTGACTACTATGCATACTTGTAAGCTCGATAGACAAAAGATCATTAGAGGCTGGCCATTGGTGGAAGTAGGTGCAGAAATCACAGGATTTGGTAGCAGGATTGGCATGGATTCAAAGTGGACAGAATTCTGAACATTGGCAAGAGAATGTTCAGTAGATTTAGAAAAAGGAAACACGCTTTCATCAAAGATCACATTCCGGGAAATGTAAACACATCTAATGGGAACATAGAGACACTTATACTCTTTGTGAAGATTGTTATACCCAATGAACAAACACTGTTGCAAGTGGTATTGCAACTTATGTGCATTATATGGCCTGAGGTGTGGCCAACATGCACAACCATAAACTCTAAGAGAAGTGTAATATGGTCTTGTGTTGAACAGATGCTCAAATGGAGTGGAATCATTAATGACCTTATTTGAAGATCATTGATTAGGTGACATGCCAAAAGAAAAGCATCTCCTCAAAGTCTGAGAGGAACAAAGGGGTGTGCCAGGAGAGCTAGGCCAACTTTAACAATATGTTGATGTTTCCGTTTGATAGTGCCATTTTGTTGATGTGCATGTGGACGTGACACACGATGACGAATTCCTATTTGGTTAAAAAAAGGTATAGAGTCTTCTGTGCCCCCCCTCCGCCTATCAGTTTGAAAACATTGAATTTTCCTATTGAGAGTTCGTTTTACTTGGGATTGGAATTGGAGAAAGATAGTAGCAACATTAGACTTATTTTTTAAAAGATGGACCTAAGTATATCGACTATAGGTATCAATAAAACTGACATAGTATTGATAATCACTAACAGTTTTGACAGCTTGCCCCCATACATTGGAGTGCACAAGCTCTAAAGGAAAAGAATAATGACTCGATGAGCAAGGGAAAGGTAGTTGATGGTTTTTGGCCATCTGATATGCATCACAAACTGATGGCACAGTCTTATTTAGGGAGAAAGATAATTTATTGGACTCCAATACTTGATGAAGGACAGCAATTAAAGGATGACCGAGTCGCTTGTGCCATTGCTCCACCGTGGGTTTCACAGCAGCAAGCAATGCCATCTTAGGTATAATGACACTATTTGGAGAGGTGGGATAGAGACCATTCTCACGTCTGCCGTGTAGGAGACTCCTCGATGCTCGATTCTTTTACAAAGAAGTGATGAGGATGAAACTCAAAAATGATATCATTGTCTCTAGCTAAACAATGGACAAAAAGAAGATGTTTATCTACTTGCGGAACATGATGAACATTTTTTAGTTTCAAAGTTTTAAAAGGAGTATAGATGTGAGATTGGCCAACATGGGATATAGGCATATATATGCCATTGGCAACATGAACCTTCTCCTTTCCATTGAAGCACTAAAGCATGGTGAGACGCTCTATATCACTTGTAATATGATTAGTAGCTCCAGTGTCACTATACCAGTTGGTGTCAACTCCATACAATGCTGTTGTGGTCAGTGCAGTGGCATGCTTCTCTTCTCCCTAATATGCACGGTTAAACCTTTGGTAGCACTTGAGTACCACATGCCCAGGCTTCCTACACACTTGACAGGTCGGTCAAGAATTACCTCGTCCTTGGTTCTGTGCTTGTAAGTTTGAGCTGTCGTTGTAGGACCCCTTGTTGGTATAGCGGCCACGACCCTTGCCATGGTTGCAAGGCTTGCCTCCCCACCAATTGTTCTTGGAGACAAAATTAGCCAAGACACCATCAAGCTGATGTTAGGATTAGGATTGTGTTGCTCTAGCCATAATTCAAAGGCTAAAAGATGTGTGAGACCATGTGAAGGTAACCCCGGTTGTGTGATAAGTAATTGACATGTGTTCTAAAAAGTTTGAGTTTGTTCCGGGTATTTTTGTGAGCAGATATTTAATTATAATATCTTGTGCCGTGCTATGTAATGTGGTTTCTTGTCGGTGATGACTCCAGGACTTTGAGACGGAGTCGTGGCGAGGCACGGGTGACCGGACTAGGCACAGGCGGTGCTGAGGTCAGAGCGGTCGAGATGTGTCGAAGATGGCGAGGACTTGAAGTGGTTGCGAGGCGTGCGCGGCAAGAAACGAGGAAGTTTCCCGGAAGGTGCAGGAGTGGCATTTTGGTAAATGCGCAGGGCTGCACATAAGGAAGTGGATTTGGCTATGGAATGATCCATTAGTGGAGAGTTATTGTGACCTAATGGGTAAAATGGTGTATAAACACATTAGTGGAGAATTGGTGTGACCTAATGGGTAAAGTGTCTGTAAACCCATTAGTGGAGGCTATAAATAGAGGTGCTCTCTAGTGGAAGAAGTGCACTTGAGCAATTGAGAAAGGGAGAAAGGTAGATGGGTGTGAGTGTTAGGGTTTCCTAATGCTTGTGATCTTGGGAGAGAGTTTTGTATGCAAGAGTTAGGGTTTCATTTGTTTCTCTCCTTGTGTGTGTGTGAGACATGGAAGAGTTGATGTAAATATTCTCTATTATAATCATTCATCGCTCTTCGTCTCAATATGGGAGTCCCTGTTTTATTATTTGTGCTAGCTGTTTGTCTTCTCTTCGTTCTTTTGTTTTTAGATTAATGTTCTTGTTCTAATTGCTACTATATATATTTTCTTTGAACAAGGAATCATCTCAAAGCCTTTTGGCTAGCTCTTCCTGAAAGCAAAATATTAGAATCACTGTTTATTGCTCTTATCTCAAGCAGATTTTTTGTCTACTTCGTTTAAATTGAAGATCTTGCTCAGGTTGCTGCAAGTTTCTTTTGCTATTAACTGGGATTAACTTCAAGACCATTTAGTCATCCATTCCCAAGAGCAAAAGTAGGTTCGATAGCTGCAGTTCATAGTTACAGGCTGATTGGTTGCGGCAGATTACATTTTATTCAGTTTTTCATGCAGTTGATTTGATCTGTCTTTATCTCCATTTTTGCTGCTCGGCAACTACAGTTCTTGTTGGTTTGGTTTACTGCAGGGTGCAGTGTTTTGCTCTTGTTAGCGAGAGAAGAATTCATTTTGGTTTCTTTGTTTCGTGTTGGTCGGTTCACGCTGCAGCGATTTTTCGTCTTCTCGCCTAACCTACGATGCATTGGTTCTTAGTTTGTGCTCGGTTCATTGTTCTGTGCAGCATCTGCTGTTAACTCGAGTGCGATTTTACGCATTATTGCGATTTGGTTCCTTGTGCAGATCCATTGGCTATTTTCAGAGGTGCAGTCCACCTTTAGTGCTGCAGTTTATCTATCTCAGTACCGCAGATCTTCGCTGTCATTTTAAGGCGATCGAAACTCCTAGTTACATTCGGCTATGGCGATCTTTGTGTTCGGTTGCTTCTTTCTTCTGTAGTGTGTGTTCTCCTGTGAAGGTTCTAGTACTTTTTCAGGTGCTACCTTCCTTCTTTTCAGTGTGCAGATTGGCAGTTTTCTCCAGTAGGCTTTTCGGTATGGCCAACTCTTTTGGTGTCTTCAGGGCTGTTCTCAACATTCTGTTGTTGCTTGTTTATTTGTTTTAGACAACAGCATTAGCTTTCCCTTTCTCTTGCTTTTCGGCTGGCTGTGTGTGGGCAAAAATCAGGACCTTTGCAATAGTCACATATCTACTACTGCCCACTCTTTTGCTTCACAGAAGTTATGCGCTATTTCTGTTGATCGTTTACTTAAATCTCTGTTTTACTTTCCCTTAGGCTTTTTAAGTGTAGTCCAGTCTTTCTTTTAAGAGTGCAGTTATTGGTTGGTTTTCTTCGGAGATTTCAGTGAGCAAATTTCATTTTCTTGCTTCATAGCTACTATAGCTATCGGAGAGCAATATTTGTGTGCGAATACCAGGGGAGAATTTTTAGAGGCACCATTCACCCCCCCTCTGTTGCCATTTCCGATCTTTCAATTAGTATCAGAGCCAGTTAACTCTCGTCTATAGATCTTAACAGGTCTGCGAGCCATGGCAACAGACAGGTATTCCACCAAGCCACCTATCTTCGATGGGGTCGACTATCCCTTTTGGAAGAGTAGGATGGAGTCGTACATACAGGCTCAAGGCTATGGGATCTGGAGAAAAGTAAAAACTCGTTTTATTGTTCCTACCGATGAAAACATCAATGCTAATAACATGGGTGATGTTGAGGTGAATGATAAGGCAAGGAACATTATAATCCAGGGTCTGAGTCGGAACGAGTTCGATCGCATTTCTCATCTCACGTCGGCCTACGATATCTGGGATACTCTCAATGCATACCATGAGGGCACCTCCCAGATTAAGACCATACGATAGGACCAGTTCAAGCGAGGTTACAACAAGTTTGAAATGCTCGCTGGCGAGTCCTTGGATGAGTGTTTTGCGAGATTTCGCAAGATTTTGAGTAACCTCCGAGCCGTCGGTCTCACATACTCCGACTCGGACAACGCTTGTCAGATGCTTTCGGCCTTGGATTTGCGAGTTTGGGAGATGAAGTTGACCACTATCAAGGACACCACTGACCTTTCGACATTGACTCACGAGATTGACATTGTCTCTCGCAAGTCGAAGTCTCAGTCGATGGCTTTGGTTACCGATCCCAGTCCTGCTTCTGGTGTTTTCTCGAATAGTGCTACTGGTTTTTCCCTAGCTGCTCTCTGTGAAGTAACCGATGATCAATTAGAGCAGCTACCAAAGGACCAGCTAGCCCTTTTAGCCAGAAAGTTTTCGCATACCTACAAGAGAGTGAGGGATAGAAAGAGGAGTGGACCGATAATTTGTTTCGAGTATGGTGGCCCCAACCACATTCGGGCAAATTGCCCCAAGCTGGAGAAGGGCAAGAACGTCTACGGCGGCGTGAGCAAGAACGACTACATCAACAAGAACTGCAACAAGAAGCCCCCAGCTCATGCTCAAGGTAAGAAGAAATTTCGCAACTTTGGCAAAGCCAAGAAGCTCTTTCACCGCGTCCTCACCGCTTTCAACGACATCGACTTCAGCGACGTGGAGGGGTGCAGCGACGACGACGGTAAGGATGATCAAGATTCCAAGGACAGTGACGACTTCATCGGCATGTGCTTCATGGTCAACGAAACCGACGTCAGCGACAGCGAGCTCTACAGTGACTCCGATGAGGTAGGTCCCTCTTACGACCAGCTCTATGATGCATTTCTGAAACTAAGATAGTTTTATACTAGATCTAGAGCTAGGGTTGTAGATCTTTAGAAGAAAGTAGAGAGATTGTCACGTGAGTATACTTCACTTATATTTGCTCCATCCCGTGACGAATGTGATGTATGTTCTTCTTTGCTTGGAGATATGGAGAAGCTAAGGACCTCTCATGATAGTTTGACTTCTGAGCATGATTTGCTTAAGGTGAAGTATGATAGTCTGCTTGCTGAACTAGAGATGAGTAGGGCTGCTTCTATTTCCTCTACTGTTTAGACTACTTCTTGCACCTCATGTGAGAATAAGGACAATGCTTTTAGAGGTCTTTATACTATGCTTCTTGATCTGCCTGAAACATGTGAAAACTGCAATAATTTGAAAATGAACTTAAAGAAGGTAGACCATAAAATTACTGAATTACAAGCTTTTCTACTTGAGCCTATTGCTTCATGTGTGAACTATCCCAAGTTGACTGCTGAGCTTGAATCTGTTTCCAAACAGTTTCAAGAGATGATTAACAATAATAACAAATTGGCTCAATATACTTCTAAGGACCCTGTTAGCTCACCATGCAATAACTGTGAAAAACTAAAATTTGATTTAATTGCATTAGATGAAAAATATGTGAAGCTAACTAAGGACCTTCTAGAGAAGCAACCATCTGCTTGTAATGTGTGTGCTGGTGTTGGGGAGAAGCCCAAGGGTAAGGTAGAGACGCCTAGCGACGTGAACCAAATGGCTAGCAGTAGGATTGTCCCCTCTGAGCCGGCTGTGCGTGCACATGCCATTCGTTCCTCTGCTATTGGTTCGTCTTCTACTCCCTTACCTTCTGCTGTCTCTCCTTCCCCCTGCTCTTCTTGCACCTCTCTTTTTCGGGAGTGTCAGTATCTTATGAACAATCTCGAGAGATTTGTAGGAGGCAAGAAGAAGCTAAATCTTATTCTGGACCAGTCCAAGATTTGCAAATTCAATCAAGGTCTAGGATACGATTTTCTTGAGGATATTCGGAAGCATCCACCTGCTATTCTCAGATCCAAAGCAGCAGGTGTGATCGAGGTCAAGCCCAGAACCGAAAAAGTTGAGTTCAAATCTATGGGCTTTGTCCAAGGGATCTCTGACAGTAAGGTGGTGATACCAGTTGCTTCGACCTCCCAGAAGGCGAAGTTTCATTGTACCTTCTGTCAGAAGGATGGACACATGATCGAGAGATGCTTCAGGAGCGCCAAGATTGTACGGAGAGACCGTGTTCAGGCTTTTAGGCGTATTCAGGGTCAACCCCAGACCTTGAGTGCATCTAAGACCAACACGAGGTCTAGAGTTGATCGTGTTGATATGCTTGGGCAGCATCGAGGACTTGGTTTTTCTGATTTTTCTGATTTTCGTCCTTGACATGCCTCTGGTTGTGACTTTCGTCGTTCTGAGGGTAGATCTCGTTTTCCCTATCGAGATGGCTACCCGCGACGTGATCAGCGTGTTGTTGGTACTCCGACTCGCTCTCCCGTAGCAGTCGAACCCAATAACAGCCTCAGGTCTGCTAGTAGACCTTCTGGCTCTTTGAGTGACAGAGAGCGTAGGGTAGTTAGAGGTCAGTCATATGTGGCTACTTCTTCTGCTCGACGTGTGACTCAGTATTGGGTGCCGAAATCGCTTTTGATTTATCACAGTGCTGAGCCTTCACTCTCTGCTTGACTCAGGTTCGCCGGGCAGGGAAGGGAGACGTTTGGCTCGTAGACTCTGGGTGTTCTCGACACATGACCGGAGACTCCCGTTGGTTTTCTTCCCTAGCCCGAGCTCCAGGTGATGAGACGATCACCTTCGGAGACGCTTTGTCTGAGCGTGTCATCGCTAAAGGTACTGTGCGCATTAATGATTCTTTTGTTTTAAAAGATGTTGCCTTAGTTAGTAAGCTGAAGTACAATTTACTGTCATTTTTCCAACTTACCGATGACGATTTCAAGGTGAGCTTTAAGAAAAATAATTGCAAAATTTTTGATTCTTCGGGGAGTCTGGTTTGCGGGATTTCTAGATATGGGATGATTTTTCGTGCAGATTTTGTTGAGTCTTCTGGTGATCCTCTCAGGTGTTTAGTTGCTTCTGAGTCCCATGACCTCACGTTCTGGCATAGGAGACTAGGTCATATCGGTTTTGACTATTTGACCCGAGTTAGCGGCCACGATCTCATTCGTGGTCTGCCTAAACTCAAGATGGTCAAAAATCTAGTTTCGCTCTCTGCCGGTACGGCAAGATGGTTGCCGCTTCTCATCCTCCGGTCACAGTGACTATGACCGATGCATCAGGACAGCTGCTCCACATGGACACAGTTGGACCAGCTAGAATGCAGTCAGCAGGAGGAAAGTGGTATGTACTTGTCGTGGTCGATGACTTCTCGAGGTACTTTTGGGTGTTTTTCTTAGCCTTGAATGATGAGATATTTACCCATTTTTGGGGGTCTTTTTAGTAGAATTTCTGTTGAGCTTCCAGGTGCCTTACGAGCGATCCGCAGTGACAATGGCACGGAGTTCAAGAATTCCTACTTTGAGAGGTTTTGCGATGAGACAGGTGTATAGCACCAGTTCTCTTCTCCATACGTCCCCCAGCAAAATGGCGTTGTGGAGAGGAAGAACCACACATTGGTCGAGATAACCAAGACGATGCTTAATAAGTATTCTACACCTAGGAAGTTTTGTGCTGAGGCGATAGCCACCGCGTGCCATGTTTTAAACAGAGTTTTTCTGAGGGCACACTTGCATCGCACTTCTTATGAGTTGAGATATGGGCGAAAGCCCAGCGTCTCACATTTTCGCGTGTTTGGTTGCAAGTGTTTTATTCTGAAGTCTGGGAACCTAGATAAGTTCAAGTCACGATCTTGTGATGGAATTTTTCTGCGTTACTCGACTTCTTCGCATGCGTATAAGGTCTGGAACTGCGAGTCTACCAAAATGGTAGAGACCTGCGAGGTGACTTTCGATGAGGCCAGTCCGGGGACTAGGCCCGATATCTCAGGTTCAGTAGAGCAGTCCAAGCCCATCTTTGTAGATGATGAGGAGGACGAAGATTAGGGTTGTCTACCCGATCCAATTTATCCTCCTCTTGAGGTGTCTGTTTCTTCCATCGCACCTCAAGGAGATCAGCCCATTCCTTCCGCATCCTCAGGAGATAGTGGCTCTGTTACTACCTCATCAGCTCATGAGGTAGAGGCCACTACTTCTCATCCAGGACCTCCCCATCATGTCCAGAAAGATCATCCTTCAGAGCAGATAATAGGAGATCTCTTTGAGCGCGTCACACGCTCAAAGTCTGGCATGTCTCACTTCTATCTCCACTCTGTCTTTATTGCATCGTTCGAATCCAAGGATGTTAGTCATGCTCTTTCTGATGAGTCTTGGGTCAATGCCATGCATGAGGAATTAGAGAACTTTGAGAGGAACAAGGTCTGATCACTTGTTGAGCCCCCTAGAGGTCATAATGTCATAGGTACTAAGTGGGTGTTCAAAAACAAGCAGAGTGAGGATGGGGTAGACATTCAAAACAATGCTAGATTGGTAGCTCAGGGTTTCTCCCAAGTTGAGGGTTTATATTTTGAAGAGACTTTTGCCCTTGTAGTTAGGCTAGAGACCATTAGAATCTTGTTTGCTTTCGCAGCGTCTAAAGGCTTTAAGCTTTACCAGATGGATGTCAAAAGTGCCTTCCTTAATGGGTATATTGAGGAAGATATCTATGTTAGGCAGCCTTCAGGTTTCGAGAACCCCAAATATCCAAACCATGTCTACAAGCTTTCCAAAGCCTTATATGGACTTAAGCAAGCCCGTAGAGCTTGGTATGAGAGGCTTAAGTTTTATCTGTTGAGTCATAGGTTTGAGATGGGTAAGGTAGGCAAGACCTTGTTCATTCGCAGGTATGGCAATGACCTTCTACTCGTCTAGATTTATGTGGATGACATCATCTTTGGTGGCTCCTCTCATGCTCTTGTTTCTCAGTTCTCTACTGTCATGAGCTCAGAGTTTTAGATGAGCATGATGGGCGAATTGAGCTTCTTTCTTGGCTTCCAGATCAAGCAGACTCGGGAGGGTACCTTCTTGCATCAGGGCAAGTACACTCGAGACCTCCTGAAGCGCTTTGACATGTGTGATGGCAAGCCAGTGTCGACTCCGATTGCGTCAACGACTTCACTTGATCCAGATGATGATGATGAGCCAGTTGATCAGAAGGAGTTCAGAAGCATGATCGATTCCCTCTTGTACCTCACTTTCTCGAGACCGGACATACACTTCTCTGTGTATCTGTGTGCTCGATTTCAGGCTTCACCTCGCGTATCTCACCACTAGGCGGTGAAACGCATCTTCCGGTACTTTCGAGCTACCATAGACTATGGTATCTGGTACTCTTCATCTTCTTGTCTTTCCCGTAGAGTCTACTCCGATGCAGACTTTGCTGGTTGTAAGACAGACAGGAAGAGCACATCTGGCACCTACCAATTCATTGGCACTTCTCTTGTTTCTTGGTCTTCTAGGAAGCAGTCCGGTGTTGCACAATCCACTGCAGAGGCCGAGTACGTTGCTGTTGCCAGTTGTTGCAGCTAGGTCCTTTGGATGGCTTTGACCCTGCGGGACTTTGGGTTAGTTATAGATAGTATTCCACTCTTTTGTGATAACACTTCTGCTATTAACATTGCCAAGAACCCAGTGCAGCATTCTCGGACCAAGCACATTGATATCAGATATCATTTTCTTAGAAACCATGTGGAGAAGGGTGACATAGTGCTCCAGTTTGTGAAGAGTGACCACCAGTTGGCTGATATCTTTACCAAGCCTTTGGATAGCTCTAGGTTTTCAGCCTTGCGGGGAGAGCTTAGGATGGTTTGTCCTTATGAACTATTGTAAGGGCTAGCTTTGTGCTTTATGCATTATCATATTTATATGCTTCTGTCCTTCTTCATTGCATTGCATAAGGGTGCATTCGGGATTAGTCCTTTCAGCATAGATTAGAGTGCTTCTTTCGTCTAGTTGCTCAGTCTTCTTCCTCTCATCTTGTGACGCTAGGATGCTGCTTATTAGCTGTCTCTCTTCTCACTAGGTTGAGTTCACTCACTTCTTATAGGTCTAGCGAGGGTTGGGCCACCATTGGGTAGACAGGGAATATGTTTACTCCCTAGTGTGTTAGAAGACCAGCTGATAGTTCTAGAGTCTCATGGGGTAGATGAGAGTCAGTCTGAGATATAGTATCCTCTATATCTTGTCTATGCTTTAAGGACTACCTTTCTGATTTCTTTGCCAGCTTCTCGTTTTATTGCCTTGGTTCAGGGGAAGTTCATTTGGGAGCTTCTAGATTTTAATTTTGACATAACTCAACTTGAACTAAAAGTACATCTTATGATGAGGGGGAGCTGGATTTTCTTGTATTTCATTCTGCACTGTAATATAATTACATAGAGCCTTGATTATTATCATTTTATGACATAAAACAATTGCTTTACACCTTGCCATGATCTGTGCTTATTTGCTAGATTTATCATGACTTTATATGTGTAGTTTAGTCTTTGCCATGATAAATTAATTAAAAATGCTTAACTTGCATTAAATCTTGTCATGATTAGCTCTTAAGAATAGTCTGTCTTTCGTTATCTTTTTATGGCTCATACCATGTCAAATAGGCTGAGTTGAGTCTTGAATCTTTATTAAGTTTTAGATTGAACTATGTTAGTTCTTCTGTGAAACATGAGTTAATTCTTGTACTTCAACTAAAATTAGCAAAAGCAAAAAGATCTCTTTTGTGCGAAAAAACTGATCTCACCAATTATTTCTCATGAGACTGCTTGCCATTACACTAGGCATGAACTCAGGGGGAGTTTTAGTTGACCAAGATCACCTTCTTAAGCTTCTCGCTTGGAGTGATCGCATAAGACTTGAGATCTAGCACATGGCTAAGAAAATAGAAATGTGTAAAAATGGTTGAAACTTAGGAGGCAGTTGTGGATGGCTCCTAGTCCAGGACTTGCTTCACTAAGATAAAGCCAAAAATATTTGTTAGAAAAATGTCAATTGTGCTAATCTTTGCTTATTTACAAAAGACCAAGTACTTGAACAAATGACTCACTCTTGAACTTTTAGCACTCTAAATTGGCTCAATACTAGCTTCTTGGATCCACTTAGATTATTTGACATGGCTTGCATCATCCTTGGATACCTTTAGCTAGACTAAAATCATGTTTGACTTGACATGCTAAGAAATTGGACCAATTTTCATATTATGATTTATTTGGTTTAGCTAGTCTATACATGAATCGTCATGATCTTGATAGCATTCTTATGAATTATGGTTTGGTGTAATATTCAAAAATTCATTAAGGATAATCTTCATGGCTCCGAATGCTTAAAATAAATAAAATGAAATCATTTCATTCTTACTCGAGAATCTTGATGATTTTATTACCAAAATGGGGGAGAATTTTGGAGAAAAAGCCTTCTGGAGCTTTGCAGAAATATTTGCTCTTTCAGTTTTCGCTCCAGTTTTCTCTTTTGTCGATATGGTCTTAGTTACCTTGATTTTTCTTTTAGACCATGTTTGACTCTCAAACTCAACTTTATGCTTTTTTCTGTGTTTGTCAATATACTCATCAAGGGGGAGATTGTGAGACCATGTGGAGGTAACCCCAGTTGTGTGATAAGTAATTAACTCGTGTTCTAAAAAGCCTGAGTTTGTTCCGGGTATTTTTGTGCTAATTACTGATGCGGATATTTAATTATAATATCTTGTGCGGTACTATGTAATGTGTTTTCTTGTCGGTGATGACTGCAGGACTTTGAGACGGAGTCGTGGCAAGGCACGGATGACCGGACTAGGCACAGGCGGTGCTGAGGTCAGAGCGGTCGAGATGTGTCGAAGACGGCGAGGACTCGAAGTGGTTGCGAGATGTGCGCGGCAAGAAACGAGGAAGCTTTCCGAAAGGTGCAGGAGTGGTATTTTGGTAAATGCGCAGGGCTGCACATAAGGAAGTGGATTTGTCTATAGAATGATCCATTAGTGAAGAGTTGTTGTGATCTAATGGGTAAAATGGTGTATAAACTCATTAGTGAAGAGTTGGTGTGATCTAATGGGTAAAGTGCTTGTAAACCCATTAGTGGAGGCTATAAATAGAGGTGCTCTCTAGTGGGAGAAGCGCACTTGAGCAATTGAGAAAGGGAGAAAGGTAGATGGGTGTGAGTGTTAGGGTTTCCTAATGCTTGTGCTCTTGGGAGAGAGTTTTGTATGCAAGAGTTAGGGTTTCATTTGTTTCTCTCCTTGTGTGTGTGTGAGACATGGAAGAGTTGATGTAAACATTCTCTATTATAATCATTCATCGCTCTTCGTCTCAATATGGGAGTCCCTGTTTTATTATTTGTGCTAGCTGTTTGTCTTCTCTCCGTTCTTTTGTTTTTAGATTAATGTTCTTGTTCTAATTGCTACTATATATATTTGCTTTGAACAAGGAATCATCTCAAAACCTTTTGGCTAGCTCTTCCTGAAAGCAAAAGATTAGAATCGCTGTTTATTGCTCTTATCTCAAGTAGATTTTTTTGTCTACTTCGTTTAAATTGAAGATCTTGCTCAGGTTGCTGCAAGTTTCTTTTGCTATGAACTGGGATTAACTTCAAGACCATTTAGTCATCCATTCCCAAGAGCAAAAGTAGGTTCGATAAGCCGCAGCTTCATAGTTATAGGCGGATCACTTGTGCAGATTGCATTTTATTCAGCTTTTCATGCGATTGATTTGATCTGTCTTTATCTCCATTTTTGCTGCTCAGCAACTACAGATTCTTGTTGGTTTGGTTTATCGCAGGTGCAGCTGTTTTGCTCTTGTCACAGAGAAGAATTCATTTCGGTTTTGTTGTTTTCCGGCTGGTCATCCCCGCTGCAGCTTTTTCGCCTTCTCGCTAACCTACACCGCATTGGTTCTTAGTTTGTGCTCGGTTCATTGTTCCTGCAAGATCTCGCGTTAACTCGAGTGCGATTTTCGCATTATTGCGCTTCGGTTCCTTGTGCAATCCACGGCTATTTTCGTGAGGTGCATCCACCTTTAGTGCCGCAGATTTATCTATCTCCGTCCAGCGGTCGCTTGTCGCTTTTAAGGCGATCGAAACTCCTAGTTCTCGTTCGCTATGAGCGATCTTTGTGTTCTGATTGCTTCTTTCTTCTCGCGATGTGTGTTCTCCTGTGAAGGTTCTAGTACTTTTTCAGGTGCTACCTTCCTTCTTTTCAGTGTGCAGATTGGCAGTTTTCTCCAGTAGGCTTTTCGGTTAGGTCAGTTGTTTTTCTTTTTGCTTTCTGTTTTGATCTGCTGCGTTACTGGTTGTAGGCCAGCTCTTTTGGTGTCTTCAGGGCTATTCTCAACATTCTGTTGTTGCTTGTTTATTTGTTTTAGACAACAGCATTAGCTTTCCCTTTCTCTTGCTTTTCGGCTGGCTGTGTGTGGGCAAAAATCAGGACCTTTGCAATAGTCACATATCTACTACTGCCCACTCTTTTGCTTCAAAGAAGTTATGCGCTATTTCTGTTTATCGTTTACTTAAATCTCTATTTTACTTTCCCTTTGGCTTTTTAAGTGTAGTCCAGTCTTCATTTTAAGAGTACGGTTATTGGTTGGTTTTCTTCGGAGATTTCAATGAACAAATTTCATTTTCTTGCTTCATAGCTACTGTAGCTATCGGAGAGCAATATTTGCGTGCGAATACCAGGGGAGAATTTTTAGAGGCACCATTCACCCCCCACCTGTTGCCATTTCTGATGCTTCAAGATGCGCATATAAATCACTGAGAGAAACAACATTAGTGCACGTCATGACTGAGGTAACCAAAGCATCATATTCCTCACCGAGACCACAAAGAAAATAAGAGATCACTTCTTCATCTCAGAGTAGTTGTCCTATGGAGGCCAGAGTATCAGAAACTCTCTTACCTTTGCTAAAATACTCTATTACAGATATTTCATTCTTCTTCAAGCGTTAGTTGCATGCAAACATTCATTGCTCTCACTCTGGAGTGAGAGGAAAACATCTGCTACAGTGTTGTCCAGACTTGAGAGAGCACTTCTTTGGATAAGGAAGAGAGTAGATCACTTAACACTTGCTGATCATGTTGCAGCCAAGTGACATATGCTGGATTGGACTCCTGAGTTGTGCTAGACTACATCGTCCATGTGACATGCTTGTCAAGGCATGGCTTGGACCCATCATCATACCCTAGAAGTTGTTGGCCTCTTAGGTAGGGCATGATTTGGGCCTTCCACAATAGATAGTTGTCACATGTAAGTTTGAGGTTGATGAGATGGGTGAAGGATGGTGTGGGAAGTAAGCCAGCGGTCAAGAAAGCCAAATTGGTAGCACCGGCAACACTGGAGGTTTGAGAGCTTTCAGTGAACATGGTGATGGCGTGAATGTGGATCAAATAGGCTCTAATATCATGTGAAAATTAGACGCATAAAAAGTTTGGTAGGTTGCATGATCAATCAGATCGGCAACTTCATATATTATATAACTCTTGCTTGATATGCTACAGTCAGAACCGGATAGGCGACTATAGAACAAAATAGAACATGGAGATTACAACAGGATTACAAGATATACGATTATGATCCTAACTATACGATTATGATCCTAACTACTTGAGTTAGAGATAAGATTTATAGATGAATTACAACTAAATTAGTTCATATACTTTAACACAGATAGTTGGAATGAAACTCGACCACGGCAGCTATCGTCGATGATATCGTAAGCAGCAAGTTATTCTAGCTCAACACGATCGAACACAAAAGTTTAAGTAAACCTTATTCTATACAGACACACTATCAATTTAATAAGTAATCCAAGTTCCATATGGTTGGTTTAGTCATGTTGGGCAAACATGATGGTTCAATATCTAGGAGGATATTGCTCAAATTTGTATCCCATCATCCAGGAAGGAACGGTTCAATTAAGACAACAAAACACATAGATAACATGTTATCTAGGACCGTCCCATACATGTGCCACTTAGTACAAACAACCAAACACACTTACACACATGGACCAGGGTTGGATGAATGTGCTACACCTGTGCCTCTACATTGAAGCATCCAGTTGGAACAAGACTCCTCCTCGGGGACGATATCGCCCATGCATCAGCGTATGATCCTTGATGTATGAAGGACAACAATAATGACTGATGAATTCAACGGGGTCAGCTTGTTTCTGTGAGCTTGATATGTGCTAGGATACAACTGTAAGGCTTGCAGAGTTAGTGACGTGAACGAAATTGACGATGGCTCCCTGTGGCCTTTTATAGCCATAGGGGCATAATATACACACATGTATGCATGGACATACTGTCATATAGTGTTGACATGGTATTTCTGCTGCTAAAAGTTGAATTGACAAAAGGGAATTGATACGGTGATGATCGCACATTTCAGTGGCTCAATACCTCAGCCCTACTCACATATAGCCACCCTCACCAATTCAAAGGCCCACCATCACATACAGTCTATCACTCAGACACAAAAAAATTTTCTGCCTGAGCTCATACACTTCCTCTCATGCTCATGGAGGCATGGATATGCCACATTCGCGAGCTCCTCCGGTATGGCATCCACAAGCTCCGTTAGCCTACTCGAGCTCCATCGTCCTTCCTGAGCAGCACTAGCATTCCGCATTCACCGGAGCATGGACTCATCAATCTCGACCACGTATAGCCTTCGTCAACTGCACCACTCTGGCCATGGCCTCCACAAGTTCCATCGACCTCCACGAGTAGCACCAAAGGCTCCATAGGTACTTTAGCAAGGAATCGGCGAGATATGTTGTGGCTAGCCGAGCTCGCCACTATGGGCTTCTTGTCAGAGGCACCATAGCCCCCTTCTTTGTCGATTTTTGTTGCTACTGTTGTCATCTATCCATTGATCCATGTACCTCCTCCTCTGGGTAAGCTTTTTGTTGCAAACGTATTCTGGAATTATTGCAGCAACTTTCCTTAATTGTTTCAAAAAGTTTTTCTGTTTGTTGCAAGTTGTCAATTTGAACTCTTGTAGCAAGAATCTTTTGTCACACTAGGTTAATGAATTGTTGTATCAAAGTATATTTTTTGTTGCAATCGATTGTTGGGTTTATTGCACTATTTGTTAAGATGAGTTTATTGCAATGGAACATGGTTTTTTGTTTCACACACAATGATTTGTTGTTGTGCCGCTATAAATTTGTTGTATACATACCAATCTATTATTGCATGGCTACAAATTTGCCCCTTATCTTGTAGTTGGGGCGTTTTGTTGCACAATATTTTTTATTGCAATAGGGTAATTATTTTGTTAAATACTTTTGTTGCAATAGGTTCTTTGTGATGTTACGGAAGATATTTTTGATTGTTGCGTATGCATATTCTAATTATTGGAGGGAGATAACATCTTTTTAGAAATATATTTATTGTTTTTTTAAATTGTTTACACAGAGTAAGCATGGCCTGAGGCCATGACGGCAGCAACCGAGCTCCAAAACCATTATCAACAAGCTGCTCTATCCTACTATCTGTTCCTTTCGATGGCTAATAGGAGAGGGCATCACGGCGACGGCGGTGGCCTTGCCTCGTCAAATTTGTCCCTCCCATCAAAGCTGAGATACTAGGATCGGTGGCGGTTGCCTCCTGCTTCAAGCTTGCGGTGTTGCCATTAGCCACGCGATGGCGTCCTTGAGTGAGCATGAGGAAGAAATTGGAGTGGAATGCAGTGTGTTCTTGTTTGGAAGAAATCGGATGGTGGAAAATCACTCGCCATTAGATCAAAAGCGCAGTGTACGGAACTAACAGCCGGACGTCCAGCAGCTCCCTTGATAAAATCGCAAAAGAAAAAAAAAGTTGACTAAACAAACAGTCCAGTGGCTGTATGGCATGACCGCAACAAAACTAACGAATTTAAAACAAGACGAGATTGGCCTATTTCCTTACAGATTTTGACCTAGTATTATGAGCGATCACCCACCCATAATGTAACCCGTCACTCTGACATCCAATCCTTACTTCCGAGCAAATTTTTGTTCAAAATATCGGACGCATCACTCAAATATTTAACCCAGATTTACAATCCTGCCAAGGATGGGAGAACGCACCAACAAGAAAATTTTCGGGGAAAAGATGATGACATACAGCAAAAGATTATCAAATTACCATTGCTGAATCGCAGACAGGAACAGATTATCAACAATCTAGTCCTTTACTAAAATCACATTGCAGAACGATGATGATAAACAGCCACGAGAGGTATCTCATAATTAGCATTTCCGAATCATATAAGAGCGGCTATTGCAAGTACACTCCTTCAGGTTAGCAAGTTCCATACGGAAGAGTTCAATGTTTTGGCAGTAGCTAATAAACTTCAGTATAACCCTTAATAGAAGAAGCACATTTGACCTAAGAAAACACCAGCGATTTAGCAATACAAGGTTCAGAGTTCCTTGTGTCTCCTTCAGCCTCAAGCAGACAAACAGCAGAAGTGCTAGCTCATGCCACATCTGGCGGTGAACCACCAGGAACCAACTACGTGAGGAAAAAGATAGCAATGATGTTAGACATGGAAATTAGCATTAGACATTAGCTTAATCATTCACAAATAGCATCTGACATTCTAATAAAGATTGTTACAATGGCTATGTTGTTTCCATTAAGGAGGATCTGATCAAGTTTCGTTATGCGACGGCCCTCAGCAGTATACTCACTGCAAAACAATCAGATGATCATGAAACCGGAAATAATATAGAGTACAATTTCAGAAGAAATGTATGCTAGAAGTGTGGATGAGGAAACTAGTAAACATCAGTATGAGTTTACAAAGTGACTTGCAAAAAGGTATTGCAACTTCCATGTTTCA
The DNA here is from genome assembly GCA_036346265.1 of Melocanna baccifera. Lineage (NCBI taxonomy): Eukaryota > Viridiplantae > Streptophyta > Magnoliopsida > Poales > Poaceae > Melocanna > Melocanna baccifera. Next base: position 66,447 of record JAYEVJ010000293.1, read on the forward strand.
GCTAAAGAAAAGGATCCAACTAAGTGCCAAGCGTCCATCGTTTCCCTAACCATCGGTGCGAGCAAGCCATATCCTAGTGCGGTTTCCCTCAATGGTACATCATATACTCATAACATTTATTAACTTTTGCAGCTACAACATGAATTTGCAACAAAAATCTTACACGACATTATGCAACATTTTTAGAACGTTATGGCCAAAACCTCCAGTTTTTAACAAGGGATTTACAAAAACTTCAATTACCTTGTACAATCTACAGGGGTGCTAGTGTATGCATGTTTCTAGTGAAAATTCTACACAACAACATCTTTGCAGAACTAGTGCAACATTCATGAAGAACCTCTGGAGCATCTGTGAAGAACTAGTGCAACACTTCGTTAAAAATTACTGCAACATCTTCAAAGAACTAGTGCAACAACCATGAAAAGCTATAACAATACCTGTCAAGAGCTACATTCCTGAAAACAAATGCAACGTCAATGAAAAACTACTGCGATATTCCTGGAAAACAACTGCCAACATCTGTGAAGAACAACCACAACATTTTCTAGACAATATGAAACAAAAACTTAGTTTTCTTTTGTACATGACCAACTCCCTCCCAGCATTGTTCCTAGTCTTGTCTATCTTCATTATATCCTGTATCATCTTCTATCAACAATCATGATAAGAATCATACAAATATAAAGCTTGTGTTCCCTCATGAAATTTGATACTAACAAAATCCCCCAAGAAGCCAATATCAACTATAATAACAAGCATGCCACTGCTCCAGCAAGTGCAAACGGTGCCTCACATGCACTGCTGTAACATCTTTGGAAGCAATTGTCTGTGTGAGCTACATCGTGGAAGCAGCTGCATCAATGCCGTGTTATGTCAACTACAATGTCAAACAGTAGCTCGTGTTATATCAACTATATTGATGAGAGTAGCTCGTGTTATATATATGAAGCATCGCACGAGTTTAGGAGCAATCAGACATAAGATGGACAGTGTCACTGTTTGTTAATTCACGGGAACTCATGCTAATGTTTTCTAAATTTTTAAACAAACTTTTACTATGAGCGCATGTTTGATACTACTACTGTTGACCTGTGCTAACAAATTCTAGTCATAGCCATGTGAGATAGTGGTCTATAATGAACTGAGAAACCAAATTAAAGAAACCAAAGCTACCCTAAGATTACGAAACAACATAAAAGAACTGATGGGGAACGATCCAAAGAAGCTAGGGTTTAGGGTTTGGATGGATTTCACATACTACTCAGTGACGTCCTCGAGGACCATGTTCACGTAGACATCGAACCCGCAGAGGGTGCCGACGAGCTCCTTGTCGCCCTTCATAATCACCCAAATCTTGGACCCGATGCACCGGTCAATCAGCTCTGCTCATCGCACCAGTTCGCACAAGCACGCTCACGCGGGCACACGTAAACAGGAAAAAGCAGGCGAATCAAGAACTCGAACCCGATAGATCAGACAAAAGAGCTGCGAAATCGCGAGAAGTGTGCGAGATAAAGCGAGATTCTTTTGCGCACCCGAGGGGAGGAGCTGGGAAGGGTTGTTCTGAGACATGGCGGCCGCCTCCGGTGGATCGGTGGCCGGAGAGATCGAGGGCGGTAGGCAACGAGCAGGGCGCGGCTGCGGCTGCGGCGGGCGAAGAAGAACGGCGGCGGGGGCGCAGAGATTGGGGATTGGGGCTTTTGCTTCTGCGCTGGGTCCAAACGGGTGCGCACTGCGCTGCGTCCTTGTCGACTCGACTCAAAAGGAGAACGGGTTGTCTGATCGAGCAATCAACGGTGCACATCAAAAGCCACGGTTTCTTTGCTCCATCATGTCGCCACTGCCATCAATGCCTGTACTTTTGGATTGCGATTTATAATTTATAACTATAATTTTTAATTTTTAATTATAGTATAAATACTCATACGAATAAACCAAAATCTGCTACATCTTTTCTAAAAGATTATCTCGATAAATCGCTTCAAAACGACGATAAATAAACCATTTAATTTGTTTGTTCGAAAGAAATCAAATAAGATAAGCTAAAATAAGCTGAAAAGAATAGTCTTGATGTAGTTGGTCAGGAACATAGTGGCTAATTGGACGATAATGCGGCAAATCAAACCGACAGCGCATCGCAATGAATCCTGTTGTAGCGCGATGAATTAGGGGAGTGTTCAGCATGGCGCTGGCTTATGGCTTTTTTACTGTAGCTGGCTTATTTTTTTACTGTAGTTGAATTGGCTTATTTGATATAATTAAATTTAAAAATTTTATAAATAGAAAAAACATATTAGCTCATCACAAACAATTCAAAAGAATACAGAAAAAATAAAAAACCTAAAATAAAAAATAATTAGAAAAAAAAAAGTAAACACCGACCACCCAACACAACTTTGAGCGGGCCTTAGACTACTGCACAGCACATCAAGCCGCGGTGGAGTGAATCTGGCATTTGCACAGTGGACCGGTCAGGCAACAATTGACACACTGAAACTCAATAACTAATGTTGACATGATCAGATGTCTTAAGGAAATGTAATGTAATTTACTCATTATAACCACTGTATGTGAGGTTGCCAATGATGCCATTGTAGCGGAGGCCGGGAAGCAAGCGACCTCGTCCTCAGGGTCAGGTCAGCTTCAATCCTTTGCTTGGATGTTTGGCTCTTCTGCTGGCGCTTTAGGAAACCATCTTGGTGGCATTGCTCTCTGTTACTTCTCTCCCAAAATGATGTTTCTGTTTTTTGCAATCATTCTCGTGCTCCGGTTCTGCACTACCGTGGCTATACCTGAGAGCTCCCTCAAACTCCCAAAGGCAGATACTAATATATCAGTGCTGATGAAGGCGGGGTGCCCGATCTTTCGATGAGATTGATAACTATCGATTTTGGTGGATGTGACTCTCGCGATCCAACTACAACCATACGACGACGCTTGCGCCTTAACAATCGTTGAACTAACTTCGATATGTTATTGACCAAGCTGGAAGCGCGATCAAGCTAAACACGAAGTTCAATCCCTGTGAGCAATCGAAGAACTAGCAAGAATAAGATGTAGGTAACTGATATTGCGAATACGATGGATGGTATTGAAAAACAAAGATGGGATCTTAAAAGCAGTCTTGACAGGTGGTCGTCTGACATAACTGAAGAACAGAAGTTTGCACAATAGCTAAACCTAAACTCAACGAAATCCAAGTTTTGGAAAAGAGAGGTGGCGGCTCCTTCATAAGGAGACGACCAGGCGTGGAGGTAAGGAAAGTGGGCACACATCCCTAGGGTTACAAGGCACATGGGCCCAAATAGAGGTGGTGCAACACCCTTTTCAACTCGGACTTAGAAATAGACGTGGACTCTTTTAATAATTGTGATCGGCTCGAATGAAATTTGAAAATGAGGTTGGATCCGTTGGAAAGTAGACTTTATAAGCTTTTCATGAAGTTCAAGAACGTCCAAAACGGAGTCCGTATGAAGAAGTTACGTACGTTTGAAATTAATACTATCGCGGCAGTCTGAATCTGATTTCAAAACGAGCCCAACTCCAACTCTTGCTTGACTCAACCCCAAAATGACGTGGTGACCTTCTTTGTGTCTTCCATGCATGTCTATGACTCCACATGGCTCTCCTTCATCCTTTCCCATGTTTCTAAGAACAATTAAATCACTTACATTAGGTAGCGGTCTATTCTCAATAATATACAAACTTATGAACGAATTCACCTGGTAATTAAGTTGGCGAGCACGAGCTCGAGTAAGTGGACCATGCAACACTTGCTGTGAGTGAATTATGTGTGTAAACACGGTTGTATCCGTAGGAGAGATGTCCTCATCAAATGCTCTCCAGCATCCGTAAGCAAATCAAAGAGCTGTCATATGCGCTATGTATGCCTGAAATATGTTGGTCAATCATATGGTTTTCAGTGTCTTACGCTGTCACACCATTTCTGCTTGGCACCATGTTCTTCTATCTGACTGAAGTGCTACGACTGGACTCATCCGTTATCGGTTTATCCAAGGTTTTTGGGCAAGTGGCTCTCTTGGCTTGGAGCATGGCAACGCCTGCACGTAAGGTCCTATCAGCTCTGCAGTTTGTCACAGCACTCATAATGTTGTCAGGTGTGTTATTTGTTCAGGGAGTATACAGGACGGTCGGAATACACAATTGTGTTCTCAGGGCTATTGGAGGATCTAATGTTGTTTAAGATGCTTTCCTTCATTGTTCTTGCTGCAAAACTTTGCCCTACTGGGTGTGAGGGATCGGTTATGGCCTTTGTAATGTCTGCACTTGCCCTTGCTACTATTATCAGCGGTTATCTTGGGGTTGCGCTTGCTGAATTCATGGGAGTATCTGGAGATAATTTCTCAGCACTGCCAGTTTGCCTATTGATTGAGGCTGCATACACAATGCTGCCGCTCTGTTGCTCATCATTGATTAAACAGAGGAAAGAAAAAGGGAAGAAAGAAGCGTAGAATACGTCTATAGGATCTGAAGTTGTTGTATTGGTGCCTGTGAGGCTTTACCCTCATCTTTTTGATGCCATATGGAGTCGATTATAATTCAGTTTGGTAATGTGATCGTAGCTGGTGGAAACAAAATAGGAGACGATTATGTTCCTCAGGTTTTCAATGCTCCAAGGCTTCCCAAGAATTATCTTCAAAGCAAAGACCAGATATGTACGGACATGTGTGCTACCATCCTTCCTTAGATCAAGTATTATTTTTATGCAACTAGTTGAAATCTTGCTCATCATGTATTCGTTCTATCATTTCTATGTACTTTTTGGTTTTGCTAGTTACATTTCATAATCTTTTTGTGGGCAATTTCAGTGTGTTCGTTTTTCTTTTCTTTGTGTGTGTGTGAGGCCAGAGCAGGCTGCAACGACCTCAGTGATATTCTTCTATAGCTGCTGTTAGATGTTTATGATGCATGACTATTTACCTCCCTATGTTTATAGTGCATAACCATTTACCTCCCTAACCCTTCACCTCCCTAATCTCTCTATAAATAGTTTGATATTGCAAGGTGCTTGTATGTAGTCCACATGTAATCACCACATATGATTATTTGTGTGTGTATGTCTTGCCTCTAATACACTACGTTTTCATGGTATCAGATGTGGTTGTTCCTGTAACCGCACGCTTCCACTCCCTACCCTAGATGCCACTCTTCCCATGGCTAGTTCTCCTGATGGCGACGCCGCCGCCGCTGCAAAGGCGGCGCACCATGCAGCTGAGGACGCTGAAGCCCAGCGTCTTGCCGCTGTCGCCACTGAGGAAAAGCACATCAAGGCCTATGCTCGCTGGGACGTGCTGGCTGCGCTCACCGCCGAGCGCTCCAACTCCCTGTCGGCGACTTTTGTACAGTGCACCGACGCGCCACACTACGCCCCTGGGTGCTCGCCACCGACCCTCCAACCCGCCTTGGTGATGCATCCGTGCACCGCCGCCGCTCGCACGCCTGCCGGTGTCATCAACATCAAAGCTCTTATGCCGGTGACCCTTGATCTCCGATCCGCTAAATACACCAAGTGGCGGGGAATCTTTCTCACCACGCTCGGCAAGTACGCTCTGACGGATCACGTCCTGTCCAATGCTCCGGCCACTCCGACTTTCACGTCTTAGGTCTGAGAGAGCATCTACGTGAGGGGGAGTGTTGAAGTATAAGTGAATTGCCCATATTTCCTCATCAGTTTAAGCTTTCTCTTGACTTTGTTGAAGCGAAGGCAGACACCTCTCTCTTTGTGTTTCATCGTGGCGCCGGCACAGTTTATCTACTCTTATATGTTGATGATATTGTCTTGACTGCCTCTTCCTCGCCACTACTGCGCCACACTATTGCAACTCTTCAGCGCGAATTTTCTATGAAGGATTTGGGTCAACTCTATCATTTTTTGGGCATGTCTGTTCATCAGCAGGACGGTTCTCTTTTCCTATCTCAACACCAGTACTTGTTGGACATTCTCACGAGCAGAATGTCGATCGCAAGCCTGCAGCACTCTCGTGGATACTCAATAAGCTCTCTCTCGCTGTGCGCCTGCGGCGTATGCGACTTCCGAGTCTTGCCGGTGCACCGCAAGATGCTCGACCTTCACTCATCCCGACATCACCTATGCTGTTCAGCAGGTCTGCCTGCATATGCACGACCCTCGTGAGCCCTATCTTGCTGCGATGAAGCATATTCTACGCTATCTTCAGGGTACCCGTGATTATGGCCTCCTACTTCGCCGCACCTCTCCGGAGAGTCTGACCGTCTATACAGATGCTAACTAGGCTAGTTGTCCCGACACACAAAAATCCACTTTAGGCTATGGTGTCTTTCTCGCTGATAATCTCATCTCATGGTCATCCAAACGCCAGCAGACAGTGTCCCACTCTAGTGCTGAGGCCAAGTATCGCGCGGTTACCAACATTGGTTGCTGAGGCCTCATGGCTGCGCCAGCTCCTCCTTGAGCTCCACTGTCCACTCCGGCGCACAACTCTTGTCTACTGTAACAATGTCAGTGCCGTGTACCTCTCCAGCAACCCGGTTCAGCATCAGCACACCAAGCATGTGGAGATCGACCTGCACTTTGTCCGCGAGCGTGTTGGCCTTGGGCAAGTTCGGGTCCTTCATCTTCCCACTTTGTCACAGTACGCCGACATCTTCATGAAGGGTCTGCCATCTTCAGCCTTTACGGAGTTCCGTTCTAGTCTAAATGTTCAACCTTCTCTCGTTCCGACTGCGGGGGAGTGTTAGATGTTTATGATGCATGACCATTCACCTCCCTATGTTTATGGTGCATGACCATTTACCTCCCTAACCATTCACCTCCCTAATCCTTCACCTCCCTAATCTCTCTATAAATAGTTTGAGATTGCAAGGTGCTTGTATGTAGTGTACATGTAATCACCACATATGATTATTTGTGTGTGTATGTCTTGGCACTAATACACTACATTTTCAACTGCTATAACTGTTGTAAACTAATTTTATTTGAGATATGCTGATGTCTTGATGAAATGATATTGATGTGTGATGAAGATCAGATGTTATTTTTGTGGTTTTTAATATGTAACAGCTCTTGCATTTATGGATTCAATCATATTTTTTTGCCACTTTTCTTTTGCATGAACTGATAAGAGTTTCAGAAATCAGAACACATGAGGTGATGCTGGAGAAAATACATTCAAAATGGAATGTGTGTTGCCTGCTATTTGTCTGAAGTATAATCAATAAAGATGCTCAAGCCTAAGCTGTGAATCCTGTTTGAGTTCTGAAAATAATGCCAATGACTTCCAGCTGAAAAATCTTTCACTCACAATGCAAAGGGAGGATGTCTTCCTGAATTTTTGTCAACTCACCCGTTTAGAAACTCTTGAACGTCCAAGAAACGAACATTATGTGAATCTCCAAGTTACAAAAGCTGCGCTCTCCTTCTGCTGAACTAGGACTTGGCTACAGATGTTGTCATCAGGAGCAATAAACAGGCACCATGAATCTATGACGGTACCAATCTCTGCCATTTCCATCCATATATTATCATACAAAAAAAAGACTACCTTACGTAACGGACGAAAACGGCAAGCGAACAAAATTCTAGCTGCCATTATTAACTGCCTCTCTATTTATAGTCTAAGTCCTCCAAGAGCAATTCTGGTATTTACCCACACCGGATCCTTCTAGATTGCGTAACACTCCCCCTTGAGCGAATACCACGGTATACACATACCTCATTAAAAACTCCTACCAAAAACCCAGCGGGAAAAAGTATGGAGAAAAAAGTACATTGCATCTGTTCCTTGTGACGAACTAGTTGCCTCATTAAAAACTTCTATGTGAGAAAAACTTCAGGAAAAACTCACAAAGAGAAAAAGATTGCAACATTTAGATATTCACGATTATTTAAGTCTTCTGACCTTACATCAAGGCTATGGTTCATGAATTTACTTCCCTAAAACTTGTAACTCTCTAAGTTGTCTCATTCCTATGTCTCAAACATACTTCTGGAAGCTAAAGGTTGGGAGAGATTTTATGAATAGATCTGCCGAATTATCACAAGACTTAGCTTCAATATCTTTCCTCTTCGTTCTTCTGGAGTTTGTGAGGATAAAAGAATTTAGGAGCAATATACTTCATGATATTACTCAAAATATAGCTCATTTACATCTGTACCACATAAACTATATTATCTTTAAAGATAATGGTGGGAGTCATCAACGATATTTGTATCACATAACTTCTGGATGTGGCTAATCATTCACCTAAGCCAAAAACATTATGTTAAGGCTTCATACCACAATATGCATATATCTCATTGAAAACTCCTTCCAAAAAACGAGTGGGAAAAAAGGATTGAAGAAAAGAGTACATAACATATGTTAAATTGTATTGCAGTTGTTGCCTCGTTAAAACCCTTCAAGTAAGAAAACTCAAAGGGAAAAACTTACTCAGGGAAAAAAGTGCAACGCTTATCTTCAGGATTTGCAATACTTATCTTCAAGATTTATAAACTATCTTTAGAATATATTATGATCTTCAAGACTTTTATCATGTCCATCGATTGGACTTATATCCATAGGTAGTAAAACCTTCAAGGTCGTGATCATCAAATCAATACTTTCTAAGTTTGACTAAAATCAAGATTTTCTGAATCTCATGCATAACTATAAAGTTTAGCTCATGCTCCCCTTGAAGACCACTTCCAATGAAGTTTTATTGTTCCACTGTCTTTGATACATTTTAAGAAATGGATACATGTCAGTATATTTATCCTAATCAGGATATGAGGGTAATTAATTGTAATGCCATATTTCTTTAGGATGTGACTTATCAAAATCTTTCAGGTTCTTTAACAGTTAGCAACCATATCTGAGTAGTACCATATGACCAAAAGTCTGTTTTACAGAACTAATAGTATGATCATATTACCACAGAATCAATATAACAAGTCTTAATTTTGGTACTTAGAGGATTAATAAATTTGCCATTAACACCAATATATATGGTATCTTCATGGTAACAAAGGATATTGACATTCCATCAGCTTATGGTAGGAGATACACTTCATATGTGCTTATGTGGCGAACTTCTGGTTCTTAGCCTTCTCATTTCATTTCCTCAGGTCATGAATGGGTCATTATCCACTTCTAGGGATCGCATGGATCACTAGTGTATTTTCGATCAACTGGTGATTTAATTTTTCTTCAGAAAAATACTCTCTTTTCTAGAAAATACTCTTTTTTTCAAGTAAGAGTTTATCAGGCATAAATTTTTGTATACATACATATACATATTACATTTTACTTTCTTATTAAAATACCGAGTCCTTAAGGGCTGAGCGTGGCAGGGGCGACAGCCTTCAAGGCCGAACGCGGCGGCCAAGGGGGAGCGTGGGCACGGCGGTGAACAAAGTTCGGAGGTGGCGACGGGCACTTCGGGCGCTTTCGCCAGAGGGCACTTCGAGCGCAGTGGGTCCAGCACAGCAAGCGGCGGCCGGGCGTGATGGAGATGGCAGCGGCAGAGTGCGATTGCGGCCAAGTAGCGGCAATCCGATGGCTTGAGCGCCGGCGGTCGGCTAGGGAACCGGGTGGCGGCTTCAGGTGCTACAGCTTCGGAAGCGGCGGTCTCGGGTGAGCTACCTCAACGACCGACAGATGGGCGGCTGCTTCGGGCGGCGGCAAAGGGATTCATGCAGCTGTGGCTTTGGCCCAAGCACGCGGAGGCAGTAACAGGCGACCGGGCTTGGGTGGTCGGCGTGAGAGAGGTCGAGCTCGGTGGCGACATCGAGCATTGGTGATTTCAGGCAGCCGGAGCATGGGAATGGTCGGGAGCAACTAGGTGTGGAAGCGATGAGCGGCCTCAGCGACGGCACCAGTGGGAGAGGAGGTTAGGTGGCGGCAGCGGCGGGTGCCTTGGGCGCAGGCGCTGGCGCCTCCAGCGTGTGCACGGGATAATGCCATTTCACATCATGATAATATGAGATACATACCAAATAGCTAGCTTATCTATACATAGCTAATGCTGTAGCTTGCTCACTAAAGTTCCTGATCTTGGTTTATCAAAATAGGAATCGAAGGAAATAATCTCTAGAAAGGGTAACAAGAGCATCTGGCATTTTAGAAATTAAAATTCTGATTCTATGGTTAATTCGTAGAATTTATCCTTGGTTGCAATCACATTTGTACTGCCCATCTTATGTTACCCTTTCTAGGCAAAACTATAGTAGGGAGATATGCACTACCTGAATCACGCATTACGTGTTTCACTGAACAGAGTTGCAACCTTACAGGTTAAATACAACCACAAGTGCCCTTGGTTCAGTGATTGAGCTTTGGAATTATGCATGAAGCATCTGAATAATGTAAAGGGCGTGCCATCAACCACAAGACCTCCATTACCTTGTCGAGGGCAATCTGTGCGAGGCCTGGGAGGTGGAGCGAACAGCGGTAGACGCTCAATGGAATTTTTTTTTACTGTGATTACAGATCTAAATATATACGAGATCCAATTTCTTAATCCATCTAGGAAACGATCTAGAAATTAGATGATTAATCTAATGGGATCTAGATCTAATACGCAAGATTTTAGATCAATCTATTGTTAGAAACAATTAACACATGATTAATCTAAATATGACATTGCTAGATAATACAAAATCAATCTAGATTTAAACATGAACAATAATGCATAATAAATTGTTCACGATTTGCGTACCATGCACATTGTAGAGCTTTGTGCTGATAACGTGTTAAGAAATTGACGGAGATAGATGAACGGTAATGTAATCCACGCAATTAATCAATCACAGCGAACGCAGTAGATCAATCACAGGAGACACCACGAGAGAGATAACACCAAAGTAGTCTTTATTGATTTGTAATCTCATATTGGTTTACATGGTACAATGTCTCTCTATTTATAGTCTAAACCCATCAGAGGCAATTCTGGTATTTGCCCACACCGAAACCTTCTAGGTTTCATAACAATTTTGGCTTGAATTTCTACCTTCTGGCTTATTTTTTACTATTCATAAATTTCATTTTTTTTCTAGTTTTTCAGCTTTTTTGCCTGTTTTTTTTCGGTATTCGTTCGCATTGTTCGTGATGGGCTAATCTGTTTTTCTATTTTTAAATTTTTAAAAAATTAATTACGCCAAAGAAGCCACCATCAGTTACAGTGCAATTTCAGCAAGCTACAATATAATTTCAACCATAAGTCACTAAATTTTAATCTAACCGAGCGGCTTCAAAATTGAGCCATATTTTCCTAATTAGAGCGCCTGGGGTGAGGAACATGATGCCTTTCTCTCTCTCTCTCTCTTGGTATCAGAAATCATCATGGGCTTAAAAGAATAAATCAGCTAATTGGACCACTCCTCTTGACCAGAATATGCTCACATGAGAACAATTTGTTACACACATGACTGGAATAAATGTTAGCGCATGCATAAAATTTCTAAAATCTTTCAGTAAAGCATGGACCTAGAAGAATGCCCATTTGTTTCAAGACATTTGCTTGGAGTCATTTGTCCATGTAAGTCACGTGGCCCAGATTAGATTGATGAATAAGATAGTCTCAACATTCGCTATTGTCAATATTATAAATATTATGTGTATATTTATAAGATTTAATAGACAATTATATAAAGTATAAGGAGCTATATTCAAAGACTACCTTATATATATATATATATATATATATATATATATATATATATATATATATATATATATATATATATATATATATATATATATAAAAGAAAATACAAAGGAATATACCCACCTTACATATATTCAACGTTGGAATCCAAGTCATCTCCAATCCGTGAGAGCTAATAGAGATGTAAGGGAAAAAAGCCACAGGCTCATGTGACCTTAACCGCTTAACGTATGAAACTAGCCAAAAGCCCCAAAGAGAAGGTGCCGCGGAATGTGCAAAAATTTATCCCTACAAGGCTACAACTCGCAACTGCATGCATTTTATTCTTCAACGGTACGACCACAACTCCATAACCTCATGATTATTAATCCAATATTCGTACGGATCCATTTTTTTTCAAAGGCGCGGTCAGATGCGCTGCGCGACTAGCTTATGTGTAGAAAGCCAGTTTTTTTTACTATTTCAATTTTTATCTTTTTCTGTTTATTTTTTTGTTTTTTTATATTCTTTTGTGTTGTTTATGATGAGCTAACATATTTTTTTCTATTTTTAATTTTTTTAAAATTTAATTATGCTAAATAAGACAACTCAACTACAATAAAAAATAGTCAACTATAGTAAAAAAGTAATAAACCATCACCATTCTGAACACCCACAAAGAAGGACATGGAGTGAAAAGTTTGTCATCCTTCAGTGAGCAAATCAATCCGAAATCCAAACTGTTCCAAATTAACCGATCCAGTTTCATGACCCATAAACTGTGATAGATTAATTCCCTGGGCACAATTAGCTGCCTTCTAGGTCCCGTTCATTTCGATTTGAACTTCTGGTTTTTGATTTATTTTTTACTATTCATAAATTTCATATTTTTCTGACTTTTTAGCTTTTTTATCGATTTTTTTCGTATTCGTTTGCATTATCCGTAATATGCTAACATATTTTTTTATTTTTATTTTTTTAAATTAATTATATCAAATAAGCTACCATCAACTATATTATAATTTCAATCAGTTACAATACAATTTCAGTCATAAATAACTAAATTTCAACCCAATAAAACAGTCTCCTAATCAGCTCAAACTTGTCAGCTCCCGTAGCTGCTAGTGACATCACGAGGACGAGCTGATCTCTGCTCACAGTATACTCACAACTTGCAGCCACTGGTTCGATTCAGCCATTTGAAAACCTGGCAGTCACCATTTAAAAACGAGCCTGACAGTTTGTCGAAGCTCCCGAGGCCAACGAAGGGACAGACTAGCCGTTCTGCCGTCAGGCGGCACGGGCAGGGCAAAACAACGCACTACACCAGAGTCCGTACCGAAACGGACGCAGACGACGCGGCACTACGGCACCAGGATTCGAAATCAAAACCGGTGCCCGCGTTGCGGATCGGATTCAGCCATCCGCCGACGGGGGAGCGCAGGCCGCTCGAATCGCGCCGCGGTGCGACCGCTGCCCGTGGTGGCGAATGGATGGCCGCGCCGCGCTGTCCGTGCGTGCGGTCTTCGGCCTCGGCGTCTCGTGCCGCCACATGCGGGCAAGTTGCGGCATTTTGCCATGTTCTTTTTTGCTTTTTATTTAGTTTTTAGCTCCAGTTTTTTAAAAAACTGAAACAAGTTGGATTATTTCTCTAAACAGTTTTTTTAGTTTGAAATATTATATACTCATCACATCAATGTCTCCACAATCCATCATAGTCTCAAAAATATAGATAAATACTATCAAACATAGCAAAAAAAATCATAAACCAATCTAAGGGACGCTTAGAATAATGGTGATTTATAACTTTTTTTATTGTAATGTTATTTTTTCACTGTAACTAAAATGACTTATTTAGCGTAATTAAATTTAAAAAAATAAAAAAGATTAACCTATTACAGATAATATAAAGAAATATAAGAAAAATAAAAAAATCAGAAAAAATAGTAAAAAAAAGTAGAAATCAGAAGTTACTGCTACCTTGAGCGGAGCCTAAAAAAACAAGCCTTGACCGGCACGCTGCTACTGCATGCCCCCCCTGCGGCTGACTTCTCTGCTGGATTTTGTTTGTGTGGCGCGGGTTGCCTGCATCGGTTTGTTATCCTCTCCTCGACTCACATACATCACCCACAGTGCTGTTCTTAGCCACATGCTACAGACTAGTACTATCACCAACGTCCTCAACGATAACAGATAAAAGATTTTTATGTGAAATTTATGCCTTTCAAATATCCCAAAGTCACGGGAAAAAAGAAGTACCAGCTACACCAAGTACACCATTTGCATTTAATAAAAAAATAGATTCTCTATAGAGCATATATAATAGTCTATTTTTTAAGATTATCTCTAAAATTTTCACCTCATTTAAAAGTAGTACTAAAAATAATCTCTTCAACAATAAATTATTTCTCTAACTATTTTATAACATTTTCATTATAACTTCTCTGTCCCATACTTTTTAACTATTTATCTATTCTCATCTTCTCATTTCTTTATATAAAATTTTACATATTTAATATAATTAAAAAGTAGTTAAGATAATATTATTAAAGATACCTTTAAAAGAGACAAGTGAAGAGTGGTTACGGAGACCGAGGAAAGTGCATTTATTGCACACTCATCGTAGACTGAACTCCACAAGGTGGTAGTAGTAGTAGAGGACGTTAGTATTCCCTGAGTAAAAGGAACTGTCCATTCTGGAATCAAATCATATCGAGGAGCCAAGGAGCGAAACAATTAAAGAGAGGAGATGCATTAGTTTAATTTTACGAAACCATCTCTCTTGTCCCCCTCTCTCTCTCTACCTACCTAGCCTTGCTAGGGTAGCAGCGGCATTAGCAGTAGGAGCTAGCTCCCTTCCACGTCCATCGATGCGTCCACGCGGGAGCGAGGCGTGAAATCCAAACTATGGCGGCGCTGGGCTTGGGTCGATCCGCGGATCTGTAGGGACGGTGCGGTGCGGGGGTTGGTGCGAGATGGGATCTGGGAGCAGCAAGGGCGCCTCGGCGGCGGCGTCGGGCGGCGGCGAGGCGAACAAGGGGAAGGGGCGGAATGGGAGGAACCTGCTGCCGCTGCCAAGCTCCTGCTTCCGAGGCTTCACGCCGCCGTGCGACCTTTCCTCTGCGCCGCCGCCGCAGGTTGAGGTAACGAAACCGCCGCTTCGTTTCCTTGCGTTTCTGTGAATGTGATGTGATGAGTAGGTGAATCGGGTGAGGGAGTGAGGTTTCCGTAAATGAGCAGTGTTAGATCTCGTGTTTGTTGATCGATTGCTTTTTTTTTATCTTATCGAAACTTGCTTTGGGAGTTTGCCTTCTCCCATTTTCCTGCGGGGATTCCTGCAGTGTGGTCGAGCCAGTGCTTTGTGGGGGTGGGGAGATGATTGTTCAATGCGGTTCACTCGTGGCTTCATCATTTAGTTACAATGAGTGAATTTTAACCAGTTGATGTGTCAGAAAAATCGTTGGAAAATGATTCTGCCCTCTTGGATAGACTATTTGTTTTGGAATTATGACAAATTCAGGAGCGAGAGTTGGGAGTTTCCTGATTCAAACTAGTATATGATTCGGTGAATGATTGATTATTTTGTAGTTGTGTTAAATGTTAAGAGATATGTAGTTGCTAGAGTTAGATCCTCTCTTTGTAATCGAATGGTAAATTTGTATGTTTGCAGTCTAGCAAGGAGGGAGACTGCAAGCGTGCCTTCAGTAGCTCACATTGACAAATCAGATGAAGATGCTCCCGTGATTCCAAAATCTCATCCAGGTGAAGGGACAACGGTGCCTTCGTCAGATTGCGACAGAGACCAAGATGATGATTTGCAGAATGCCACTGCCACCAGCACCACAGCCCAGGCCAACCGATCGCCAAATCCTTCTGACAGGTCGCAGCCACGTTTTGGTGTCAACTTTGGGTTGAGTAGAGCTATCAGCTTGGGATCATCAGTAGCCTGCTCCATTCTGTCATCTGGCCACTCCACTTCAGCTAATCCCGTTGGAGGTGGAAATATGGACAATTCTTCTGATGCAGATATCTCCCAACTAGGTGGTGGGTCGATTGCCGGGATTGATTCAACTCTGGATATGCTTAGAAATAGTGTCACCGCACAAGCTAGTGTGGCCCATCAGGCTAGCAGAAATTTGCTAGAATCTGAAGATGCTAATTCGAGGTATTCCTACAGAAGGATGAGATCCCAGGAACCTTTTGAAGGCAGTGTTCGTTTCAGCCGAACGCTAAGTGTTGGACGGCTTCGTGACAGAGTTCTCAGGAGGACTCCATTCTCAGATGGTTTATTCACCCCATCACTTCTTTATGATAGGACAGTGTGGCCATCAGGAAATGCTAGTGCTAGGCAAGATTCAGCAATGATGCAAAGGACTAATTCAGACAGAAGTTCCGAACTGCAATCAGATCCTTCAACTAACAGCATGTACAATTCTGGCTCTGCAACTCTAAGAGAGGCCAGTAATCGGGATCTACTGGAGCGCAGATCAGCTTTTCTTGAGAGGAGGCGGCGGATACGATCTCAGGTGGTTTGGAGTCAGTTATTTCGAACCTTGCTTATTTACCTGCACATATTTACATCTTTTGCTTTCTGAACAGGTCCGTGCTCTCCAAAGATTGGGCAGCAGGTTTGAAAATTTATCAGGTCACGAGAGATCATGCATACTGTCTGGTCAGCATAGAACAGGAAACTGCAACTGCAGAACAAGCAGTCGACCAGGTAATTCTGATGAAGAAACCAGCACAAGGGCTAGTATATCGAGGATTGTTATGCTAGCAGAAGCACTTTTTGAGGTATGTGGTGCAAGTATTTCTAGCATTGCTGTTTTCCTTGACTGGAGAGATACCAACTTGCATCCATATGTTTATGCCTGATAGGTTCTGGATGAAATCCACCAACAGTCTGCTGCTTTATCCTCAAGGCCATCATTTTCTTCAATTGGATCCGTGCCTGCTCCAAAGGAGATTGTCGAGTGTCTTCCTGTAAAAGTGTACAGGAAGCCATTAAAACACCAAACTGAGGAGGCTGCACAGTAAGCCATTAAACTTATTTAGAAATTCTTTTACATATTGTTTCTTAATTATTTGGACTGTAAGCTTCTTACATTATATGTTCCGTCAATAGTGTTCGTGCATGCATTTTCAGTCCTCAACAACATAGCATCCATGCACATGATGGGAAGTTAATACCTGAAATATCAATACCCATGTTGTGTTCTTGATAGCCATTATTATTTGCCCGCAAAATTCAGCACCTACTCAATCATAAGCAAAGCAAGTGAAGAAAGGCTAGTTTTTTTTAAAAAAAAAATACGCAAGTATTCAGAAGGATTTACATCCACTGCCTTTGAACTGCAAAGGCACACGGTTAGCTGAGCCATTTGATCACAAATCAAGTGCTTGGATGAAGGCATGGGGGATTTACGGTGTTTAGAATTTCTCACAAGACACTCTAATTTTCTCATACGCACCAATCTACCATTCAAGCCTGTCAAAATAGTTTTTAGGAGTGAAAGGGTATATCTGTGCCTTTGTAATTGAAAGGCAGGTGATCCAAATGCTAAGCAGAATGTATAGAAAGTGTGCCATGGACACTGGTCCTTGCAAGATAGCACTGGTGCTATTCCCTCAATTGTGCATCTGGTGTGTACTGTTGTCATTTAAGCTGCTGGTTCATTGCCAGCTGTCTTGCTCCTGTACATTTTACCAGTGGAATGCTTAGCGCTATCTGTCTGGGTCCTTGTCCATAAACCTCTTCTTGTTTTGTTTTATTGTTGGTAGATATTTCATTAATAAATCTAAATAACCATGTATTATTTTGAAAGTTCTCATTTTCCCCCCACTATGCAGATGCTATATTTGCCTTATTGAATATGAAGAGGGAGACTGTGTTCGTATACTTCCATGCAATCATGAATTTCATCTAACATGTGTAGATAAATGGCTGAAAGAGATTCACAGGTATGCTTAATGAAACTTTCTAATTCACATCAAGAAAATGAACGAAACTTCAAATTCAACATGGTATGGTTATCTCCTTAACATGAGAGCTCTATACATATTCCTTGACATGCTGTCTAACATAACATGATAATTGAGTAATTGACGATTTTACATTTTTTTAATGAAAAACTACATGCTTCGTAATCTTAGCAACATTTGGTACAAATTACTAGATGCAATCATAAACCAAGCTGTACTGTTATTGGATGGGTACATTTGAAATTCACTGCCAGTACGAATAGATAGCAGAGATGCATTAGTGCTAAATGCCATCCTTGTGCTGTGTTGAGACTAGACTTATTGGGCCATTCTTGTGCTGTGTTGAGACTAGATTTCCTGGGATAGGCATTGTGTGGTATAGTCACAACTCACAAGCCATGAATCGGGGTTTTTTTTTGTCTTTCTTCTAAATGTGTGTTTCACCTGAATGGTGTGTGATTGAAGGCCCTCATTGAAATGTTTCAACCACTAGCAACTGGTGAACTTAAATAAGGTGGTATTTTCATTTTTCAGAAGAAAATAAATAAGATGCTCGGAGCCTCGGATGCTTATATTTGTGCTGGTCAAATTTTCAGTTGAGCTTGTTAATTGAATATTTATCTTTTAAATATTTTTTCTTTGCAGTAAGACATGTCTTTGAAATTATTCCTGATCTCCACTGAACATTAATTTTAAGGGACATAGCTTAGCTTAAATATTCAAAATTTGATATCTTTTCTGGAAACATCTTGTTTACTTCACCTAAGACTTACCTGGTGCAAATTTCTTGTAATAATTTTGTTCTTCCTGAGTTTCTAAAAAACGGGCTTCATGTAGTATGTATATCTATAATATCATATGGTAGATATCGGTTATTATTTAATAGTATAACATAGTATACGCTTCCTCTATTTATCTTTCTGGTAATATGAATGCCTTGTCTTTCTAGGGTATGTCCACTTTGTCGTGGCGATGTCTGTCGATCTGATGCGTCGAGCGTTGGAAAAATCAGCTGATTCTTTATCTCTTAAGGATCCAGCTTCTTGCGAGAAAAATGGAGCTTCTGACGTTGTTCTCTGATCCAATCCCGATAGAACCCGCCAAACGTGTGTTTCGGGTGTAATTTTCATATTCTTTTCTTGTTGCAGAACAACTCAGGATGCTCCTGTATGTTTGTGGCAAATTTGCATCGCAGTCATCCCATTCTGAAATCAATGAACTGCCATGTGAATCTGGTATTCTTGTATGGTGGGGGAAGTTTGTTGATATTGGGATTTCGGCATACGTTTTCTTTCAATGTGATGTTTGAACTTAGTGAATCGGTGATTATCTTTTTAGATGCAACGCCGCAAGACAACTGTCAAACTGTACTGTCATGACTTGCTAGTGGTGCTCCCGTTCTTTCGAAGACGCGATCTAATAAAAGAACGAATGAGATATAAAATAAAATTCAAATGAATTGTAAAAACTTCAAAACTAGAACCAAAAGATAGAGCTCGATTTTAGATGAATTTAGAAAAAAGAACGAGATCAATCGGAGTTAGAACGGAGGAGAACAGGCTATTCAAAAATTAAATCTAAAGGAAAATACTAAACATTGAAAAACGTTAATGTGCTGTGGACTCGGTGCATAGAATAGCTGGTCTACGGTGGACTCAACTCATGGAATAGTGAACGGTGCGACTCAGTTGATGATGTGGCGGCTAGAGCTGACATGGCATTGACACATAGCATGCTGACGTGACACTCAGGTGGCTCGGAAGTTGACATGGCACCCACATAGCACGACATATGGCAACCACATACGATTAGGGCTGAGGTTGCAGTGACTCGATGGCTGACTCAGCCAAGGATGATCGGATCGGCCGAAGGACGTTTGATGACGATCAAACGGTCGAGAGGTTGAGGACGTTCGGACTAGGGCAAGGTGACTACGATCGGATGGTCCGAAGATGATCAGATGGTCCAGATGGGTGAGGATGTCTGGACTATCCGAATATTGACGGCGATCGGACGGTCCAACGACGATTAGACGACCAGGGACGATTGGTTTGGGCGGAGATGATTAGACTAGTCAAAAAGGGACGACACATGGTGTCAGAGGTGGTCGAAGGCGGCGAGCGATCGGGCGAGACGTTGGAGAGGTCGAACGGGGCGGGGAGACATGGTGGCGCTGCTCACCTTCGGTGAAGACGAAACCAATAGTGACGGACGACGGATGCAAACAAAGCAGACGGCGTAAGAGAAGGCGAAGCAAACAACGGAGCTCGATGACGACGGCGATGGTGACGACTAAGCTCAGTGAACGACGGCAATGGCGAACTCCGGTGAGGATGGCAGCGCACGAGCGAGGGCGAACAGCGACGAGTGTAGAACACGAGGGGTGGCATAGCTATATATGTGCACGAACACCAAGGAGTCCGCTAGCAAAATGGGACGACATCGGCTCAAACACAAAAACTGAGACCAGAGTGAAGGCCACAGTGAAATCGTGAGAAAGATGAATAGTAGCCGAGCACATAGATGGACAACTCGTGGCTCAGGAGAAGAACGGATGATCGACGGTGGATGGCACAGACGAACAGTAACAAGACCGGCCCATTTACTATTTTAGGATTTTTGGGGTTTTATATTTTTATAAATTCAAATAAAACCTTTTGAGCTCTAGAAAACAGCAAATAAATCTAAAAAATTCTTTGAGACACAAGGAACCCAAATAAAATATTTTCAGCAAATGTTAATGTTTATATTAATCATATTAAATCCTTTTAATTATTAAAAATGTAATCTAAATTTGTATTAAATCCAAATGATGAATTTTATTTTAAAAACTTCAAATGAACCTTGAAAATCAAGATGTTACATAGATACCATCAACACTAGTGCTTGGGTAATTGGGATATATTAGATGAGGAATTAGAGTGGGAAACATAGAGTGATCGGAGGGATTAGGAGGAAGAATAGTAAGGGACTGGGAAGAGACAGAGAATACAGAGGAGGCCAAAGCCAAAGTATTCTGTCCCCTTTTCCTCAAGCTGTTGCTGCTGCTGCTTATGTAATGACCCTCCTCAACCGAATGGGCCATAGAGCCAGCCCAATAGTTGGTTCGGCCCAGTAGCCCAGCCCCCCGTTCCTTCTTTGTGACATTCTCCCCTCCTTGAAATTCGGTTTGCCCCTAAGCCGATATCAATCCACCGGGGTCCCATGGCACTTGCAATCTCTTGACACGTAAGGTGCTCCAATTTTTCTGATGACGTGCAAGTTGGATTGTCCTTTCATGCACAATATGCAAATATTGAGTGGATTTCGAGTTATGCAAAACTTTCTTTAACACGTAGAAGAACAAAAGGGTCTTCGAGTATTAAAATAGCCACCCCCTTCTTTGTCCAAGAATAACTCATTCTGAATGGTTTGCAGTTGGACAACCCACAGAAGCCACTCTATCTTACCACCATACTCACAGAGATCTAGCAATCCATTGATTGGGAAGGCATAATCATCTAAAAATCTTGGTGCTTTTGCTGGCCCATTTCGATAACTGAAGCCTTTTTGAGCTTGCATCATTGAGTTTTTCCTTTATGAAGTTGCTGCCTTTTCTGTGACTTCAAGATATTCAACTGGATTGCATTCAGTAACAGGAATATAGAATCTGGTTCCAGCTGGTCCTGACTTCAGAATTTGTGAAGCTCTCGCAAAAGCAGATATTGCTAGTCCATTCCATGAAACAATAACCTTCTTAAGACTGTAATGAGGCTTTCCAATATTCATCTCCTTGTGAGCAGATGTAGTGCCTGTAGCAGCATATATCCTCAAAACCTTGCCCCAATGGAATTCGCATTGTCCTGCCTTTCCTTCTTGCTAGATGTCACATCATCTTCATTGCTATGCAGGATATGAAGTTGTTGCCCATTGTCAGCATCCAAGGTTTCAATCTGATTGGTATGTTTTGCTCTGATTGCATGGTGAGGAAGGAACTTCAGTATAGCTGACAGGTGGATCTGGACTGACTTGAGGATTAAGACGCTATGTTCTTTGTTGGCAAAACTTATCCAGCCATGCATAAAAAGAAAGGAAGCCAAATGTTCTAGTCGACCACCAAAATCCCATGTCCTAGTCAATTCCCCCTCAATCCCCTGATCCTTCATGCTAGAAGCCAGCCTACTAACATAATTATTGAGCTCAAGTGCAGACTGTCCCTGTTGTGATGCACTTTTTAGTAGATTCATAGGAGTTGTATCTAGAGAACAGTATCTAGACTTCTTACGGAGCGTGTCATTGGCAAAATTCCAAGTGGTCGCTTCCTCGGTGTTACACCCTGCAGCTAGCACTCCCGCTACAGCCAAAAATCTAGCATGAAAGTTTTCAGCGATAGTATGACCATCACATTCATGACATCCCAAGATAACTGCAGTTCTTTGATGCAAAGCATGAGTTGTCGATCATTAAAACTAATGCAGCCTGCCCGAAGGTATAGATCACCATCATGGCTATCTTTCGCTTGTGTCCACTCAAAGCTGCCTATGTTCTTGGTTGCCCAGAATTGATAACATGCAATTTTTGCTTTGTCCGGTGCCATTAAACTAAACATGGAGCCAGGCCATCTTGTTATAATTTTGCATCTGAGATATTCACATTCAGGTGGAGGTCACGGTTCCAGTTCAAACCTCTCAAGTGAAATTGGACCACACCCCTCATTCCCCATCCCAACTATCATCCTTTCCACGACTTGATCGGGTGGCCACGGTGGTAGCAGCCTCATTCCACTATCACTGTTCGTAGAGAATGGCCACGATTGCAAAAACCTCACCTCAGTTCTGCTGCTCCAGTCCCCTCGAATTGGTGGTGGCCATGGTTGTATAAGAATCGGAGTTGAAGTTGGAGCCGCATCTTGGATGACAGCGAATGCTAGCACTTCGGTGCTGTGGTCAAGACATGGCATCAAACACCTGGTGAGCGCTACGGTGTCAAGCTTGATTTCGGCAATTGCTAGGTCTGAATCCTCATTTGCGACGGCGATGGTAATGGCCAAGTCTGCTATGGGCGAAGCTGGACTAGCGACCTCGGGGGTGAGCCATGGAGGTGGAGGTGGCTCCCGGTGGATCTGGTGGACGTGGCGGAGTGGGTGGCACACACAGAGCTGTAGGAGTCCCCCATGGTGATTGCGGTGGTAGGACGCCCAACGATGAGTGTGAGGGCCGTCATGGCCACCGGTGGTGTCTATGGACACAGCAAGTGGCGGTGCTTGCTCCTCGGAACCCACCTCACAGAGCGACGCCGTATGCGCACCTTGGGCACCCACTTGACGATGTCATTGCGCGCACCTATGCTTGCAGGTACTACAGTCTTGTCAGGCATTTCACCAAACGCTTGGAGTGCACCAAGCTCCTCCTCCTTGACTTGCGAAATCTTCGAAGCAGTGGCCGAAGGGGACGCAGCAGGCATCAGAACGAGTGTCAATGCGGCCTTCTTCAACGGCGAAGTGTTCGTGGAGCTCCCGCCGTTGTCGTCATGGCAGGGGACTGGTGTCGAGCACGTGGTTGACGCCACGGTGGAGAGGCTGTTGGTGACAACATCGAGGGCACCAGCAGCAACTGATGCTGGGGAAGGCTTCGTCCACAGGGCCAATATCCTCTTGCACAGCTCCCTGCACACCCTCAGTTCCGTCTTGGCCTCGATGGAGAGGTCGGCCATGGCTGGGAGTCAGCGACATCGCAGAGTGAAGTGGAAGGCTCTGATACCATTTGTTATAATCCTTCACTTCCAGATACCATCTACACTAGTGCTTGGGTAATTGGGATACACTAGATGAAGAATTAGAGTGGGAAACATAAGAGTAATCGGAGGGATTGGGAGGAAGAACAGCAAGGTACTGGGAAGAGACAGAGAACAGGGAGGAGGCCAAAGCCAAAGTATTCCACCCCGTTTCCTCAAGCTGTTGCCGCTGCTTTGTAATGATGCTCCTTAACCGAATGGGCCATACAGGGTTTATTCTTTTCAGCTTCTCAAAGCCAAAGTATTCCACTCTATTTTCTCAAGCTGCTGCTGCTTATGTAATGATGCTCCTCAACCGAATGGGCCATATAGGACCTGTTCTTTTCAGCTTCTCAAAACGGTTTTTAGCTTTTATTACAATACTTAACTTTTAAATAGAGTATTTTTTTTAAAATAGAGTCTACAAGTTAATTATAGTACACGTTAAAAGCCTAACATCTGTATCATCTAAAATCGCAAGTGAGTATCTCTTTCTCCATAATCTCTATCGCAAACAGCTAAAATTTAAAAATTTCAGCAAAAAGCCATAAGATGCATCTAAAAAGAACAGGCCCGAACCAGCCCAATAGCTGGTCTGGCCCAGTAGCACAGCTCCTCAGCCCATGTATGCGACTAGGGCTGAACAAAAAGCTCGAGGCTCGCGAGCTACTCGAGCTCGTAGTCGGCTGGCTCGGCTTGAGCTCGAAGTTTTTCCCAACAAGCCAAGCCCAGGATTCAGCTCGACTCATTAATGAGCCGAGCTCGAGCCGCTCGCGAGCTGCTCACGAGCCCAAACGAGCCAGTCATATGATATCTCCGCTGTTCCGAACTTCGCTCACTCTCTCGGTCTCTCCGCTCGCTCGCTCCACTCTCCCCGCTCCCCCACCACCTCCTCCCTTCTTCCCCGCTCCCCCGCCGCCTCCCCGCTCCCGCGCCGCCTCCTTCCTCTCTCCTTGCGCGCGCGGCGGCGCCGCCCACGCCCACGCCATCGATGAGCGGCGCTAGCGGCCGCCGCCCTCGTGGCGGGCAAGAAGACGGTGGCAACGCTGCTCGAGCGGCCGGCGTCGCAGGCGGACTGCTGGAAGCGGCAGCAGCAGGGCCGCCGCTGCAGGAGCTCCAAAGACGCGCGCGCCGCCCATCGACCCGAGCCCACCGCAGCAGCTCCTCGCCAAGGTATCGAGGCCTCCTCCCTTCCTACCTTCCTTCCTCTCTTGCTTCTCCCGGTTGCATAGCTTAATTGATGTGTCTGCCGCCTTGTGGACCGCGTGGAATTCTAGCTATGTTCTATGTTAAATTTTCATCTCCTCATCGGGATTTTCGGTGGGATTGGTCGGTTTTCGCGTAGGGCATAGTAGTTCGCTGTTTCCGATGCCATTTCCCCCTAATTTTTGGGGGTGAAATTTTGATCCCTTTCATGCTTTGGTCGGTTCGGAATGCAGAAAGGTGCGATCTTTGGATTGTTCTTCGCTTCCCATTTGTTTGATTTGTTGTATCTGCAATTTAATTCGATGTTGCTCCCTCGACAAATTCCTCTGATCGGGTTTGTTTTCACCTATCTCGAATTCGTCGCAGGCTCGAGCCCGGAAACGAGCCGAGCCGAGCTGGACTTTTAGCTCGTTTCCCGAACAAGCCGAGCCGAGCCGAGCTGCATTTCTGGGCGAGCTTGGCCGAGCCTGGCTCGAGCCGGCTCGGCTCTTTTCCAGCCCTATCTGCGACAGGGCGGTGGATCTAGAGCAATAGCGTGCCAAGACCAAAAAGGGAGAGCGTAAGTGAGAAGAAGCAAGAAGGTGGAGGAGGCTACCGACTGTGAGGGAAGCCGCCGGCGACAGCAGGGCTAGAGGTGGCACCGGGTGGTGTAGAGGAGAGGCGGTCCAAGGCGCGACCGCCAAGTGGTGCGGCGCGGGAGTCAATGGCACGATGGTGCCATCCACGCCAGGGTAGCGAGGAAATGGCCGCCCCAGAAAGTGGAGATGCTCCTCCCGGGCAACGCAATGGAAAACCAACGACACCGCTAGGATTTGAAAGTTAGAAAACCTAAAGCCGTGGATCACCTCCGCCTTCCTTTGTGGTTCGAAGAATGAAGCCACAAGTTGTTGGAGAGGAGGATGCCAAGTCCAAACCCTCGATGCCAACCAAATCTTGGCTGAAACAGCCAAGCCCAGGTCAACCATGTTATGAATAGTGCTTGTATTCATCATGAGGCCAATATATATACACGTACAGGTATGTCATATATGCAGAAAACCCCTTATACATCAGGGTAATTATACATATACATATATCTAACACCCCTCTCAAACTTATGGTGGATCAACAACATTAAGTTTGAAGATGTGAAAACTATGCTGAGCTCTGATCTATGCCTTTGCGAAAAAGTCTGCTAACTAAAACTCGGAAAGCACATACTGAAAAGTAACAACCTGATCATGTACTTGTGTCTGCATATATGAAGCATCAACACCAATATGCTTTGTAAACTCATGCTTCATTGGATCTTTAGCAATGCTAATAGTACCCGTATTATCAGATAAAAGAGGAGTCGGTGCAGAAACAGAAACACCAAAATCCTTAAGTAACCTCCGCAGTCAACAACGCCATCGCAGTAACTCAATTTCAAGACTTAACGAGAAAATCGCTTCTACTTCTTAGTCTTCCAAGTAATGAGAGAACCACCAAGAAAAACACAGTAAGTAGAGAGAGACCGGCGATAAGAGAGATCACTAGCCCATATGGCATCAGAATATGCCTGGAGCTGTAAAGAGCTAGAGCGAGGGAAAAAGAGACGACAAGAGATAGTTCCACGAAGGTATCATAGAACACGAAGGAGATGAATGTAGTGGAGTTGTGTAGGAGTAGAAACAAACTGACTCAAGATATGCACAGAATACGAAATATCAGAACGAGTAACACCAAGATAAACAAGGCTCCCAACAAGGTGATGATAGCGAGTAGGATCAGAAAGAGGCTCACCATCAGTAAGACAAAGATGGACATTAAGTTCCATAGGAGTCTCAGATGTACGCTAATCAGTAAGAGATGCACGCTCAAGAAGATCCTGAATATACTTTTCTTGGGATAAATAGAAACCCTCAGGGGTAGAGATAACCTCAATCCCAAGAAAGTAGCGAAGTGGACCCAAATCAGACATAAGAAACTACTCATGAAGACGCTCCTTAATAAAAGTGATGTATTGAGAATCATCTCCAGTAATAATCATATCATCAACATATAACAAAAGAAGCGTCCGACCACAAGGCGAAGTGTAAATAAAAAGAGCAGGATCGTGAGCACTGGTAGAGAAACCAGCTGCAGTAACAACAGAAGAGAACGATCAAACCAAGCGCGAGGAGCCTGCTTGAGACCATAGAGAGAGCGGTGAAGGCGGCACATCATACCCTTAGGAACAGAATAACCAGGGGGCGGCCGCATGTAAACCTCCTCACGCAACTCGCCATTGAGAAAAGCATTCTTGACGTCCAACTGGGAGATAGACCACTAGCGAACAGAGGCTACAACAAGAAAAGTGCGAACAGTGGTCATGTGAGCAACCGGACCTAAAGTCTCATCATAGTCACGACCATGCTACTGTTGAAAACCGCGTGCCACAAGACGAGTCTTGTAGCGCTCAAGAGAACCATCAAAGCATGTCTTAACCTTATAGACCCACTTGCATGTGATAGAAGTGACACGTGTAGGAAGAGGAACAAGATCCCACGTGCCAGTACGCTCAAGGGCTGCAATCTCCTCTACCATCGCATGCTGCCACTCCTGATGAATAACATCATCACGATAAGAAGTCGGTTCAGCAAGAGCAGTGGCAGCAAAACCAAAACACGTAGGAGGCCGAATAGCCTGGCGATCGCGAAGAGCATAACGAGGAGATGCTGTAGGACCTGGATTTTCAATCCAGAATCCTCTGTGATTCCACCACACTATTTCCTGAATCAGTAGATAGTACTCACAGATACATTACTGATTATCAAAGTACGTATCACGCGGAAGCGTAAATATAATATAGTACTTACACACGGGCCGATCAGGCCGGAAACGATGAAAGCAGCAGCGGAAACAAAGCATACAGGTGAGACCCACAGAACATGTCCACAGGCAACCAACTGAGGGTTCACGACCTAGTTCTTGGCCTTCTTATCCTCTTCATCCTCATGGCTTGGCATATTATTGAAGAGCAGCGATTCGACTCCTGATTCTGGATTTGTTTATGAGAGTGTGAGCACACCAACCACCGTGCTCAGCGAGCCAACACACAGAATGCAAATATATAACATGCATGGCTTGACAAGGATAGGCTCTGGTTATTTTAGTTGCAGGAAATTGCATTTTAAAAGACTTAAGATATATGTATAAGAAATTCCTAGACTTAGCCTTTGGATCAAAATTTGTAATACCTTTGAATAAAAGATTTTATAGAATAAGTACAGATCTCATCCATTACCCAAGTTGCTTGTTCCACAATCCAGTCTTCAGCGTTATAGCTGCTTAACTTACCACTGGGATGACACCCAGGACAAATCAAACCAAAACATTCCTTCGTCCTCCATTTTCCCATTCCAGACCCAACCATATAAATCATTTTGAAATAGAACTATATCTAAGTTAAGTTCCCATGTCCGCCCTTGACCGTGGGCACGGTTGTTCGAACAGTTTTGACTCTGCAGAGTTTGTACACTTTCACCACAACAGACAATCCGCTCGTTGCCCCGCATGATTCCTTAGTCATGCGGTTGAGTAGATCGTCACAGTAACCTTGGGGTCTCATCTCACCCGATGGGAAGCCGCCCACTTGCGGTGGGTCCCATACGTTGCATGGAATGTTAATCACTCTTTTACTAGCGTCTCGAGCTTCCTTCCTCATACGCTAGTAGAATAAGAGAAACAAGTCACCCACCACTAGTGTCGCTTCAGCCCCTCCTTGCCATAGCCTTCTCTCCCCCAGTTTGTAAGATGAGTCCGAAGTTCGGTAGGATTTACTTAGCCAAGTTGCATTTTGCAGACTTGTGGTTGTACTGTTTTACAATGAGAGGTCATGACCCGATTCGGTCATTGATTATCTGGACGGTTCTACCACAAATCACACTCTCGTGCACCCGGTGCACCACACCCCCGAATCATCCGCCCAGACACACCCAAAAATTTTGGGGATTTTTGGGAGCATAAAATAATAATCATTATAAACATACCCAACCATTCTCAACCACAACTTTTCCCAAATTTTGCTCTTTTGTGTTTACATATGACTTTGGAGTATTCTCGACTTTCCCGACAACTAAGAATCTCTAAGCCATTTGACATAACCATGTTGCCCATTTTTGAACACAACTATATCTAAAATTTTGCACTAGGGTTAACAAGGTTCACAGGATAATATGTCGGAAAGTTATAATAGTGGCATCCATTAAATGAGATATCTACTAAAGTGGCAAAACAAACATAGAATAGCACATAAAATAATGGCATGCACTTGATAATTTAAATCTAAATAATTTGCAAAATGGTATTCAAACATGATCAAAGTATTGACTCGCCTGGCGCAGTTTTCCACAGTCTTGAGCTTACTCAAAGCCTTCTTGTTGGTTGATCTCAAGCTTCGAATCTTTATCATCTTCTAGATCCTGGTCTCATGGGATCCACTGATCTTCCAGGAGTCCACTCTCTAATTACGCGCTAGGCAATAGAATGCAAATAACTCAAAAAGATCCAAGCAAATCCAAATAATTTCAACTAAAGCTTTATTATGAGTTAAAGGTGGATTTTGGGGTTGGATTGATTGGATGCGGAAAGCTGACGAAGTTAATAGGGTTGGAACGAAGTGATGATGGCGACAAGGAAAAGGGAAGTATTTGGCGGGAGGAGTATTCGTCGGAACATTCTGCTTTGAGTTCAAGGATGGCTAGGCATAGCCAGCGGTAGATTACCATGGTTCAACTTATTTTATTTAATAAGTTCTTTTATAATTTTATATTTATCAAGAAAGTTCCATGAGTTAGGGTAGATGTATGAATTTGACTGAACAGTATTTTTGTTGAACGGTAATATTTATGAATTAGGACAGTTATTCTATACGTGAGGTGTTTTGATTTAACTTGTTGAATTCATTTTAGAGTTCGTGTTTGTGGCATTTCAAGCTGTGACATTTTATGTGGTCCTATTGCTAGCTTATTGAAGCTTATTCAATAAAACATGATCAGCAAAACTATTTTATTGACTAATTCTCAGGGAATTAATAGACGTACCATATGCTTCTGTTTAATTAAAGGCGTCCTGCTAATTATTTGCTATCGACAACTCATGCATTCTGGGTTACCACATTGTGACATTTGGGTGTTTTCTCGCAGCTCCTTTTACAATGTTTTCATTTAGCCATTAGGCTACAAACAACACGTTTTCCTTTTCTAAATCATTTACCAGGCTCTATGAACATATAACTATTCAAGTTTAGTTCTTCCGGCATTGCTATAAGATCTTTACTTGATTTTCACAGTTTCTTCCTATTGTTTATCACATATATATATCTATACCTATAATTAAATTATATGCCATTATACCCTTTTATTTAAGTTTATGCAAGTTACTTGTATTAGCTACCCTGGAAAGGGCTTTTCATGACATTTAGATTTTTATTACATGTGCTTTACACAATGCATAATTAAGGCATACCTTTAATTTCTAAAAGATAAACTAAACTATCATACTTCTTTTACTTATGTTCAAATGTCTAAAGATAATAGCTATAATTTAAACTTATGCTAATCATCTACAACTTTTGCTAATATGAAAAAGGGATGTGTTTTATTCCTTATGCCATTTTTAAGTTATCAAGTCTCGTTTGTATGAAATGCTGGTCTAGCATATATACTTTTCCTGCTTTTTGTTTGCATCAAACTCATTGATCACCACTTGACTTAACCGATCTCATTACCATCTACCAGGGAGGACCCACCTGCCATACCAAAGAAGAAATAAAACAAAGGGAAAGGGGATGTTCGGTCGAACAACAGAGGGGAGGCGCTGGTGAAACCAGACAGGGGTGGTGGTGCAAGTTTTGGTGCCGGCGACGATGGCGAGGCAGGACTGGGGATCGAAGGCGACGGGTGAAATGGGCTCTGGGGAAAGTAGGAACCCTCGGGGTGGCGGCGCGCACCGGCCTGAGCGGCTCCAGACGCCGACGGCGACGGCTCGGATCAACTGGCGATAGCGCCAACGCGGAGCAGCAGCGCTGGCGAAGGAAGGGAGGAAAGAGGAGGAGCACAAGCGAGAGAGAGGTGCTAGGGAGCTTATGATACGGGGATGGGTCCCGATCTTCTCAGTGAGGAACCGTGGATAGTTGATGTGAAGTAGACGATGTCGCTAGCTGAACACTTGTGCCCATGCACGAACCCTCAACTCTTCGGAAAACGCCCAAAACACACCGGATAGTTGTCGTCGCACGACCACAAGCGACGAACGCCAAGTCCCCAATTCCCAATGGAACGACGGCTTGACCTTGAGTTGCGAATCCAACAATGGATCGCCTAATTCTCTCAAAGTCCTCGCATGAACTCGTGTTGAAAGAACAAGCAATAGCTATGTTTCAATCTGATGCATAAAACTTGGTCCCCCTCTAAGGATGCCAATACAGGGCTTATATAGCCT
>JAYEVJ010000255.1:0-112008 GCA_036346265.1 Melocanna baccifera
GAAGTCGTACTTCCCTTCTTCTTCTCAAGATCCTCCAAGTACTTTGGGCGTTCCTTTTCCAATGTCCCGATTGCTTACGATGGTAACAATCGCATCGGAGATGAGCATCGCCCTTCTTGTCTTTCTTGGCCTTAGAACTGCTCGCGATCGCATCAGGAGCTTTCTTTCTTTTGACCGCGATTCTCTTGACATAGGGCTTGCCCTTGCCTTTCTGCATCATCATCACATGATTGCTGCTTTTCTTAATGCTTTCCTCGGCAGATTTTAGCATCCCATGCAACTCGGCTGTGGTCTTGTCCAGTTGTTCATGTGAAAGTTCATTATGAATGGCTCAAAGCTCGGGGGAAGCGACTGGAGAATCACATCAGTAGCCAACTCTTGGCTAAGGGGAAAACCAAGCTTTTTCAGACTCTCAATGTAGCCAATCATCTTAATCACATGAGGGCTGACGGGATTCCCTTCTGCAAGCCTGCACGCAAATAAGGACTTTGAAGTATTGAACCTCTCAGCCCTTGCTTGGTTCTCAAACATACCACGTAACCCCACAATGATATTGTAGGCATCTGTGTTCTCATATTGCTTCTGAAGCTCAGAGGACATTGTGGCAAGCATGAGACAGCTCACATCAAGGCAATCATTCGTTTGCTTCTCATAAGCTCTCCGTGCAGCCATAGTAGCATTATCAGGCAAGTCTTCGGGGTAAGGAGACTCAAGGACATACTCCTTGCGCTCTTGCTTGAGAACAATTCTCAAGTTGCGATACCAATCCAAAAAGTTTGTTCCATTGAGTTTTTCTTTCTCAAGAACAGATCGCAAATTAAAAAAATCTTGGATGCGGCGTTAATGACATGATCTACAACACAAGAATATGCAAAGTTTAGCACTATGTTTATGTTCATCTTTTATTAAACTATTTAGCAAAAGACTCCCACTATGAGTTTTGCAACAAAAACTCCTCTAAGTTACATAGTGGGTAAAGATCCTCATTTCACTAATTCCTAGTGAGCTTTGGCATCACGGCTAGAAAACTAGTGACATGGGTAAGCAACACTTTGCTAATCACATCCCTATGTGACTCTACTTTGGGTGACATTAGTATGCCTCGGCCCCAATCTATGCCCCAAGGTCCAAAACTATTTTGATAACCTTGTTAAGTAAACCAAATGCTTCCGCATGTAGATGTCCGACATCTACCCCTAAATGATGATGATAACCGATGGCACTCTACTTTGGTAGACCTACCATGCGGTGATCATTATCTTTGGTGCAACATATGGAAGGGCATTAACACCTAATTTTAAGAGGATTCTATCCTACCAAAGCAACATATCACATATATCATTGCATAAGAATAAGATAGATAACATCATAGATAAACACATTTAATCGTGAAGTAGTATGGCCCAAAAATGGTGATATCCATCTCCAAGTAGGTGTAGACGATCTCCATCCTCCACATCACTCCTTTAGGCCACCATGCTTAAAAGCTTGTAACCTCAAAACTAGGCTACTACCTATAATAGCTAGAAATCGAAGATTACAAAGATAGATTCAAGCATTAAGGTCGACACGCAGGTCGTTAAATACAATATATACAGCTAACAATAGCTGAAATAATCATGACACGCAGGCCATGAACGAATGTTACATGCATCACATACATCTCATACATTCAAATAAGCTATAGGGCCATACTATTCACATCATTCTCTGCAAAAACAAGTTAGACGTAGAATCGCATTCTACCTAACGATGTGAACCCAAGACGCTATACAAGGGGGGGATACACACGGCGGTCCAATAATCCATGAATAAGTCACATACTCATTGATCAATAATGATGATGTCTATTCCAAGGAACAAAGTAATGTATCATAAACATAGTATGTGATATATACAACATCTCCATGTTGCCTCTAGGGCATATCACTAACAGAAGGCACGTACGTTGTCGCGACGGCACTGCAGCGAGGAGCTTATCACCTCGCCACACTGGAAGGCCAGGCGCTCCGCCACACATGGAATGCGGACAGGTTGC
Organism: Melocanna baccifera; assembly: GCA_036346265.1. Taxonomy (NCBI): domain Eukaryota; kingdom Viridiplantae; phylum Streptophyta; class Magnoliopsida; order Poales; family Poaceae; genus Melocanna; species Melocanna baccifera. The sequence goes on from JAYEVJ010000255.1 coordinate 2,039, forward strand.
GGAAGTATTATGTCTAAGTCGCAAACGGCCGTCTCGCGGCAACTAGTTCAACGGTTAGCCCCCGGTTGCTTGTACTTGCTCGCCCAAGTAAACGGGAGTTTAATGATAAAGTTCGCCGTTTGCGAGGCTATTCATGCCCCACCCCCACCACCAACCGCATGCGGAGGTCCACCTCCGCACGCACTCTACGGAGTATAAATAAGATGTAGCGATGAGGTCCGCCTCCGCACGCACTCTACGAAGTATAAATAAGACGTAGCGATGAGGTCTGCCTCCGCACGCACTCTACGGAGTATAAATAAGACGTAGCGGTGAGGTCTCCCTCCGCACGCACTCTACGGAGTATAAATAAGACGTAGCGGTGAGGTCCGCCTCCGCACGCACTCTACGAAGTATAAATAAGACGTAGCGACGAGGTCCGCCTCCGCACGCACTCTACGGAGTACAAATAAGACGCAGCGGGGGGACGCCTCCGCGCATACTCTGCGGAGTATAAATAAGACGCAGATGTTTTCCCTGCGCACTCTACTGAGTCTGAACAAGATGCGGATGTCCCGCGCGCGCGTTGGCGTACCCTCCGGAGCCTAACTAAGCCGTGGTTGATAGTCCCACGCACACTCCGGAATATAAACTAGACGTCGATGTTTTCCTTGCGCACTCTACTGAGTCTAAACAAGATGCGGATGTCCCGCGCGCGCGTTGGCGTACCCTCCGGAGCCTAACTAAGCCGTGGTTGATAGTCCCACGCACGCTCCGGAGTATAAACTAGACATCGCTTCTACTTCAACTAGGCGCCAGCACCGCTGCCTCCTCTCCAAAATGGCACCAAATCCCCTCGTAGAAGCTCTACACAGCGGGCATGGTGGTACGGACTGCGCCGGACCATACCCCGGCCCCAGTCAGAGCGCTCAAGCCGGAAGACGCCAGCCCCTCCACGTGCTCACACCCCCGGGCGTGGAGCGTAGCAAAGGCAAGGCACGCGCTGGCGCAGCCGTAGTGATCGCCGAAGGCTTTTGCACCGTCGAGCGCCAAGCTCGAGCCCTCCTCGATCCACGCCAACGACTGACTCATGTCCATAGCATCGTGGGTAAGGTCCGGCACGACGACGGAAGGCCAGCGGCCCCATCAAAGACCCCATCGCCACGCAGCGGACGCGGACACGTTGTTTAGAGCCTGGCTCTTCTCCTCCAAGGCCACGGTGAGCCGGGCCCTCTCGTCCTCCAACGCGCTGATCCGCCCAAGTAGGCCGGCATGTTCTCTGCTTTGCGACACTGCGCTCCTCTTGGCAGGCGGCTGCGACACACCGCTGCGCGAACTTCCACCTCCAGCACACAGATGCGGTCGTCCTTTGCGGTGTGCACCTCGTCGGCAGCACGAAGCTGCTCCTCCAACGCCCTCCGTTCGCGGAGGCGCGCCTCATCCAGAGCCCGACCGATGGTGACCGCCTAACAACAGGACATGGTTGCTTAGCATGCACACGACGGTAACATCAACGCCGGGCTCAGGAGCTTACCTTCATCCCCGTGGCACCCAGTGCAAGCGCAAGCAGGTCCGCCCCGCATGACGACAGCGCCCGCCGATCCAGCCTGCCGTCACCGCATTCCGCAGCTCCGTTGAGGGCACGGAGCGCCTCCGGTTGTGGCACGAAGTCAAACACGGTGAGCCGTGTGGGCCTCGCGGCAGTATCAGGTGCCCGCGCTGCGTTTCGCACAGTGTCACCACTGACTTCGCAGACGCCACCGCTGCTCGATCCCTGCCCGTGTCCGGGCGACTTCCCCTCTCCTGACGTCGATGACGGCATAAGCGAGCAAATCGGAGAAAGCTTCACGAAGTCACGAGGAGAAAAGGAGCTATGCCTACCTCCGCCACCCCCCACTATGGCGTGGGGAGGTGTCGGCTCAACCCCTGCCGGGGAAGTAATCACCTCCTCCTCAGTCGGGGTAGCCTCGCGGTCGAATGCTAGACCACCGCCAACGGTGCCCGCCACATGGAATTGCTTCGCCCACAAAGGCGATCGCACCTGACGGCATTTCGCTGCCGGAGACCCAGAGGACGCACCCCCGACCCCTCCGAGGTAAAGTCGCCCCTTCGAGGGGGAGTACTTATGTATCGCTCCTTGTCCTCGTACGGGGCAGAAGAGGTCATTTGTTTACCTAACTCTCCACTACCACTCTCTCTGTTTGGTCTGTAGCCACAACAGTTGGCGCCGTCCATGGGGAGGACGGAAGCAAGAAGACCTCCAGAAGGATGGCACCAACATCGTCGGCGGCAAGGAGGGAGGGGGTCGCGGAGACCACACCTCGCGTCAGCATCGGCATCGCGGCGTCGGCAGGGGCGACCGTAGGAGTGAGCGATAACGCCCCAGACGCAGCCGGCGACTCCAACCCCGCCTCCGCCGACGCTGCCGTTGACTCCAACCCCGCCTCCACCGACGCAGCCGTCGACTCCAACCCCGCCTCCGCCCGACCGGCCGTCGACTCAACCCGCCTCGCCGACGCGGCCGTGCCGACTCAACCCGCCGCCCCGACGCAGCCGTCGACGCCAACCCCGCCTCCGCCGTCGCAGAAATGTACAACAGCTACGGTCATACTGCGACTCAGGCGAGGAACGCTGGAATCCACCACACAGATGGAGCGGACAATCCGGCGGCGCCGACGCTAGTCGCGGCTGCCAAACCAGCGCGACCAGGTGCGCCGTCCCTTTCGATTACGCCCATAGCACACAGATCCCTGCTGGCTGCCCTCCATATTGGAATACGCGAAGGCTACGGAAGCAGAAAACAAAACTTTTCTACCGCGCACCCAAGAACATCATGCTAAGGAAGGATCATGGATCGTTACCACTTAGACGCGCTTGTGCAATGAAGAAGAATTGGAAACCGATCCAATCTCGCGCGTCGAGGTAGTAGTGGAAGTAGCCGATCGTCCCGAACAGATCGTCTCCTCCACGCACGCCGATCAGCACTGCAACGAGCAGCGCCTCCACCGGTATCCACACGTCCGGGGCTGGAACGCCGATCGCGAGTGTACTAGCACTCGTGAGCAGCTATGGTTTGGCTCGGGAGGTGGCGGCTAGGGTTTTGCTAGATGTTTTCTGGGACGAATCCCCTCCGCCCCTCGCCTCCATATATATAGACCTCCTCACGTGGGCCTCGTGGACCGAGGCCCAATAGGAGTCTATTCGGATCTCTATCCGAATTGAGCCCATATCCGAATCATATTGAATTAGTGTTCCAACCCGTTAAGCGTGCGACCACAGCAGGTTCACGTATACTTGGTTGTGACCGGAAACGCCTTTCGATTACCATGTTAATAGCGGCCTCTAGTAAGACATATTAACCCCAAAGTATATGTAAAGATCATATCGGCTGAACCTGTAATGTTCTCTCATGTACGAATCCCTTTGCCTCACGATATAGATTGAGCTCAAGGCGAGACTTGTGTCATCCTCTTAATAGCTCAATCACTCTCTCGATTCCGTGATGGATTATAAACTCGTGATTGACTCCTCAATCACCTTGGCATGGCCATGCACTTTCATAATCCATTACATCGAGGGCCAGAGATATCTCTCCCATAAGGAGGGCAAATTCTATCTTGATCATTCACATCCCACTACATGTTTCATGGCAAACCCGAAGACTACTTTTATGACTACCCAGTTACGGAGTAGTGTTTAGTAGTCCCAAAATAAGCTACTACTCATGTTGGGAACCATGATGATCTCAAGTCTAAGGACTCTACATAAACACTACTTGAGACCAACTGATGACACATGGAATCTCTGCAGTGTCTCATGGCAGGTCTATCCAACATATGTTCACTAACACATGTCCATATTATTGATTTGGTATCACCATACCATGATCCATGAGACATGATCATCAATCAATACATATGCTGATCTTTATCTTTGAATCATATTTGTTCCTCATATGATATACGATCAGGGATCATTTAGAAATAGCAACATCTTAGTATTTAAGAGTCTCATGAATAAGTCTATTCCAAGGAACAAAGTAATGTATCATAAACGTAGTATGTGATATATACAACATCTCCATGTTGCCTCTAGGGCATATCACTAACACTCCATGCGCTCCAACGGGAGCTGGCAGATCTCCACGGCACCATAAGCGCCATGCGCGAGCTTTCGAGCCAGCAAATCCCGACGGTCGCCACGCCGGGAACCCGTCCGCAGTACTCAGCCGTCAACGTCATCTCCGGGGGTTCGTCGTCGGGAGCCTCGCGGCAGTCGCAGCTGGGGACACCTCAGGGCGATATTACCTTCGCGTCTGCCGATGCCTGAGGCATCGAGTTTCCTCATCACGACCCATTGCTCGTCCGGATCGACATTGCAGGGTGCGACGTCTGGCATGTCCTCATTGACGGGGGCAGCTCGGCGAATGTGCTTTCCGCGGAGGCCCTTGGCTGCATGGCAATCCCTTATTGCCGATTGCAACCATCCCGGGCCCCGCTATGTGGCCTCGACGGCCAACCCCTAAGTGCATTAGGCCAAATACACCTCCAAGTCTCCTTCTATCAAGGTAACAATGTCAGGACCGGGGGTGTCGTCTTTGACGTCACGGACACCCCAAGCCCGTACAATGCTATTTTGGGCCGCCCAGCCCTCATATCCTTTGAGGCGGTCCCACACCATGCCTTCCTATGCCTAAAGCTCCCGGGCCCGCGAGGCGTCATCACAGTCTTCGACGACCAAGACCTCGCCCGACGCACGGCGTTCGCAAGCCCCCGCCGCCAGGTGCACGCCCTCGCAGCCAAGCCTAAGGCGGACACACCATCCGCCCCGGGATGGACCCCTAAGCCTCGCCCGGAGGGCGAGGTCAAGCGGGTCCCCCTCCAGGCCGACGGCCGAGTCGTCTCCATAGGCGACGGTCTCCCCCCGGGAATGGAGCGAGAGCTCCTCCAAGTTCTCCGGGACAACGCCGACGTCTTCGCTTGGTCCTCGGGGGACCTCACGGGTGTGAACCGCTCCCTCATTGAGCACAACCTCGCGGTCCGTCAGGACGCCAAGCCGGTCAGGCAAAGGCTTCGACGCATGTCCGCGGACCGGCAGCAGGCGGCCAAGGCGGAGGTAAGGAAGCTCCTGCAGGCCGGCGTCATTCGCGAAGTTCAGCACCCGGATTGGCTCGCTAATCCGGTGCTAGTGAAGAAAGCCAGCGGTGCCTGGCGCATGTGCATCGATTTCACCGCCCTCAACAAGGCGTGCCCGAAGGATGATTACCCCCTCCCACACGTCGACCAATTAGTCGACGCCACGGCTGGCTGTGAACTCATGAGCTTCTTGGACGCCTACTCCGGTTATCACCAAATCTATATGGCTAAGGATGACGAAGACAAAACCAGCTTTATCACTCCAATAGGAACATACTGCTTTGTCAGAATGCCCTTTGGTCTGAAGAATGCTGGCGCAACTTTCACTTGCCTAATCGCGTTGGCGGCCTCCCGGCTAGGGAGGAATGTCGGGCATACGTCGACGACGTGGTAGTTAAACCAAACAATTAGCGCCCACGCCACGATCTCCAAGAGACCTTCGACAACCTCGGAAGGCGGGCATCAAGCTCAACCCGACAAATGCGCGATTATGCGGGCGGGCAAGCTCTTGGGCTTCTTGGTGTCCAACGCGTATCCAAGCCAACCCGACAAGGTCGATGCAATCCTGGCCATGGAACCGCCAAAACAACGCGGGAGGTCCAGAGGCTCGCCGCCGCATGGCCGACCGAGCCGCTTTTGTCGAGGTCGCGGGCGCGGCTGCGTTTCTTCAAAACCCTGCGGGGTTGCGACGGGTTTCGGTGGGACGCCGACTGCGCCAGCGCCTTCGACGACCTCAAGAAGCACCTTGCAAGCCTACCCACATTGGTAGCCCCGGCACCAGAGGCTCCCCTTTTACTTTACCTTGCCGCCTCCGCGATCGCCGTGAGCGCCGTTCTCGTTCTCGAGGAGGGCGCTCGCCAACGCCCAGTCTACTTTGTCTCTGAAGCCCTTCAAGGCGCCAAGACGCGATACACGGAGCTGGAGAAATTGGCTTATGCCTTACTTATGGCCTCGAGAAAGCTCCGACATTACTTCCTCGCCCATCCCATCACCGTGCCATCTTCGTTCCCGCTGGCGGAGATGCTGCACAATAAAGAGGCCACGGGACACATCGGCAAGTGGGCGGCCGAACTCGCCCCTTTTTCCTTGACATATGCTCCGCGTACAGCAATCAAGTCCCAAATCCTTGCAGACTTCCTCGCGGAGTGGACCCCAGCGGCCCAGCACGCCGAGCAGCCCGAGGACCCGGTATGGACGCTCGACACCGACGGCGCCTACTACGTCTCCGGCGCGGGCGTGGGGGCGGTGGTTACCACCCCAGAGCGACGTCGCTTGCTATACTCGGCACTCCTCGCATTTCCTGCAACCAACAATACCGCGGAGTACGAGGCGCTACTCTTCGGCCTAGCAAAGCTCAAAGCTCTAGGGGCGCGGCGAGTCCTCGTCCGCACAGATTCCCGATTGGTGGTGGGACAGGTCGACAAGTCCTACCAGGCCAAGGACCTCGACCTGGCCAAGTACTTGGCAGCCGTGCGAGCCAAGGAGCGACACTTCTTGAGTGTCACGGTCAAGGCCATCCCTCGCGCGGACAACGAGCAAGCAGACATTCTTGCAAAGGCTGCCAGCCAACAGCTCCCCGCCCCCGAAGGAGCATTCTACGAGGTCCTGCAGCTCCCCGTCAAATGGCCCGCAGCCAAGACCGCTCCGTGTATCCGCGAGCGTTCCACCCAGGGGACCTTGTCCTTAGAAGGGCGCTCCTCGCGGATACAGTCGGCAAGCTGGAGTCCAAGTGGGAAGGCCCGTACATTGTCGCGACGGCACTGCAGCGAGGAGCTTATCACCTCGCCACACTGGAAGGCCAGGCGCTCCGCCACACATGGAATGCGGACAGGTTGCGGAAGTATTATGTCTAAGTCGCAAACGGCCGTCTCGCGGCAACCAGTTCAACGGTTAGCCCCAGGTTGCTTGTACTCGCTCGCCCAAGTAAACGGGAGTTTCAAGATAAAGTTCGCCGTTTGCGAGGCTATTCATGCCCCACCCCCACCACCAACCGCATGCGGAGGTCTGCCTCCGCATGCACTCTACAGAGTATAAATAAGACGTAGCGATAAGGTCCGCCTCCGCACGCACTCTACGGAGTATAAATAAGACGTAGCGATGAGGTCCGCCTCCGCACGCACTCTACGGAGTATAAATAAGATGTGGCGATGAAGTCCGCCTCCGCACGCACTCTACGGAGTATAAATAAGACGTAGCGATGAGGTCCGCCTCCGCACGCACTCTACGGAGCATAAATAAGACGTAGCGATGAGGTCCGCCACCGCACGCACTCTACGGAGTATAAATAAGACGTAGCGGTGAGGTCCGCCTCCGCACGCACTCTACGGAGTATAAATAAGACGTAGCGACGAGGTCCGCCTCCGCACGCACTCTACGGAGTATAAATAAGACGCAGCGGGGGGACGCCTCTGCGTGCACTCTGCGGAGTATAAATAAGACGCGAATGTTTTCCCTGCGCACTCTACTGAGTCTAAACAAGACGCGGATGTCCCGCGCGCGCGTTAGCGTACCATCCGGAGCCTAACTAAGCCATGGTTGATAGTCCAACGCACGCTCCGGAGTATAAACTAGACGTGGATGTTTTCCCTGTGCACTCTACTGAGTCTAAACAAGACGCGGATGTCCCGCGCGCGCGTTGGCGTACCCTCTAGAGCCTAACTAAGCCGTGGTTGATAGTCCCACGCACGCTCCGGAGTATAAACTAGACGTGGATGTTTTTCCTGTGCACTCTACTGAGTCTAAACAAGACGCGGATGTCCCGCGCGCGTTAGCGTACCCTCGGAGCCTAACTAAGCCGTGGTTGATAGTCCCACATGCGCTCGGAGTATAAACTAGACGTGCATGATTTCCCTGCACACTCTACTGAGTCTAAACAAGACGCGGATGTCCCGCGCGCGCGTTGGCGTACCCTCCGGAGCCTAACTAAGCCGTGGTTGATAGTCGCATGCACGCTCCGGAGTATAAACTAGACGTGGATGTTTTCCCTGCGCACTCTACTGAGTCTAAACAAGACGCGGATGGCCCGCGCGCGCGTTGGCGTACCCTCTGGAGCCTAACTAATCCGTGGTTGACAGTCCCACGCACGCTCCAGAGTATAAACTAGACATCGCGTCTACTTCAACTAGGCGCCAGCTCCGCTGCCACCACTACGAAGGGTAGGGACAGAGCGCGATCGCGTCTACTTCAACTAGGCGCCAGCTCCGCTGCCACCACTCCGAAGGGAAGGGGACGGAGCGCGATCGCGTCTACTTCAACTAGACGCCAGCTACGCTGCCACCACTCCGAAGGGCATGGAACGGAGCGCGATCCCGTCTACTTCAACTAGGCGCCAGCTCCGCTGCCACCACTCCGAAGGGCAGGGGACGGAGCGCGATCGCGTCTACTTCAACTAGGCTCCAGCTCCGCTGCCACCACTCCGAAGGGTAGGGACGGGCGCGATCGCGTCTACTTCAACTGGCGCCCGGCCCGCTGCCACCACTCCGAAGGCAGGGGATGGAGCGCGATCACGTCTACTTCAACTCAGGCGGCTCCGCTGCCACCACCGAACGGTAGGGGACGGGCGCGATCGCGTCTACTTCAACAGGCGCCGGCTCGCCGCCACCACTCGGAAGGGTAGGGACGGAGCGCGATCGTGTCTACTTCAACAGGCGCCGGCCCGCTGCCACCACTCCGAAGGAAGGGGACCGGCGCGATCGCGCCTACTTCAACTGGCGCCGGCTCCGCCGCCACCACTCCGAAGGTAGGGGGCGGAGCGCGATCGCGTCTACTTCAACTAGGCGCCGGCTCGCCGCCACCACCCGAAGGCGGGGACGGGCGTGATCACGTCTACTTCAACCAGCGCCAGCTCGCTGCCACCACCGAGCGGTAGGGGCGGAGCGCGATCGCGTCTACTTCAACTAGGCGCCAGCTCCGCTGCCACCACTCGGAAGGGTAGGGGACGGAGCGCGATCGTGTCTACTTCAACTAGGCGCCAGCTCCGCTGCCACCACTCCGAAGGGAAGGGGACCGAGCGCGATCGCGCCTACTTCAACTAGGCGCCAGCTCCGCTGCCACCACTCCGAAGGGTAGGGGACGGAGCGCGATCGCGTCTACTTCAACTAGGCGCCAGCTCGCTGCCACCACTTCGAAGGGCAGGGGACGGAGCGCGACGGCACTGCAGCGAGGAGCTTATCACCTCGCCACACTGGAAGGCCAGGCGCTCCGCCACACATGGAATGCGGACAGGTTGCGGAAGTATTATGTCTAAGTCGCAAACGGCCGTCTCGCGGCAACCAGTTCAACGGTTAGCCCCCGGTTGCTTGTACTTGCTCGCCCAAGTAAACGGGAGTTTAATGATAAAGTTCGCCGTTTGCGAGGCTATTCATGCCCCACCCCCACCACCAACCGCATGCGGAGGTCCACCTCCGCACGCACTCAACGGAGTATAAATAAGATGTAGCGATGAGGTCCGCCTCCGCACGCACTCTACGGAGTATAAATAAGACGTAGCGATGAGGTCCGCCTCCGCACGCACTCTACGGAGTATAAATAAGACGTAGCGGTGAGGTCTCCCTCCGCACGCACTCTACGGAGTATAAATAAGACGTAGCGGTGAGGTCCGCCTCCGCACGCACTCTACGGAGTATAAATAAGACGTAGCGACGAGGTCCGCCTCCGCACGCACTCTACGGAGTACAAATAAGACGCAGCGGGGGGACGCCTCCGCGCGCACTCTGCGGAGTACAAATAAGACGCAGATGTTTTTCCTGCGCACTCTATTGAGTCTAAACAAGATGCGGATGTCCCGCGCGCGCGTTGGCGTACCCTCTGGAGCCTAACTAAGCCGTGGTTGATAGTCCCACGCACACTCCGGAATATAAACTAGACGTGGATGTTTTCCTTGCGCACTCTACTGAGTCTAAACAAGATGCGGATGTCCCGCGCGCGCGTTGGCGTACCCTCCGGAGCCTAACTAAGCCGTGGTTGATAGTCCCACACACGCTCCGGAGTATAAACTAGACATCGCTTCTACTTCAACTAGGCGCCAGCACCGCTGCCACTACTCCGAAGGGTAGGGGACGGAGCGCGATCGCGTCTACTTCAACTAGGCGTCAGCTCCGCTACCACCACTCCGAAGGGTAGGGGACGGAGCGCGATCGCGTCTACTTCAACTAAGCGCCAGCTCCGCTACCACCACTCCGAAGGGTCGGGGACGGAGCGCAATCGCGTCTACTTCAACTAGGCGCCAGCTCCGCTACCACCACTCCGAAGGGTAGGGGACGGAGCGCGATCGCGTCTACTTCAACTAGGCGCCAGCTCCGCTGCCACCACTCCGAAGGGTAGGGGACCGAGCGCGATCGCGTCTACTTTCAACAGGCGCCAGCCTCGCTACCACCACTCCGAAGGGTAGGGGACGGGCGCGATCGCGTCTACTTTCAACTCAGGCGCCAGCCCGCTACCACCACTCCGAAGGGTAGGGGACGGAGCGCGATGGTGTCTACTTCAACTAGGCGCCAGCTCCGCTACCACCACTCCGAAGGGTAGGGGACGGAGCGCGATGGCGTCTACTTCAACTAGGCCCGGCTCGCGCCAAGACTCCGAAGGGTAGGGGCGGAGCACGATCGCGTCTACTTCAACTGGCGCAGCTCCGCCGCCACCACTCCGCGGGTAGGGGACGGAGCGCGATCGCGTCTACTTCAACAGGCGCCGGCTCGCGCCACCACTCCGAAGGGCAGGGACGGAGCGCGATCGTGTCTACTTCAACAGGCGCCAGCCCGCCGCCACCACTCCGGCGGGAAGGGGACGGAGCGCGATCGCTTCATTTCAACAGGCGCCAGCTCCGCTGCCACCACTCCGAAGGGCATGGAACGGAGCGCGATCGCGTCTACTTCAACTAGGCGCCAGCTCCGCTGCCACCACTCCGAAGGGCATGGGACGGAGCGCAATCGCGTCTACTTCAACTAGGCGCCAGCTCCGCTGCCACCACTCCGAAGGGTAGGGGACGGAGCGCGAAGCGGTCTACTTCAACTAGGCGCCAGCTCCGCTGCCACCACTCCGAAGGGTAGGGGACGGAGCGCGATCGCCTCTACTTCAACTAGGCGCCACCTCCGCTGCCACCACTCCGAAGGGTATGGGACGGAGCGCGATCGCGTCTACTTCAACTAGGCGCCAGCTCCGCTGCCACCACTCCGAAGGGCCAGCGAACGCATTGGGGAGGTGTCAACCTCCGCAGCGTCAACCATCAACCGTGCAAGCGGCATGCAAATTGCGCAATACTCGACATAACGGTCCTCTTTTCCGTTAATAAGCAAAAGAAAAACAACAACAAAAGCAAAAGCCACACCACGCCACCAGCTCCCGGAGGACGTTACGAATCGGCGTCGTCTTCGGCGCGCTGACGAGCCTCCTCTAGCCACTCGAGGAAGTTACCCTTCTGGTGTAGCGTCCGTCGCAATAGTGCCTTGGCCGCCTCCTCTCCAAAATGGCACCAAATCCCCTCGTAGAAGCTCTACACAGCGGGCATGGTGGTACGGACTGCGCCGGACCATACCCCGGCCCCAGTCAGAGCGCTCAAGCCGGAAGACGCCAGCCCCTCCACGTGCTCACACCCCCGGGCGTGGAGCGTAGCAAAGGCAAGGCACGCGCTGGCGCAGCCGTAGTGATCGCCGAAGGCTTTTGCACCGTCGAGCGCCAAGCTCGAGCCCTCCTCGATCCACGCCAACGACTGACTCATGTCCATAGCATCGTGGGTAAGGTCCGGCACGACGACGGAAAGGCCCCGCAGGGCCCCATCCAAAGACCCCATCGCCCTGCAAGCGGACGCGGACACGTTGTTTAGAGCCTGGCTCTTCTCCTCCAAGGCCACGGTGAGCCGGGCCCTCTCGTCCTCCAACGCGCTGATCCGCCCAAGTAGGCCGGCATGTTCCTCTCCGCGACACGCTGTGCCTCTTCGGCAGCGCGTTGCGACACCCCTGCTGCGCGAACTTCCACCTCCAGCACACAGATGCGGTCGTCCTTTGCGGTGTGCGCCTCGTCGGCAGCACGAAGCTGCTCCTCCAATGCCCTCCGTTCGCGGAGGCGCGCCTCATCCAGAGCCCGACCGATGGCGACCGCCTAACAACAGGACATGGTTGCTTAGCATGCACACGACGGTAACATCAACGCCGGGCTCAGGAGCTTACCTTCATCCCCGTGGCACCCAGTGCAAGCGCAAGCAGGTCCGTCCCGCATTTCGACAGCGCCCGCCGATCCAGCCTGCCGTCACCGCATTCCGCAGCTCCGTTGAGGGCACGGAGCGCCTCCGGTTGTGGCACGAAGTCGGACACGGTGAGCCGTGTGGGCCTCGCGGCAGTATCAGGTGCCCGCGCTGCGTTTCGCACAGTGTCACCACTGACTTCGCAGACGCCACCGCTGCTCGATCCCTGCCCGCGTCCGGGCGACTTCCCCTCTCCTGACGCCGATGACGGCATAAGCGAGCAAATCGGAGAAAGCTTCGCGAAGTCACGAGGAGAAAAGGAGCTACACCTACCTCCGCCACCCCCCACTATGGCGTGGGGAGGTGTCGGCTCAACCCCTGCCGGGGAAGTAATCACCTCCTCCTCAGTCGGGGTAGCCTCGCGGTCGAATGCTAGACCACCGCCAACGGTGCCCGCCACATGGAATTGCTCCGCCCACAAAGGCGATCGCACCTGACGGCGTTTCGCTGCCGGAGACCCAGAGGACGCACCCCCGACCCCTCCGAGGTAAAGTCGCCCCTTCGAGGGGGAGTACTTATGTATCGCTCCTTGTCCTCGTACGGGGCAGAAGAGGTCATTTGTTTACCTAACTCTCCACTACCACTCTCTCTCTGTTTGGTCTGTAGCCACAACAGTTGGCGCCGTCCATGGGGAGGACGGAAGCAAGAAGACCTCTAGAAGGATGGCACCAACATCGTCGGCGGCAAGGAGGGAGGGGGTCGCGGAGACCACACCTCGCGTCCGCATCGGCTTCACGGCGTCGGCAGGGGCGACCGTAGGAGTGAGCGATAACGCCCCAGACGCAGCCGGCGACTCCAACCCCGCCTCCGCCGACGCGGCGCCGACTCCAACCCGCCTCCGCCGACACGGCTGCCGACTCAACCCGCCTCGCCGACGCGGCTGCCGACTCCAACCCGCCTCCCGACGCAGTTGCCGATGCCAACCCGCCTCCGCGCGCGAGAATGTCCAACAGCTACGGTCATACTGCGACTCAGGCGAGGAACGCTGGAATCCACCACACAGATGGAGCGGACAATCCGGCGGCGCCGACGCTAGTCGCGGCTGCCAAACCAGCGCGACCAGGTGCGCCGTCCCTTTCGATTACGCCCATAGCACACAGATCCCTGCTGGCTGCCCTCCATGCGCTCCAACGGGAGCTGGCAGATCTCCACGGCACCATAAGCGCCATGCGCGAGCTTCGAGCCAGCAAATCCCGACGGCCGCCACGCCGGGAACCCGTCCGCAGTACTCAGCCGTCAACGTCATCTCCGGGGGTTCGTCGTCGGGAGCCTCGCGGTAGTCGCAGCTGGGGACACCTCAGGGCGATATTACCTTCGCGTCTGCCGATGCCCGAGGCATCGAGTTTCCTCATCACGACCCATTGCTCGTCCGGATCGACATTGCAGGGTGCGACGTCTGGCATGTCCTCATTGACGGGGGTAGCTCGGCGAATGTGCTTTCCGCGGAGGCCCTTGGCTGCATGGCAATCCCTTATTGCCGATTGCAACCATCCCGGGCCCCGCTATGTGGCCTCGACGGCCAACCCCTAAGTGCATTAGGCCAAATACACCTCCAAGTCTCCTTCTATCAAGGTAACAATGTCAGGACCGGGGGTGTCGTCTTTGACGTCACGGACACCCCAAGCCCGTACAATGCTATTTTGGGCCGCCCAGCCCTCATATCCTTTGAGGCGGTCCCACACCATGCCTTCCTATGCCTAAAGCTCCCGGGCCCGCGAGGCGTCATCACAGTCTTCGACGACCAAGACCTCGCCCGGCGCACGGCGTTCGCAAGCCCCCGCCGCCAGGTGCACGCCCTCGCAGCCAAGCCTAAGGCGGACACACCATCCGCCCGGGATGGACCTAAGCCTCGCCCGAGGGCGAGGTCAGCGAGTCCCCCTCCAGCCGACGGCCGAAGTCGTCTCCATAGGCGACGGTCTCCCCGAGGAATGGAGCGAGCTCCTCCAAGTTCTCCGGGACAACGCCGACGTCTTCGCTTGGTCCTCGGGGGACCTCACGGGTGTGAACCGCTCCCTCATTGAGCACAACCTCGCGGTCCGTCAGGACGCCAAGCCGGTCAGGCAAAGGCTTCGACGCATGTCCGCGGACCGGCAGCAGGCGGCCAAGGCGGAGGTAAGGAAGCTCCTGCAGGCCGGCGTCATTCGCGAAGTTCAGCACCCGGATTGGCTCGCTAATCCGGTGCTAGTGAAGAAAGCCAGCGGTGCCTGGCGCATGTGCATCGATTTCACCGCCCTCAACAAGGCATGCCCGAAGGATGATTACCCCCTCCCACACGTCGACCAATTAGTCGATGCCACGGCTGGCTGTGAACTCATGAGCTTCTTGGACGCCTACTACGGTTATCACCAAATCTATATGGCCAAGGATGACGAAGACAAAACCAGCTTTATCACTCCAATAGGAACATACTACTTTGTCAGAATGCCCTTTGGTCTGAAGAATGCTGGCGCAACTTTCACTTGCCTAATCGCGTTGGCGCTGGCCTCCCAGCTAGGGAGGAATGTCGAAGCATACGTGGACGACGTGGTAGTTAAAACCAAACATTTAGCGGCCCACGGCCACGATCTCCAAGAGACCTTCGACAACCTCCGGAAGGCAGGCATCAAGCTCAACCCGGACAAATGCGTTTTCGGTGTACGGGCGGGCAAACTCTTGGGCTTCTTGGTGTCCGAACGCGGTATCCAAGCCAACCCCGACAAGGTCGATGCAATCCTGGCCATGGAACCGCCAAAAACAACGCGGGAGGTCCAGAGGCTCGCCGGCCGCATGGCCGCACTGAGCCGCTTTTTGTCCAGGGCCGCGGAGCGCGGCCTGCGTTTCTTCAAAACCCTGCAGGGTTGTGACGGGTTTCGGTGGGACGCCGACTGCGCCAGCGCCTTCGACGACCTCAAGAAGCACCTTGCAAGCCTACCCACATTGGTAGCCCCGGCACCAGAGGCTCCCCTTTTACTTTACCTTGCCGCCTCCGCGACCGCCGTGAGCGCCGTTCTCGTTCTCGAGGAGGGCGCTCGCCAACGCCCAGTCTACTTTGTCTCTGAAGCCCTTCAAGGCGCCAAGACGCGATACACGGAGCTGGAGAAATTGGCTTATGCCTTACTTATGGCCTCGAGAAAGCTCCGACATTACTTCCTCGCCCATCCCATCACCGTGCCATCTTCGTTCCCGCTAGCGGAGATGCTGCACAATAAAGAGGCCACGGGACACATCGGCAAGTGGGCGGCCGAACTCGCCCCTTTTTCCTTGACATATGCTCCGCGTACAGCAATCAAGTCCCAAATCCTTGCAGACTTCCTCGCGGAGTGGACCCCAGCGGCCCAGCACGCCGAGCAGCCCGAGGACCCGGTATGGACGCTCGACACCGACGGCGCCTACTGCGTCTCCGGCGCGGGCGTGGGGGCGGTGGTTACCACCCCAGAGCGACGTCGCTTGCTATACTCAGCACGCCTCGCATTTCCTGCAACCAACAATACCGCGGAGTACGAGGCGCTACTCTTCGGCCTAGCAAAGCTCAAAGCTCTAGGGGCGCGGCGAGTCCTCGTCCGCACAGATTCCCGATTGGTGGCGGGACAGGTCGACAAGTCCTACCAGGCCAAGGACCCCGACCTGGCCAAGTACGTGGCAGCCGTGCGAGCCAAGGAGCGGCACTTCTTGGGTGTCACGGTCTAGGCCATCCCTCGCGCGGACAACGAGCAAGCAGACATTCTTGCAAAGGCCGCCAGCCAACAGCTCCCCGCCCCCGAAGGAGCATTCTACGAGGTCCTGCAGCTCCCCGTCAAATGGCCCGCAGCCAAGACCATTCCGTGTATCCGCGAGCGTTCCACCCAGGGGACCTTGTCCTTAGAAGGGCGCTCCACGCGGATACAGTCGGCAAGCTGGAGTCCAAGTGGGAAGGCCCGTACATTGTCGCGACAGCACTGCAGCGAGGAGCTTATCACCTCGCCACACTGGAAGGCCAGGCGCTCCGCCACACATGGAATGCGGACAGGTTGCGGAAGTATTATGTCTAAGTCGCAAACGGCCGTCTCGCGGCAACCAGTTCAACGGTTAGCCCCCAGTTGCTTGTACTCGCTCGCCCAAGTAAACGGGAGTTTAAAGATAAAGTTTGCCGTTTGCGAGGCTATTCATGCCCCACCCCCACCACCAACCGCATGCGGAGGTCTGCCTCCGCATGCACTCTACGGAGTATAAATAAGACGTAGCGATGAGGTCCGCCTCCGCACGCACTCTACGGAGTATAAATAAGACGTAGCGATGAGGTCCGCCTCCGCACGCACTCTACGGAGTATAAATAAGATGTAGCGATGAGGTCCGCCTCCGCACGCACTCTACGGAGCATAAATAAGACGTAGCGATGAGGTCCGCCTCCGCACGCACTCTACGGAGCATAAATAAGACGTAGCGATGAGGTCCGCCTCCGCACGCACTCTACGGAGCATAAATAAGACGTAGCGATGAGGTCCGCCACCGCACGCACTCTACGGAGTATAAATAAGACGTAGCGACGAGGTCCGCCTCCGCACGCACTCTACGGAGTATAAATAAGACGCAGCGGGGGGACGCCTCCGCGTGCACTCTGCGGAGTATAAACAAGACGCGGATGTTTTCCCTGCGCACTCTACTGAGTCTAAACAAGACGCGGATGTCCCGCGCGCGCGTTAGCGTACCCTCCGGAGCCTAACTAAGCCATGGTTGATAGTCCCACGCACGCTCCGGAGTATAAACTAGACGTGGATGTTTTCCCTGTGCACTCTACTGAGTCTAAACAAGACGCGGATGTCCCGCGCGCGCGTTGGCGTACCCTCTAGAGCCTAACTAAGCCGTGGTTGATAGTCCCACGCACGCTCCGGAGTATATATTAGACGTGGATGTTTTCCCTGTGCACTCTACTGAGTCTAAACAAGACGCGGATGTCCCGCGCGCGCGTTGGCGTACCCTCCGGAGCCTAACTAAGCCGTGGTTGATAGTCGCATGCACGCTCCGGAGTATAAACTAGACGTGGATGTTTTCCCTGCGCACTCTACTAAGTCTAAACAAGACGCGGATGGCCCGCGCGCGCGTTGGCGTACCCTCCGGAGCCTAACTAATCCGTGGTTGACAGTCCCACGCACGCTCCAGAGTATAAACTAGACATCGCGTCTACTTCAACTAGGCGCCAGTGTTAGTGATATGCCCTAGAGGCAACATGGAGATGTTGTATATATCACATACTATGTTTATGATACATTACTTTGTTCCTTGGAATAGACATCATCATTATTGATCAATGAGTATGTGACTTATTCATGAGACTCTTAAATACTAAGATGTTGCTATTTCTAAATGATCCCTGATCGTATATCATATGAGGAACAAATATGATTCAAAGACAAAGATCAGCATATGTATTGATTGATGATCATGTCTCATGGATCATGGTATGGTGATACCAAATCAATAATATGGACATATGTTAGTGAACATATGTTGGATAGACTGCCATGAGACACTGCAGAGATTCCATGTGTCATCGTTGGTCTCAAGTAGTGTTTATGTAGAGTCCTTAGACTTGAGATCATCATGGTTCCCAACATGAGTAGTAGCTTATTTTGGGACTACTAAACACTACTCCGTGGCTGGGTAGTCATAAAAGTAGTCTTGGGTTTGCCATGAAACATGTAGTGGGATGTGAATGATCAAGATAGAATTTGCCCCTCCTTATGGGAGAGATATCTCTGGCCCTCGATGTAATGGATTATGAAAGTGCATGGCCATGCCAAGGTGATTGAGAGTCAATCACGAGTTTATAATCCATCACGGAATCGAGAGAGTGATTGAGCTATTAAGAGGATGACACAGTCTCGCCTTGAGCTCAATCTATATCGTGAGGCAAAGGGATTCGTACATGAGAGAACATTACGAGTTCAGCCGATATGATCTTTACATATACTTTGGGGTTAATATGTCTTACTAGAGGCCGCTATTAACATGGTAGCGGAAAGGCGTTTCGGGTCACGACCAAGTATACGTGAACCTCTGTGGTCGCACGCTTAACGGGTTGGAACACTAATTCGAATATGATTCGGATATGGGCTCAATTCGGATAGAGATCCGAATAGACTCCTATTGGGCCTCGGTCCACGAGGCCCACGTGAGGAGGTCTATATATATGGAGGCGAGGGGCGGAGGATTCGTCCCGATTAACATCTAGCAAAACCCTAGCCGCCACCTCCCGAGCCAAACCCTAGCTGCTCACGAGTGCTAGTACACTCGCGATCGGCGTTCGGCCCGGGCGTGTGGATACCGGTGGAGGCGCTGCTCGTTGCGATCTTGATCGGCGTGCGTGGAGAGCGATCTGTTCGGGACGATCGGCTACTTCCACTACTACCTCGGCGCGCGTGATTGGATCGGTTTCCAATTCTTCTTCATTGCGCTGGCGTCTAAGTGGTAACGATCCATGATCCTTCCTTAGCATGATGTTCTTGGAGTGCGCGGTAGAAAAGTTTTGTTTTCTCGCTTCCGTAGCCTACGCGTATTCCATTAGTGGTATCGAGCCATCTTGCTTAGTTTGCATCTGGATCAGCGCATATATGTTGATATGCGATAGTAGTAGATTGGATCTATTACAGTCTAAATCAGGTAGCACGGGTTGATGAGATCAATCGGTCATAAGGGGTTGAAATAGGTATGAGTTGATAGCATCATAAGGCCAAAAAGATTAGTTCGTGCTCCTTCTTTGATGTACGCGCGACTTGCCCCTACCATTGGAATCACCATCGGGGCTAGCTGCGCGCACAATCGAGATCGAGCCAACGGATCGAGGTCTTGTGTTGTGGTCTCCTCAAGTATACCGATCGCGATGATCAATATGATTGATCTAATGAAAATTGAGACATTTTGAATGGCTCGGATCCCCCCTCAACCCCCCGCCCGCTGACCGGCCAGCGGGACCGCCGTGTGTATCCCCCCCTTGTATAGCGTCTTGGGTTCACATCGTTAGGTAGAATGCGATTCTACGTCTAACTTGTTTTTGCAGAGAATGATGTGAATAGTATGGCCCTATAGCTTATTTGAATGTATGAGATGTATGTGATGCATGTAACATTCGTTCATGGCCTGCGTGTCATGATTATTTCAGCTATTGTTAGCTGTATATATTGTATTTAACGACCTGCGTGTCGACCTTAATGCTTGAATCTATCTTTGTAATCTTCGATTTCTAGCTATTATAGGTAGTAGCCTAGTTTTGAGGTTACAAGCTTTTAAGCATGGTGGCCTAAAGGAGTGATGTGGAGGATGGAGATCGTCTACACCTACTTGGAGATGGATATCACCATTTTTGGGCCATACTACTTCACGATTAAATGTGTTTATCTATGATGTTATCTATCTTATTCTTATGCAATGATATATGTGATATGTTGCTTTGGTAGGATAGAATCCCTCTTAAAATTAGGTGTTAATGCCCTTCCATATGTTGCATCAAAAGATAATGATCACCGCATGGTAGGTCTACCAAAGTAGAGTGCCATCGGTTATCATCATCATTTGGGGTAGATGTCGGACATCTACATGCGGAAGCATTTGGTTTACTTAACAAGGTTATCAAAATAGTTTTGGACCTTGGGGCATAGATTGGGGCCGAGGCATACTAATGTCACCCAAAGTAGAGTCACATAGGGATGTGATTAGCAAAGTGTTGCTTACCCATGTCACTAGTTTTCTAGCCGTGATGCCAAAGCTCACTAGGAATTAGTGAAATGAGGATCTTTACCCACTATGTAACTTAGAGGAGTTTTGTTGCAAAACTCATAGTGGGAGTCTTTTGCTAAATAGTTTAATAAAAGATGAACATAAACATAGTGCTAAACTTTGCATATTCTTGTGTTGTAGATCATGTCATTAACGCCGCATCCAGTACTTTTAATTTGCGATCTGTTCTTGAGAAAGAAAAACTCAATGGAACAAACTTTTGGATTGGTATCGCAACTTGAGAATTGTTCTCAAGCAAGAGCGCAAGGAGTATGTCCTTGAGTCTCCTTACCCCAAGACTTGCACGATAATGCTCTGTGGCTGCACGGAGAGCTTATGAGAAGCAAGCGAATGATTGCCTTGATGTGAGCTGTCTCATGCTTGCCACAATGTCCTCTGAGCTTCAGAAGCAATATGAGAACACAGATGCCTACAATATCATTGTGGGGTTACGTGGTATGTTTGAGAACCAAGCAAGGGTGAGAGGTTCAATACTTCAAAGTCCTTATTTGCGTGCGGGCTTGCGAAGGGAATCCGTCACCCTCATGTGATTAAGATGATTGGCTACATTGAGAGTCCGGAAAAGCTTGGTTTCCCTTAGCCAAGAGTTGGCTATCGATGTGATTCTCGATCGCTTCCCCGAGCTTTGAGCCATTCATAATGAACTTTCACATGAACAACTGGACAAGACCCGGGTGAGTTGCATGGGATGCTAAAATCTACCGAGGAAAGCATTAAGAAAAGCAGCAATCATGTGATGATGATGCAGAAAGGCAAGGGCAAGCCCTATGTCAAGAGAATCGCGGTCAAAAGAAAGAAAGCTCGATGCGATCGCGAGCGGTTCTAAGGCCAAGAAAGACAAGAAGGGCGATGCTCATCTCGATGCGATTGTTACTCTGTAAGCAATCGGGACATTGGAAAAGGAACGCCCAAAGTACTTGGAGGATCTTGAGAAGAAGAAGGAAGTACGACTTCCACCGGTATAAATGTTATAGAGATCAATCTTGCTACTTCATCAACTGATTCTTGGGTATTTGATACCGGATCGGTTGCTCACATTTGCAAATCGTTGCAGGGCTAATAAGAAGTAGAAGTTTGAGGAGGAGCGAAGTGGATCTTCGCGTTGGCAATGGAGCAAAAGTTGCTGCGGTAGCTGTTGGCACCATGCCATTGTCTTTACCTTCAGGATTAGTTTTGGAATTGAATAATTGTTATTGTGTTCCATCTCTTTCAAAGAACATTATTTATGCTTCATGTTTGCAAGCGAAGGTTATGACTTTAAATCTATGGACAATGGTTGTTCTCTTTATTTCAAAGATATGTTCTATTGTCATACTCCATTGGTGAATGGGTTATACGTTCTTACTCTTGAAGGGTCACGGTCTATAACATTAATGCAAAGAGGCAGCGTCAGAATGATTTGAATCCACGTTTATTTGGCATCGCTTAGGTCACATAAATGAGAAACGCATGCGAAGCTCCATAGAGATGGTATTCTGCACTCATTTGATTTTGAATCATTAGAGACATGCGAATCTTGTTTACTTGGCAAGATGACAAAGGCACCTTTCACGGTCAAGGTGAGCGGGCAAATGACTTATTGCACTTGTACATACCGATGTATGTGGACCAATGAGCTTAACGACAGAGGTGGTTTCGATACTTCATAATTTTATCGATGACTTTAGTAGATATGGGTATATCTACGATGAAGCATAAGTCGAATCCTTTGAAAAGTTCAAAGAATTCCAAAATGAAGTGCAAAATCATTTAGGCAAGACAATCAAGTTTCTACGATCGATCGTGGAGGCGAGTATTTGAGCCATGAGTTTGGCAATCATCTAAAGGATTGTGGAATTGTTCCACAATTGACTCCGCCAGAACACCTCAATGGAATGGGGTATCGAGCGGAGAAATCGCACCTTATTAGATATGGTGCGCTCCATGATGAGCCAAAGTGATCTTCCGTTGTCTTTTTGAAGTGCGCTCTTGAAACAACCGCATTCACACTAAACAGGTTCCATCAAAATCGTAGAAAAGACACCATATGAGATGTGGACGGGACAACGCCCTAGCTTGTCTTTTCTTAAGATTTGGGGATGTGAGGCTTATGTAAAGCGTTTACAATCGATAAGCTCACTCCTAAATCGATAAATGCTTCTTTATCGGGTATCCTAAGGAAACAAAAGGATATTACTTTTATAATCGAGGAGAAGGCAAAGTGTTTGTCGCGCGGCATGGTGTCTTCTTAGAGAAAGAGTTTCTCTCAAGAAGGGATAGTGGGAGCACAAGTGCAACTTGAAGAAATTCAAGAAACACTGATAACGTTTCAGCTCCTCTGAGAACCACAGCGGGATGAACAAACTGTTGAAGAACTTTTGTTGTGGACACACCAACACCACGTAGGTCGAAAGGTCACGTCGTGCACACGAGAGGTACATGTTCTTGACTACTCAACAACGGGACATATTGTTGTTAGACAACGATGAGCCTAAGACCTATGAAGAAGCAATGGTGGGACCGGACTACGAGAAATGGCTTGAAGCCATGAGATCGAAATTGAATCCATGCACAAGTAATCAAGTTTGGAACTTGGTTGATCCACGATGGTGTTAAAACCATTGAATGCAAATGGGTTTTCAAGAAAAGATAGACATAGATGGAAATGTTCACATCTATAAAGCGCGATTAGTGGCCAAAGGTTTCAAACAAATTCAAGGTATTGATTATGATGAAACTTTTTCGCCCGTCGCAATGCTAAAGTCTATTCGGATCATTCTAGCGATTGCTGCATATTTCGACTATGAAATATGGCAAATGGATGTCAAAACAGCTTTCCTTAATGGAAATCTGAGTGAGGATGTGTACATGACACAGCCCACAGGTTTTGTCGATCCGCAATCAGTTGGAAAGATATGCAAGCTCCAAAGATCCATTTATGGATTAAAGCAGGCATCTCGGAGTTGGAACATTCGTTTTGATGAAGTAATCAAAGGGTTTGGTTTCATCAAGAACGAAGAAGAGCCTTGTGTTTACAAAAGGCTAGTGGGAGCGCACTCGTATTTACGGTCTTATATGTGGATGACATATTACTGATCGGAAATGACATTCCTTTGCTCGAATCTGTTAAGTCTTCATTAAAAAATAGTTTCTCTATGAAAGACTTAGGAGAGGCAGCATATATTCTAGGCATCAAGATCTATAGAGATAGATCAAAAAGGCTAATTGGATTAAGCCAAGATACGTACATTGACAAGGTGTTGAAAAGGTTCAATATGCATGATTCCAAGAAAGGTTTTCTACCTATGTCACATGGTATAAATCTTAGCAAGAATCGGTGTCCTAGTACACCGATGAGCGGGATAAAATGAATGCGATTCCATATGCTTGGCTATTGGGTCCATTATGTATGCCATGCTTTGTACACGCCCGGATGTTTCAGTATGCTTTAAGTGCTACGAGTAGATACGATCGAGATCGGTGAAAGTCACTGGATTGCGTAAAGAACATCTTGAAGTACTTGAGAAGAACTAAAGATGTGTTCCTTGTCTATGGAGGTGAGGAAGAGCTCGTTGTAAATGGTTACACCGATGCTAGCTTCCAAACTGACAAAGATGATTTTAGATCGCAATCTGGATTTGTGTTCCTGCTGAATGGCGGTGCGGTAAGCTGGAAGAGTTCCAAGCGATGAGCGGTTCTTGATTCTACAACGAAGCCGAGTACATAGCAGCTTCGAAGGCGCCAAAGAGGCTGTTTGGATCAAGAAATTTATTTCTGAGCTTGGTGTGATGGCTAGTGCCTCGGCCCAATGGACCTCATTGTGACAATAGTGGGGCAATTGCGCAAGCCAAAGAGCCTAGATCGCACTGAAGTCCAAGCACATTTCGGGCGATTTCATCTCATCCGCGAGATAGTGGAGAGAGGCGATGTGAAGATATGCAAAGTACAAACGGATTTGAACATTGCAGATCCGTTGACAAAGCCGCTTCCCCAGCCAAAGCATGAGGCTCACACTAGGGCAATGGGTATTAGATACCTACATGGTTGACTCTAGTGCAAGTGGGAGACTGTTAGTGATATGCCCTAGAGGCAACATGGAGATGTTGTATATATCACATACTATGTTTATGATACATTACTTTGTTCCTTGGAATAGACATCATCATTATTGATCAATGAGTATGTGACTTATTCATGAGACTCTTAAATACTAAGATGTTGCTATTTCTAAATGATCCCTGATCGTATATCATATGAGGAACAAATATGATTCAAAGACAAAGATCAGCATATGTATTGATTGATGATCATGTCTCATGGATCATGGTATGGTGATACCAAATCAATAATATGGACATGTGTTAGTGAACATATGTTGGATAGACCTGCCATGAGACACTGCGAGAGATTCCATGTGTCATCGTTGGTCTCAAGTAGTGTTTATGTAGAGTCCTTAGACTTGAGATCATCATGGTTCCCAACATGAGTAGTAGCTTATTTTGGGACTACTAAACACTACTCCGTGGCTGGGTAGTCATAAAAGTAGTCTTGGGTTTGCCATGAAACATGTAGTGGGATGTGAATGATCAAGATAGAATTTGCCCCTCCTTATGGGAGAGATATCTCTGGGCCTCGATGTAATGGATTATGAAAGTGCATGGCCATGCCAAGGTGATTGAGAGTCAATCACGAGTTTATAATCCATCACGGAATCGAGAGAGTGATTGAGCTATTAAGAGGATGACACAGTCTCGCCTTGAGCTCAATCTATATCGTGAGGCAAAGGGATTCGTACATGAGAGAACATTACGAGTTCAAGCCGATATGATCTTTACATATACTTTGGGGTTAATATGTCTTACTAGAGGCCGCTATTAACATGGTAAGCGGAAAGGCGTTTCGGGTCACGACCAAGTATACGTGAACCTCTGTGGTCGCACGCTTAACGGGTTGGAACACTAATTCGAATATGATTCGGATATGGGCTCAATCGGATAGAGATCCGAATAGACTCCTATTGGGCCTCGGTCCACGAGGCCCACGTGAGGAGGTCTATATATATGGAGGCGAGGGGCGGAGGATTCGTCCCGATTAACATCTAGCAAAACCCTAGCCGCCACCTCCCGAGCCAAACCCTAGCCGCTCACGAGTGCTAGTACACTCGCGATCGGCGCCCCGCCCCGGACGTGTGGATACCGGTGGAGGCGCTGCTCGTTGCGATCTTGATCGGCGTGCGTGGAGGAGAGCGATCTGTTCGGGACGATCGGCTACTTCCACTACTACCTCGACGCACGTGATTGGATCGGTTTCCAATTCTTCTTCATTTGCGCGCTGGCGTCTAAGTGGTAACGATCCATGATCCTTCCTTAGCATGATGTTCTTCGGTGCGCGGTAGAAAAGTTTTGTTTTCTGCTTCCGTAGCCTACGCGTATTCCATTAGCCAGCTCCGCTGCCACCACTACGAAGGGTAGGGACAGAGCGCGATCGCGTCTACTTCAACTAGGCGCCAGCTCCGCTGCCACCACTCCGAAGGGAAGGGGACGGAGCGCGATCGCGTCTACTTCAACTAGACGCCAGCTACGCTGCCACCACTCCGAAGGGCATGGAACGGAGCGCGATCGCGTCTACTTCAACTAGGCGCCAGCTCCGCTGCCACCACTCCGAAGGGCAGGGGACGGAGCGCGATCGCGTCTACTTCAACAGGCGCCGGCTCGCTGCCACCACTCCGGCGGCGAGGACGGGCGCGATCGCTTCTACTTCAACAGGCGCCGGCTCGCTGCCACCACTCCGGCGGTAGGGGACGGGCGCGATCGCGCCTACTTCAACTGGCGCCGGCTCGCTGCCACCACCAAGGGTAGGGGACGGAGCGCGATCGCGTCTACTTCAACTCAGGCGCCGGCTCGCTGCCACCACTTCGAACGGTAGGGGACGGGCGCGATCGCGTCTACTTCAACTGGCGCCAGCTCGCTGCCACCACTCGAAGGTAGGGGACGGAGCGCGATCGTGTCTACTTCAACAGGCGCCAGCTCGCTGCCACCACTCCGGCGGCGAGGGACGGAGCGCGTCGCGCCTACTTCAACAGGCGCCGGCTCGCGCCACCACCCGAAGGTAGGGGCGGAGCGCGATCGCGTCTTCATTTTAACAAGGCGCCGGCTCGCGCCACCACTCGGCGAAGCGAGGGGGCGGGCGCGATCGCGTCTACTTCAACTGGCGCCGGCTCGCTGCGACCACTTCGAAGGCGAGGGGCGGCGCGGCGGCGGCCGCAGCAAGGAGCTTATCACCTCGCCACCTTTGGAAGGCGGGCGCCCGCCACACATGGAATGCGGACAGGTTGCGGAAGTATTATGTCTAAGTCGCAAACGGCCGTCTCGCGGCAACCAGTTCAACGGTTAGCCCCCGGTTGCTTGTACTTGCTCGCCCAAGTAAACGGGAGTTTAATGATAAAGTTCGCCGTTTGCGAGGCTATTCATGCCCCACCCCCACCACCAACCACATGCGGAGGTCCACGTCGGCACGCACTCTACGGAGTATAAATAAGATGTAGCGATGAGGTCCGCCTCCGCACGCACTCTACGGAGTATAAATAAGACGTAGCGATGAGGTTCGCCTCCGCACGCACTCTACGGAGTATAAATAAGGCGAGCGGTGAGGTCTCCTCCGCACGCACTCCACGGAGTATAAATAAGACGTAGCGGTGAGGTCCGTCTCCGCACGCACTCACGGAGTATAAATAAGGCGAGCGACGAGGTCCGCCTCCGCACGCACTCTACGGAGTACAAATAAGGCAGGCGGGGACGCCTCCGCACACTCTGCGGAGTATAAATAAGACGCAGATGTTTTTCCTGCGCACTCTACTGAGTCTAAACAAGATGCGGATGTCCCGCGCGCGCGTTGGCGTACCCTCTGGAGCCTAACTAAGCCGTGGTTGATAGTCCCACGCACACTCCGGAATATAAACTAGACGTGGATGTTTTCCTTGCGCACTCTACTGAGTCTAAACAAGATGCGGATGTCCCGCGCGCGCGTTGGCGTACCCTCCGGAGCCTAACTAAGCCGTGGTTGATAGTCCCACGCACGCTCCGTAGTATAAACTAGACATCGCTTCTACTTCAACTAGGCGCCAGCACCGCTGCCACTACTCCGAAGGGTAGGGGACGGAGCGCGATCGCGTCTACTTCAACTAGGCGCCAGCTCCGCTACCACCACTCCGAAGGGTAGGGGACGGAGCGCGATCGCGTCTACTTCAACTAGGCGCCAGCTCCGCTACCACCACTCCGAAGGGTAGGGGACGGAGCGCGATCGCGTCTACTTCAACTAGGCGCCAGCTCCGCTACCACCACTCCGAAGGGTAGGGGACGGAGCGCGATGGCGTCTACTTCAACTAGGCGCCAGCTCCGCTGCCACCACTCCGAAGGGTAGGGGACGGAGCGCGATCGCGTCTACTTTCAACTAGGCGCCAGCTCCGCTACCACCACTCCGAAGGGTAGGGGACGGAGCGCGATGGCGTCTACTTCAACTAGGCGCCAGCTCCGCTACCACCACTCCGAAGGGTAGGGGACGGAGCGCGATGGCGTCTACTTCAACTAGGCGCCAGCTCCGCTGCCAGCACTCCGAAGGGTAGGGGGTGGAGCGCCATCGCGTCTACTTTCAACTAGGCGCCAGCTCCGCTACCACCACTCCGAAGGGTAGGGGACGGAGCGCGATGGCGTCTACTTCAACTATGCACAAGTTCCGCTACCACCACTCCGAAGGGTAGGGGACGGAGCGCGATGGCGTCTACTTCAACTAGGCGCCAGCTCCACTGCCACCACTCCGAAGGGTAGGGGATGGAGCGCGATCGCGTCTACTTCAACTAGGCGCCAGCTCCGCTGCCACCACTCCGAAGGGTAGGGGACGGAGCGCGATCCCGTCTACTTCAACTGGCGCGGCTCGCTGCCACCACTCCGAAGGGTAGGGGCGGGCGCGATCACGTCTACTTCAACTGGCGCCGGCTCGCGCCACCACTCCGAAGGGCAGGGGCGGGCGCGATCGTGTCTACTTCAACTGGCGCCGGCTCGCTGCCACCACTCGAAGGAAGGGGCGGGCGCGATCGCATCTACTTCAACTGGCGCCGGCCCGCTGCCACCACTCCGAGGGCGGGGGCGGGCGCGATCGCGCTCTATTTCAACTGGCGCCGGCTCGCCGCCACCACTCCGAAGGGCAGGGGACGGAGCGCGATCGCGTCTACTTCAACTAGGCGCCAGCTCCGCTGCCACCACTCCGAAGAGGTAGGGGACGGAGCGCGATCGCATCTACTTCAACTAGGCGCCAGCTCCGCTGCCACCACTCCGAAGGGTAGGGGACGGAGCGCGATCGCATCTACTTCAACTAGGCGCCACCTCCGCTCCCACCACTCCGAAGGGTATGGGACGGAGCGCGATCGCGTCTACTTCAACTAGGCGCCAGCTCCGCTGCCACCACTCCGAAGGGCCAGCGAACGCATTGGGGAGGTGTCAACCTCCGCAGCGTCAACCATCAACCGTGCAAGCGGCATGCAAATTGCGCAATACTCGACATAACGGTCCTCTTTTCCGTTAATAAGCAAAAGAAAAACAACAACAAAAGCAAAAGCCACACCACGCCACCAGCTCCCGGAGGACGTTACGAATCGGCGCCGTCTTCGGCGCGCTGACGAGCCTCCTCTAGCCACTCGAGGAAGTTACCCTTCTGGTGTAGCGTCCGTCGCAATAGTGCCTTGGCCGCCTCCTCTCCAAAATGGCACCAAATCCCCTCGTAGAAGCTCTACACAGCGGGCATGGTGGTACGGACTGCGCCGGACCATACCCCGGCCCCAGTCAGAGCGCTCAAGCGGAAGACGCCAGCCCCTCAAGTGCTCACACCCGGGCGTGGGCGTAGCAAAGGCAAGGCACTTGGCGGGCATGATCGTAGTGATCGCCGAAGGCTTTGCACCGTCGGCGCCAAGCTCGAGCCCTCCTCGATCCACGCCAACGATCGACTCATGTCCGTAGCATCGTGGGTAAGGTCCGCACGGCAGCGGAAAGGCCCGCAGGCCCCATCCAAAGACCCCATCGCCTCGCAAGCGGACGCGACACGTTGTTTAGAGCCCGGCTCTTCTCCTCCAAGGCCACGGTGGCCGGGCCTCTCGTCCTCAACGCGCGATCCGCCAAGTAGGTCGGCATGTTCCTCTCGTTGCGACACGCGTGCCTCTTGGCGTGCGTTCGACACCACCTGCCGCGCGAACTTCCACCTCCAAGACACGGTGCGTCGCTGCGGTGTGCGCCTGCGTCGGCAAAGACGGCTGCTCCTCCAACGCCCTCGTTCGCGGAGGCACGCCATCATCGAGCCCGACCGATGGCGACCGCCTAACAACCGGACATGGTTGCTTAGCATGCACACGAGCGGTAACATCAACGCCGGGCTCGAGGAGCTTACCTTCATCCCGTGGCACGGTGCAAGCGCAAGCAGGTCCGTCCGCATTTCGCGGCGCGCGCCGATCCAGCTGCCGTCACGCATTCCGCAGCTCCGTTGAGGGCACGGGCGCCTCGGTTGTGGCACGAAGTCGACACGGTGAGCGTGTGGGCCTCACAGCGATGCTCAGTGCCCGCGACTGCGTTCGCCTGATGTCTGCACCGACCGCAGAGCGCCACCGCTGCTCGATCCTCCCGCGTCCGGGCGACTTCCCCTCTCCTGACGCCGATGACGGCATAAGCGAGCAAATCGGAGAAAGCTTCGCGAAGTCACGAGGAGAAAAGGAGCTACGCCTACCTCCGCCACCCCCCACTATGGCGTGGGGAGGTGTCGGCTCAACCCCTGCCGGGGAAGTAATCACCTCCTCCTCAGTCGGGGTAGCCTCGCGGTCGAATGCTAGACCACCGCCAACGGTGCCCGCCACATGGAATTGCTTCGCCCACAAAGCGTCGCTTTTTGACGGCGTTTCGCTACGGAGACCGGAGAGGGCGCACCCCGAGCCCCTCCGAGGTAAAGTCGCCCCTTCGAGGGGGAGTACTTATGTATCGCTCCTTGTCCTCGTACGGGGCAGAAGAGGTCATTTGTTTACCTAACTCTCCACTACCACTCTCTGCTTGATGCAGAGCCACAACGGTTGGCGCCGTCCATGGGAGGACGGAAGCAAGAAGACCTCCAGAAGGATGGCACCAACATCGTCGGCGGCAAGGAGGGAGGGGGTCGCGGAGACCACACCTCGCGTCAGCATCGGCATCGCGGCGTCGGCGGGGCGGCCGTAGGAGTGGCGATAACGCCCGACGCAGCCGGCGACTCAACCCGCCTCGCCGGCGCGGCTGTCGACTCCAACCCCGCCTCCGCCGACCACGGTTGTCGACTCAACCCGCCTCCCCGATGCGGCTGCCGACGCCAACCCGCCTCGCGCGCAGAAATGTACAACAGCTACGGTCATACTGCGACTCAGGCGAGGAACGCTGGAATCCACCACACAGATGGAGCGGACAATCCGGCGGCGCCGACGCTAGTCGCGGCTGCCAAACCAGCGTGACCAGGTGCGTCGTCCCTTTCGATTACGCCCATAGCACACAGATCCCTGCTGGCTGCCCTCCATGCGCTCCAACGGGAGCTGGCAGATCTCCACGGCACCATAAGCGCCATGCGCGAGCTTTCGAGCCAGCAAATCCCAACGGTCGCCACGCCGGGAACCCGTCCGCAGTACTCAGCCATCAACGTCATCTCCGGGGGTTCGTCGTCGGGAGCCTCGCGGCAGTCGCAGCTGGGGACACATCAGGGCGATATTACCTTCGCGTCTGCCGATGCCCGAGGCATCGAGTTTCCTCATCACGACCCATTGCTCGTCCGGATCGACATTGCAGGGTGCGACGTCTGGCATGTCCTCATTGACGGGGGCAGCTCGGCGAATGTGCTTTCCGCGGAGGCCCTTGGCTGCATGGCAATCCCTTATTGCCGATTGCAACCATCCCAGGCCCCGCTATGTGGCCTCGACGGCCAACCCCTAAGTGCATTAGGCCAAATACACCTCCAAGTCTCCTTCTATCAAGGTAACAATGTCAGGACCGGGGGTGTCGTCTTTGACGTCACGGACACCCCAAGCCCGTACAATGCTATTTTGGGCCGCCCAGCCCTCATATCCTTTGAGGCGGTCCCACACCATGCCTTCCTATGCCTAAAGCTCCCGGGCCCGCGAGGCGTCATCACAGTCTTCGACGACCAAGACCTCGCCCGGCGCACGGCGTTCGCAAGCCCCCGCCGCCAGGTGCACACCCTCGCAGCCAAGCCTAAGGCGGACACACCATCCGCCCCGGGATGGACCCCTAAGCCTCGCCCGGAGGGCGAGGTCAAGCGGGTCCCCCTCCAGGCCGACGGCCGAGTCGTCTCCATAGGCGACGGTCTCCCCCCGGGAATGGAGCGAGAGCTCCTCCAAGTTCTCCGGGACAACGCCGACGTCTTCGCTTGGTCCTCGGGGGACCTCACGGGTGTGAACCGCTCCCTCATTGAGCACAACCTCGCGGTCCGTCAGGACGCCAAGCCGGTCAAGCAAAGGCTTCGACGCATGTCCGCGGACCGGCAGCAGGCGGCCAAGGCGGAGGTAAGGAAGCTCCTGCAGGCCGGCGTCATTCGCGAAGTTCAGCACCCGGATTGGCTCGCTAATCCGGTGCTAGTGAAGAAAGCCAGCGGTGCCTGGCGCATGTGCATCGATTTCACCGCCCTCAACAAGGCGTGCCCGAAGGATGATTACCCCCTCCCACACGTCGACCAATTAGTCGACGCCACGGCTGGCTGTGAACTCATGAGCTTCTTGGACGCCTACTCCGGTTATCACCAAATCTATATGGCCAAGGATGACGAAGACAAAACCAGCTTTATCACTCCAATAGGAACATACTGCTTTGTCAGAATGCCCTTTGGTCTGAAGAATGCTGGCGCAACTTTCACTTGCCTAATCGCGTTGGCGCTGGCCTCCCAGCTAGGGAGGAATGTCGAAGCATACGTGGACGACGTGGTAGTTAAAACCAAACAATTAGCGGCCCACGGCCACGATCTCCAAGAGACCTTCGACAACCTCCGGAAGGCAGGCATCAAGCTCAACCCGGACAAATGCGTTTTCGGTGTACGGGCGGGCAAGCTCTTGGGCTTCTTGGTGTCCGAACGCGGTATCCAAGCCAACCCCGACAAGGTCGATGCAATCCTGGCCATGGAACCGCCAAAAACAACGCGGGAGGTCCAGAGGCTCGCCGGCCGCATGGCCGCACTGAGCCGCTTTTTGTCCAGGGCCGTGGAGCGCGGCCTGCGTTTCTTCAAAACCCTGCGGGGTTGCGACGGGTTTTGGTGGGGCCCGATCGCGCCCCGCGCGCCGGCGACCTCAAGAAGCACCTTGCAAGCCTACCCACATTGGTAGCCCCGGCACCAGAGGCTCCCCTTTTACTTTACCTTGCCGCCTCCGCAACCGCCGTGAGCGCCGTTCTCGTTCTCGAGGAGGGCGCTCGCCAACGCCCAGTCTACTTTGTCTCTGAAGCCCTTCAAGGCGCCAAGACGTGATACACTGAGCTGGAGAAATTGGATTATGCCTTACTTATGGCCTCGAGAAAGCTCCGACATTACTTCCTCGCCCATCCCATCACCGTGCCATCTTCGTTCCCGCTGGCGGAGATGCTGCACAATAAAGAGGCCACGGGACACATCGGCAAGTGGGCGGCCGAACTCGCCCCTTTTTCCTTGACATATGCTCCGCGTACAGCAATCAAGTCCCAAATCCTTGCAGACTTCCTCGCGGAGTGGACCCCAGCGGCCCA
Organism: Melocanna baccifera; assembly: GCA_036346265.1. Lineage (NCBI taxonomy): Eukaryota > Viridiplantae > Streptophyta > Magnoliopsida > Poales > Poaceae > Melocanna > Melocanna baccifera. Next base: position 34,891 of record JAYEVJ010000255.1, read on the forward strand.
GCACGCCGAGCAGCCCGAGGACCCGGTATGGACGCTCGACACCGACGGCGCCTACTGCGTCTCCGGCGCGGGCGTGGGGGCGGTGGTTACCACCCTAGAGCGACGTCGCTTGCTATACTCGGCACGCCTCGCATTTCCTGCAACCAACAATACCGCGGAGTACGAGGCGCTACTCTTCGGCCTAGCAAAGCTCAAAGCTCTAGGGGCGCGGCGAGTCCTCGTCCGCACAGATTCCCGATTGGTGGCGGGACAGGTCGACAAGTCCTACCAGGCCAAGGACCCCGACCTGGCCAAGTACTTGGCAGCCGTGCGAGCCAAGGAGCGGCACTTCTTGGATGTCACGGTCAAGGCCATCCCTCGCGCGGACAACGAGCAAGCAGACATTCTTGCAAAGGCCGCCAGCCAACAGCTCCCCGCCCCCGAAGGAGCATTCTACGAGGTCCTGCAGCTCCCCGTCAAATGGCCCGCAACCAAGACCGTTCCGTGTATCCGCGAGCGTTCCACCCAGGGGACCTTGTCCTTAGAAGGGCGCTCCACGCGGATACAGTCGGCAAGCTGGAGTCCAAGTGGGAAGGCCCGTACATTGTCGCGACGGCACTGCAGCGAGGAGCTTATCACCTCGCCACACTGGAAGGCCAGGCGCTCCGCCACACATGGAATGCGGACAGGTTGCGGAAGTATTATGTCTAAGTCGCAAACGGCCGTCTCGCGGCAACCAGTTCAACGGTTAGCCCCCGGTTGCTTGTACTCGCTCGCCCAAGTAAACGGGAGTTTAAAGATAAAGTTCGCCGTTTGCGAGGCTATTCATGCCCCACCCCCACCACCAACCGCATGCGGAGGTGCGCCTCGCGCAGCACTCACGGAGTATAAATAAGGCGTAGCGATGAGGTCCGCCTCCGCACGCACTCTACGGAGTATAAATAAGACGTAGCGATGAGGTCCGCCTCCGCACGCACTCTACGGAGTATAAATAAGATGTAGCGATGAGGTCCGCCACCGCACGCACTCTACGGAGTATAAATAAGACGTAGCGGTGAGGTCCGCCTCCGCACGCACTCTACGGAGTATAAATAAGACGTAGCGACGAGGTCCGCCTCCGCACGCACTCTACCGAGTATAAATAAGATGCAGCGGGGGGACGCCTCCGCGTGCACTCTGCGGAGTATAAATAAGACGCGGATGTTTTCCCTGCGCACTCTACTGAGTCTAAACAAGACGCGGATGTCCCGCGCGCGCGTTAGCGTACCCTCCGGAGCCTAACTAAGCCATGGTTGATAGTCCCACGCACGCTCCGGAGTATAAACTAGACGTGGATGATTTCCCTGCACACTCTACTGAGTCTAAACAAGACGCGGATGTCCCGCGCGCGCGTTGGCGTACCCTCCGGAGCCTAACTAAACCGTGGTTGATAGTCGCATGCACGCTGCGGAGTATAGACTAGACGTGGATGTTTTCCCTGCGCACTCTACTGAGTCTAAACAAGACGCGGATGGCCCGCGCGCGCGTTGGCGTACCCTCCGGAGCCAAACTAATCCGTGGTTGACAGTCCCACGCACGCTCCAGAGTATAAACTAGACATCGCGTCTACTTCAACTAGGCGCCAGCTCCGCTGTCACCACTACGAAGGGTAGGGACAGAGCACGATCGCGTCTACTTCAACTAGGCGCCAGCTCCGCTGCCACCACTCGAAGGAAGGGGCGGGCGCGATCGCGTCTACTTCAACTAGACGCCCGGCTACGGCGACACCACTCGAAGGGCATGGAGCGGGCGCGATCCGTCTACTTCAACTGGCGCCGGCTCGCTGCCACCACTCCGAAGGAAGGGGACGGGCGCGATCGCGTCTACTTCAACTAGGCGCCCGCCTACGGCGACACCACTCGAAGGGCATGGAGCGGGCGCGATCGCGTCTACTTCAACTAGGCGCCGGCTCGCTGCCACCACTCCGAAGGGGGGACGGGCGCGATCGCGTCTACTTCAACTGGCGCCGGCTCGCGCCACCACTCCGAGGGTAGGGGCGGGCGCGATCGCGTCTACTTCAACTAGGCGCCGGCTCGCGCCACCACTCCGAAGGCGAGGGAGCAGCGCGACCGCGTCTACTTCAACTCAGGCGCGGCTCGGTGCCACCACTTCGAGCGGTAGGGGCGGGCGCGTCGCGTCTACTTCAACTCAGGCCCGGCTCGCTGCCACCACTCAAGGGTAGGGGCGGAGCGCGATCGTGTCTACTTCAACTGGCGCCGGCTCGCGCCACCACGCCCGGCGAGGGGCGGAGCGCGATCGCGTTACTTCAACTGGCGCCGGCTCGCGCCACCACCCCGGCGGTAGGGGACGAGCGCGATCGCGTCTACTTCAACTAGGCGCCCGGCTCGCTGCCACCACTCCGAAGGGCAGGGGCGGAGCGCGATCGCGTCTACTTCAACTGGCGCCGGCTCGCTGCGACCACCCGAGCAGCGAGGGGCGGAGCGCGTCGCATCTACTTCAACTCGGCGCCGGCTCGCTGCCACCACTCCAAGTGTAGGGGCGGAGCGCGATCGTGTCTACTTCAACTAGGCGCCCGGCTCGCTGCCACCACTCCGAGAAGGCGGGGCGGGCGCGATCGCGCCTACTTCAACTAGGCGCCAGCTCCGCTGCCACCACTCCGAAGGGTAGGGGACAGAGCGCGATCGCGTTTACTTCAACTAGGCGCCAGCTCCGCTGCCACCACTCCGAAGGGCAGGGGACGGAGCGCGATCGCGTCTACTTCAACTAGGCGCCAGCTCTGCTGCCACCACTCCGAAGGGCAGGGGACGGAGCGCGATCGCATCTAATTCAACTAGGCGCCTCTTCGGCAGCGCGTTGCGACACCCCCGCTGCGCGAACGTTCGCCTCTAGCACACAGATGCGGTCGTCCTTTGCGGCGTGCGCCTCGTCGGTAGCACGAAGCTGCTCCTACAATGCCCTCCGTTCGCGGAGGCGCGCCTCATCCAGAGCCCGACCGATGGCGACCGCCTAACAACAGCACATGGTTGCTTAGCATGCACACGACGGTAACATCAACGCCAGGCTCAGGAGCTTACCTTCATCCCCGCGGCACCCAGTGCAAGCGCAAGCAGGTCCGTCCCGCATGACGACAGCGCCCACCGATCCAGCCTGCCGTCACCGCATTCCGCAGCTCCGTTGAGGGCACGGAGCGCCTCCGGTTGTGGCACGAAGTCAGACACGGTGAGCCATGTGGGCCTCGTGGCAGTATCAGGTGCCCGCGCTGCGTTTCGCATAGCGTCACCACTGACTTCGCAGACGCCACCGCTGCTCGATCCCTGCCCGCGTCCGGGCGACTTCCCTTCTCCTGACGCTGACGACGGCATAAGCGAGCAAATCGGAGAAAGCTTTGCGAAGTCACGAGGAGAAAAGGAGCTACGCCTACCTCCGCCACCCCCCACTATGGCGTGGGGAGGTGTCGGCTCAACCCCTACCGTGGAAGTAATCACCTCCTCCTCAGTCGGGGTAGCCTCGCGGTCGAATGCTAGACCACCGCCAACGGTGCCCGCCACATGGAATTGCTTCGCCCGCGTTTCGCTAGTCCGTTAGCCGAGCCATCTACGGCGTTGAGTTTATCTCGACATGTTCTACGCCGTGCTCCCCTCCGTTCGTCCAAAAACTTTTCCTAAATATTTGCGCCCGACACCTTGCCATGGCCGTAAATGGCACTTCGTGTCCCCGCCTGTCCGGGAATGCTCTCGACAATCTGTTCGCGTCAAAACGTGCCAAACCATCCCAGGAGGCTACGTTTCAGACGGTTTTGGATTCGCCTGACCGAGCGCGAAGATATTGAGTTTTTCGTGTTTCGGTACCGTCGTCGTTCAAACGACGATTGTATCGCCTTCGGTGAGTTTTCGGCTTAGCCGATATTTTTTTCTAGACTCGCCTCACCGCGCTCTAGGCCATGCTCAAATTGCTTCTCCATAATCCTTATCCAAAAATTTTTCTTCTCTCCACACCCTATGTCGTTGTCACCGTAGACGTCGTCATCGTGCTCCGTTTGACGTGCCGCCAATTCCTACATGTGCCTCGGGTCCTTAGCAACCCATTAGCTTCACCTTCCATGCCTTTCCTCACCAATGACACGGCCAAAAACAGTAAACAGGGCTGCTGTCCATTACTGTTCACACGGGAATATTCCTTCGGAATATTCCTGATTTTTCTTTTTCTAGAATTTTCTGATTCGACAATCTTCCAATCGCTCGTTCTCCTCCGTCCGAACTCTGAATCAGGTGATTCAAGTTTCTAAATTCATCTAAATTCATAATCTATTTTCAGTATATATTTCATAATTTTTGGATTTTCTCGACCGCCCTTGGTTGAGTCTCCTCACCGCCAGAACACCGTCGCCACCGCCGCCCGAGTTGCGCCACCACTTCACCTCACCACCGACCACCTTCCAGCCACTTCCAGTAATACACAAGAGTACCAATGCACTCCTCGCAATCCCCTCTCTCTTTTCTTCACCTCACCACCCCTCCTCCAAGCAAACCCCCGCCGGAGTGTCTCTTCCGCCGACGCCGACACCACCACTGCCAAATCTTCGACAGGACCGCGCGCACCTCCTTCACCATTTTCCAGAGCTAGAGCATGACTGGAGTACCCCGCCGCTGGTAACCTTCCTCAGGCCCGCGTGAACCTTCGACGCCCCTTCTCCAAGCAAGCCGTCGTCAGAGAGTCTTCGCCGTCGATAATCGTGTCCCGCCTCCGCTACACCCTCACCGCCTGCCAACTCTGTGCAGCCCAAACCTTGCGCCAAGAGAATACCAGATTCTTACTCTTCTCCCTCTTTTGTACATCTCACCGGTCTTCGCCTCCATTGGATTACTCGGATCTTGCCACGCGAAGTCGTTCGACTTCTCCCAGCCCTCCGATTCTTAGACTCCGACATTCGGAGGCTCATAAGACTCCGATGTCCGGAGGCTCTTTAAACTCCGCCATCCGGAGGATCTTTAGACTTCGCCATCCGCAGGATCTTTAGACTTCACCATCCGGAGGATCTTTAGACTCTGCTGTTCGGTGGTTTCTTAGACTCCGACTGCTCGGAGCCTTCGACTTCAACTTCGACCTTCAAACCTAAAGACTTCGACAATCGAAGACTTCGATTTTGACCCTGACCCTCAGAAACTTCGACTCCAGCCTTCGACCTCGAAGACTTTGACTTTAGCCTTCGACTTCGACCTTCGTCTTCGAACCGACCATGGTTGTTTGACCGTTTTAACCTTCGCACCCTCCGACCTCCATGAACCCTCCGATCTCTCCGAACACTCGAAGCCGTCCGATTCTTTCAACCACTCTGCATAAACTCCAATCCTTTCGACCACAATTATTTTTCCGACTACAGTCGCTCCCAACCACTGTCGTCTCCGTCCACCTCCGACCATAGTCGCTTCCGACCACTGTCACTCTTCGCTCTAAGTCTCTGAGTACCTTCGCTTTTTCAGCGAGGAGTAGTTGCAAGAATACTCGGTAGTCGAAGTCGTAGCCGACTCTGAGTACCTTCGCTTTCCACCACCGGCGTTCATTGTCGTCCCGACCACTCAACTCCGATTACCATTTGTTCTCAACTGCTATAGTGTTCTTCGACCACTGTACAGTTTTGATTGGGTCTACAAATGAATCCTCGACTACACCTTCGATTATGGTTTCAACCATACACAAATATTGTAACTTCCGACCACTTTTCCTTCACAAAGAAAATAATTCCAAGAATTCCTTTTATTCATTTATTTGGAATTCAAACTTCCAGAAGTCGTCCTCCTTCGCCCTAACTCCATTGGACCAATTCAAATTCCAAAATTCAAATTCTATCTCCTAGATTATATTTTATAAAATTTGGATTTTATTTGGATTTTATTTGAGTTTAGTTTGTTCTTACTTTTCGCGTGTAGACTACGACTATTTCGGAGAGTATAACTTCAGCGAACCTCGGCAAACTTCAAAGAAAGGCAAGTTACACCTTTGATCATATTGCTCCCAGTAATTTAAATTATTTATATTATTTTTAAAAGTATTATGCATGCATACTTTTATTCAAATCTAGTTTAAATTCGATTTAAATTTTAGTTATACCCAGATCCTTTGTGTATGGCCAAATTTGACATTGAACTTACTTATGCCTTGTCACCTTAGATGAAAACCTAGTTAGTACAATAGTATTGACTAGAAATTTTCTAGAATTGCTTAGCCATGCCTAGAACGATTTAAGTGGGAATATTTGTTTCACTAGAAAATGATAAGTTTCTAAAATCTATTCTTGACTTCGGTGAGTCAAGAATGAATATGAATGTTTCAAAGAAAAATATAAAAACTTGGTTTGGACCTAGGCTAATGGTTAGGTGGTGGGTGCTGGCATGCCTCGTGTTTGGTGACACCTGGTTGATTGTCAGGCACAAGGGGGTATGTGATGGAGCCTAAGTCAAGTTAAGGACCGGTCTGTGAGCTACTATTGCAAAGCCATATCGTACTACCACAAGACTGGTATGGGACAGTCCTGGCTGACTAATTTGTGAGGTCCCAACTTTGGTCTCGCTATAGGTTGAATGTGAGCGTGGCATAGGCCATGGGAAGTCTCACACGGCACAAGAGGGGGCTCCAACTTGTGGATTCAAGTTGTGGTGAAACCTTAGCGGCGGCGTGACCAAGTTGAAGGCTTAGTATTGTAAAGGCCTTGTTATGATTTTTCTCAGTCGCACGCCTACGGAAGCGTGTAATGGCCGACAATATGAGATAATCATATCTTGTGGGTAAAGCTGTACAACCTCTGCAGAGTGTATAACCTATCCTGGATAGCCGTGCCCACGGTTATGGGCAAGCTGAGTAAAGTTTTTCATGGATTAGACTTTGGTTTTTAAAATGGTTTCTAAAAAAGGCTTATGGATTGATGGATGGAATCCATGACCAGGTGGGATGCCTGTGAATAAGTTGGTGTTTGGTCAGAGCCTGCACTAACAAAATGAATCCATAAGAGATTTTGAAAAGCATATGGATAGATGGAATCCATGTGAAACCTTTTGAAAAGATGAACCAGGTGGGATACCTGTGACTAGGTTAGTGTTTGGTCATAGCCTGCATTAACGATATTATTTTGTAAATTATTATTTCTAGCTACTGTATAAAATTCAGCTTTTGCACTTGTGTTATTGTATTTAAATTCAATACTGTTTTTCGCACAAATAACCTTATTAAGCCTTCCTTTGTTATCCCTATGCATGCATTCACTCTGTTAAAACTCCTGGTGTAACTTGTATAAGTACTTTATGTGCTTACCTTGGGAGTACTTTATGTGCTCACCTTGCTAAAATCTGTTGCCAGAGGATGACGTCAACAACTTCAGTGAGGATGGTGACGACTAGGCGCGTCTTACTGATCATTCGCCGATGGGCGAGGCGGGATGAAATTTCGCCGCTTCATCGGTTTTCTTCCGCTGTTTATATTTATTTTTGGTTTATGAACCGTTGATGTAAACTTTGGCCATCAGGCCCATATTTAGTTAATGAATAAATGTCATTGTGCATGATATGAATCTTTGTTATCCACTGTGTGCACTAGCTTGATCCTGGACTAGTGCGATTTACACAGAGGATCCTGGAGTCGTTGCTCTGGGGTCCGACAGAGATGGTATCAGAGCTATAATGACCCTAAGACGTGACCGTAGATAGAATAAAATGGTTTCACCTTAAGGACTTAACTCAAATAATAAAAATATTTTCAAAAAGCTTTGCTTATCCTCACCTCTCAGTCTATGCTTACTCTTATCCCTCAAATCTCTCTCATCTTTGTGTCATTACATGAAAACATATTTTTGTCTTTCATCTTGTTCAAACCACTATAGATGGATGTTTATTAAAATGCACCGAATGATGGATAGAGTGTAGGCCTTCATCGACTACTCTGTCGTTTGGAATTCCATTGTCAAGCTATCTACAAGCACCGGAGAAAACAGTCATGGAATTCAGATGATGAGACACCGCTTTACTTTACTCATCACCAAGCGAACTGGACAAGGAAGTCTTCGCTACTGCTTTAAAAGAAGCAGTCACTCATGTGAAAGAGCCAAGCAAGAAGCCGCTTGTGAAGCAGTTCTTCGCCTCTGCCATCATTTCAAACTTCGCACTGAAGGATCGCGCTTTGTACCCAGAGAGCCACGAAAGATCAAACCAAGGCAATCCTTGCCCCTTTAGGATAAGTTGTGAGGCAGTTATTAGACGATGTTATGAGCTATCAAGTTTTCTTTTTTGTTGATAGCCGTAACTGTTACCTGATATTATCTTAATAACGATTTTTGCTAGTTTGTATTTTGTGGGAATGTGCAAAACGACCCCTATTCCTCCTTTGTCTTAAATCTCCTCTTCCCTAATTCTTGGAAGCGTCAAGCTGAAACACCGACTGCCAACACTCTTCAAATAGTAGACAAAAGGACAGCGAAGATCACGAAGGGACATCTGAACTAGATCACAGCTCAAGCCATGCAGAGTAAGATCTAAACCTATTTCTTTGCTAGCCGTGCGAATCTCGGGGACGAGATTCTCTTTAAGGGGGGAAGTTTGTAACAGCCCAGCTGTTTATTTCAAAATATTTGATTTAATTTAAAATAAAACATTTACTATTGGTTTCTTTAAGTTATTAAAAAAAATTATTAATTGCCTGATTTTCGGCAAAAAAAAGGTTATGAAAAGGTGATTTAAGAAAAAAATAAAAACAAAAAAATAAATAAATAAGGTATTAAATAAGTTAGTTTAAAATAAAAATCAAAGTTATTTGGTTTCTTGAAATTTTAAAATTTTTAGCTAGCTTAATTTTCTGCTAAAAAGAAAAGAGAAGAAAAGAGCCTTTCTGTTAAACAAAAAATATTTTATAAAGAAAAATATGAAAATTTTAGTTGGAATTTTTTTATAAGTTCCAAATAGCCTTAGAAACTTCCATGAATTTTTATAAGATTTTTTAAGCTTTATTTGTTATTTATTGTATTATTTAAAGCTATAAAAAGGAAAACATTTTTAAAAATTAAAATAAACGTCAAAAAATTCCGAAAATATTTTTTTTATTCTTTTCAGGTTCCAAGGATTCTAAAAATATTTTTTTGGCATTTTTCTGATTTTTCTGATTTTTCTTTTTCTTTTTCTTTTTTCTTTTTCTCTCTTTTCTCTCTCTTCCTTTTTCCTTCTTCTTCCTCAAGAAGCAACCGTGCGTGCACGCAGGGGCAGCAGCCATGGCTTGGTTTTGAAGCTTTTTCAACCTGCAATAACTCGTGATTTACTCAACGGTTTTTAGCGAAATAAATTGCATTGAATTCCCCTCATCAAGCTCTTTCATTCCCCTACCGTTTCCCCCTCATTTATGAGCTATTTTCGCGGGATTTTAACCATGCCATTCAAAGACATGCCCCGTTGATCTCCCTCCTCGGACCTCCTCAACCCCTATAAAAGGGAGCCCCGTGAGCCTCTCCTCATCCTCACTCAACCCCGAAAATCTCAAGTCCCCACTCCCTCTCGTTTGGTCGCAATCGGAGTTTTATTTTTGTGTACCAAGCGTCGTTCTCCGGCCTTTTGTGCCTCGTCCAGTGGAGCGCCGCTGCGTTTGACCACACCATTGGCTTCGCCTCGCCGCGTTCTACGCGGTGCTCACCTCGCCTTCGCCGGAACATCGCCGGAGCACCGTCGCCACTATGGGCCAAATCGGGTCCGTGTTCGTCGCGTCGCCACCGGCCGACCGTGCATGCCTGACCAAAACCAAGGTGAGCATCACGATCCCCACACTCCCCTCTTCGATTCGCCGCAACTCTCGCATGTTAATTCGACTCCATTTGCTCGGAACGCCGATGTCAGCCTGTAGGCCACATAAAGTCTTGTCCACCGCGTTTCGCTAGTCCGTTGGCCGAGCCGTCTACGGCGTTGAGTTCGTCTCGACATGTTCTACGCCGTGCTCCCCTCCGTTCGTCCAAAAACTTTTCCTAAATATTTGCGCCTGACACCTTGCCATGGCCGTAAATGGCACTTCGTGTCCCCGCCTGTCCGGGAATGCTCTCGACAATCCGTTCACGTCAAAACGTGCCAAACCATCCCAGGAGGCTACGTTTCAGACGGTTTTGGATTCGCCTGACCGAGCACGAAGATATTGAGTTTTTCGTGTTTCGGTACCGTCGTCGTTCAAACGACGATTGTATCGTCTCCGGTGAGTTTCCGGCTTAGCCGATATTTTTTTCTAGACTCGCCTCACCGCGCTCTAGGCCATGCTCAACTTGCTTCTCCATAATCCTTGTGCAAAAATTTTTCTTCTCTCCACACCCTATGTCGTTGTCACCGTAGACGTCGTCATCGTGCTCCGTTTGACGTGCCGCCAATTCCTACATGTGCCTCGGGTCCTTAGCAACCCATTAGCTTCACCTTCCGTGCCTTTCCTCACCAATGACACGGCCAAAAACAGTGAACAGGGCTGCTGTCCGTTACTGTTCACACAGGAATATTCCTTCGGAATATTCCTGATTTTTCTTTTTCTAGAATTTTCTGATTTGACAATCTTCCAATCGCTCGTTCTCCTCCGTCCGAACTCCGAATCAGGTGATTCAAGTTTCTAAATTCATCTAAATTCATAATCTATTTTTAGTATATATTTCATAATTTTTGGATTTTCTCGACCGCCCTTGGTTGAGTCTCCTCACCGCCGGAACACCGTCGCCACCGCCGCCCGAGTTGCGCCACCACTTCACCTCACCACCGACCACCTTCCAGCCACTTCCAGTAATACACAAGAGTACCAATGCACTCCTCGCAATCCCCTCTCTCTTTTCTTCACCTCACCACCCCTCCGCCAAGCAAACCCCCGCCGGAGTGTCTCTTCCGCCGACGCCGACACCACCACCGCCAAATCTTCGACAGGACCGCGCGCACCTCCTTCACCATTTTCTCGAGCCAGAGCATGACCGGAGTACCCCGCCGCTGGTAACATTCCTCAGGCCCGCGCGAACCTTCGACGCCCCTTCTCCAAGCAAGCCGTCGTCAGAGAGTCTCCGCCGTCGATAATCGTGTCCCACCTCCACTACACCCTCACCGCCTGCCAACTCTGTGCAGCCCAAACCTTGCGCTAAGGGAATACCGGATTCTTACTCTTCTCCCTCTTTTATACATCTCACCGGTCTTCGCCTCCATTGGATTACTTGGATCTTACCACGCGAAGTCGTTCGACTTCTCCCAGCCCTCCGATTCTTAGACTCCGACATTCGGAGGCTCATAAGACTCCGATGTCCGGAGGCTCTTTAAACTTCGCCATCCGGAGGATCTTTAGACTTCGCCATCCGCAGGATCTTTAGACTTCGTCATCCGGAGGATCTTTAGACTCTGCTGCTCGGAGGTTTCTTAGACTCCGATTGCTTGGAGCCTTCGACTTCAACTTCGACCTTCAAACCTAAAGACTTCGACATTCGAAGACTTCGATTTTGACCCTGACCCTCGGAAACTTCGACTCCAGCCTTCGACCTCAAAGACTTTGACTTTAGCCTTCGATTTCGAAGCCTTCGACTTCGACCTTCGTCTTCGAACCGACCATGGTTGTTCGACCGTTTTAACCTCCGCACCCTGCGACCTCCATGAACCCTCCGATCTCTCCGAACACTCGAAGCCGTCCGATTCTTTCAACCACTCTGCATAAACTCCAATCCTTTCGACCACAATTGTTTTTCCGACTACAGTCGCTCCCAACCACTGTCGTCTCCGTCCACATCCGACCATAGTCGCTTCCGACCACTGTCACTCTTCGCTCTAAGTCTCCGAGTACCTTCGCTTTTTCAGCGAGGAGTAGTTGCAAGAATACTCGGTAGTCGAAGTCGTAGCCGACTCTGAGTACCTTCGCTTTCCACCACCGGCGTTCATTGTCGTTCCGACCACTCAACTCCGATTACCATTTGTTCTCAACTGCTATAGTGTTCTTCGACCACTGTACAGTTTTGACTGGGTCTACAAATGAATCTTCGACTACACCTTCGATTATGGTTTCGACCATACACAAATATTGTAACTTCCGACCACTTTTCCTTCACAAAGAAAATAATTCCAAGAATTCCTTTTATTCATTTATTTGGAATTCAAACTTCCAGAAGTCGTCCTCCTTCGCCCTAACTCCATTGGACCAATTCAAATTCTATCTCCTAGATAATATTTTATAAAATTTGGATTTTATTTGAGTTTAGTTTGTTCTTACTTTTCGCGTGTAGACTACGACTATTTCGGAGAGTATAACTTCAGCGAACCTCGGCAAACTTCAAAGAAAGGCAAGTTACACCTTTGATCATATTGCTCCCAGTAATTTAAATTATTTATATTGTTTTTAAAAGTATTATGCATGCATACTTTTATTCAAATCTATTTTAAATTCGATTTAAATTTTAGTTATACCCAGATCCTTTGTGTATGGCCAAATCTGACATTGAACTTACTTATGCCTTGTCACCTTAGATGAAAACCTAGTTAGTACAATAGTATTGACTAGAAATTTTCTAGAATTGCTTAGCCATGCCTAGAACGATTTAAGTGGGAATATTTGTTTCACTAGAAAATGATAAGTTTCTAAAATCTATTCTTGACTTCGGTGAGTCAAGAATGAATATGAATGTTTCAAAGAAGAATATTTCAAAGAATGAATATGAATGTTTCAAAGAAGAATTTTTGAGTAGTGCTGGCTGTTTGGTTCTCCCTTGTTCCTTTTCTTTTTTGGGGATGGAGTTCTTGTTGTATTTGCTGCGCAATATTTGCTTTGAACGGGGAAACATCTCAAGGCCCCTTGGCTAGTTCATCCCGAAAGCAAAGATTAAAATCAGCATCTTCTCCTCATTTTGCTTGCTATTTTCTTGCTCATTTGGCCTAAAAAAAACAGCAGCAATACATCAATATACTTGCTGTTTTGCGGCTGCAGTTTTCAGCAAAATTTTGTGCTTCTTTTACTTTGTGCTTTTCAGCTTTTACTTTGTGCATTTCAGGCTAGTTTGGACAGCAATTTGTGTTACTTTCAATTGTTGTTTTCTCTGCTCTATTCTCATCCAGCAGTTTTATTTTAAGTGTAGTTTCCTGCAGTTTTAAGTGATGTTTTAAAGTTCAGTTTTCTGCAACATTCACCCCCTCTGTTGCCATTTTGGTCCTTCACTATTGTTTATCTGAAAACCAAGTTTTGTGAAAATCAAGTCTAATCTGTGAAAACTCTACTCAGTATGTCCATGACCATGGACACGGCTATCCAGGATAGATTAAAACTCTGCAGAGGGGTACAACTTTACCCACAAGACGTGTCCTCCCACTTGAGCCACGCGGTCAACACACTGCCTTAGGTGTGCGGCGAGTAGTTCACGACAAGGCTATTACAGTGATCCATAACCAAAACAGTCACACCGCCATTAAGGTTTCACCACAACTCGAATCCACGAGTTGGAGCCCTCTCTTGTGCCATGAGAGATTTCTCGCGGCCTACGCCACGCTCACATTCAGCCTATAGCGAAACTATATTTAGAATTTCATAAATTACTTAGCCAGGTCCGTCCCATACCAAACTTGTGGTAGTACGAATTGACTTCATAAATTTTTTCACAGAAACGGTACTTAAGTTGACTTAGGCTCAAACCACATACCATTTATGCCTGACAATCAACATTGTGTCACTGAACAACAATGCATTCCAGCACCCACCACCTAACCATTAGCCTAGGTCAAAATCAAGTTTTATATTTTATTTTAAAAACATTCCATATACTTTCTTGATTCACCGAAGTCAAGAATACATTTCAGAAAATTATTGTTCTAAAGTGAAACAAATATTCCCACTTAAACCATTCTAAGTATGGCTAAGTAATTCTATAAAATTTCTAGTCAATACTATTGTACTAACTAGGTTTTCATCTAAGGTGACAAGGCATAAGGCAATTCAATATCAAATCTGGCCATACACAAAGAGCTTTGGGTATAACTAGAATTTAAATCTAATTTAAACTAGATTTGAATAAAAGTAAGCACACATAATAATTTTAAAAATAACATAAATAATTTAAATTACTAGAAGCAACATGATCAAATGTGTAACTTACCTTGCTCGAAATCTTGCTTCTGAAAATCGTCGGAATCTATACGCGAAGAGCCAAACAAAAGAAATTCAAAACAAATTCAAATAAAATTCAAAAGAAGAAGTCATGATTTTAGAAAAATTTAGAAAATTTTTAGGAAATTTTAGAAAAATTTAGAATTCAAAAGATAGTTCATGATTTTAAAAAAATTTAGAATTTTGAACAGGTCAATTTGGAGTTAAAATGAAGAAGTTATAACCTTCTAAAGATTAAATTCAAAGAAAAAGAAAAAGACCATTTTCTGGAATTATTTTTAGCCGAAAAGCATTTATGACATTAGCATGAATTATTTTACTAAAGGAAATACATGATTATGACGTCAGCATCGTAATTTAATTTCGGCCGAATTAAATTTAAACAAAAAATCTAGTTTATGACGTAAGCATGACGTCACCCCTGGGATTTTTAAATTCGGGTAAGAGGCTGACAGGTGGGGCCAGTCTACGGTGGACCAAGTCTACACAAAAGAGGGCGGCCGAGGTGGCGCGGGTTGCCGGAATGCTGAGGTGGCGAGGCCGAGGCGCGCGTGGCGTGCATGTGGCTGCCACCGGGCTGCCACTCGGGCGCCACGTGTGCGCGGATGGTGACGTGGCAAGGGTGGCCGGCGGGGGCGCATGGGGTAAGGTACAATGGGTGGCCGAGATTAGATCAGGCAAGGGGGGATTGAATCCGGGCACTCCACATGTCGGCTCGAGAGGAGGGGGAGGCGGGCGAAGGGGTAAGTGAGATCGGACGGCTGGTATTAGATCCGACAATAGGGATCGGCTCCGATGCATGCCACGAGTTAGCCAGAGGGGAGAGGAAGGCGGGCGAAGAGGTAAGTTGGAGTGGGCGGCGTGGATTAGATCGGCCGACGGTGAGTTTGCCCGATGGGCGACAAGTGTCAGCCTGAGGTTGATTTCAGTTTTTAATTTCCTTCTTGAATTTCAGAAATGCTACACGGCTTTAAAATACTCAAAAAAATACCGAATAAATTTCAAAAATTCTATAAAAATTCAAAAAATCTTCTGGAATCATTTTGGACTTAAGAAAAATATTTTTAACTCATCAAAGTTCTAAAAAGTGAGTTTCTTGTAAAAACATAGATTAACTTTAAAAGTGAGTTTTTAAATTCTAGAAAATTCTAAAAATTTCTAAAAATACATAAATGACTTAGGAAAATGAATACACTTAATTTGACTGTTATAAAATGAAATAATTAAATTTTCACACAACCAGGCTTGAAATAAATCCAAAAAAATCCAATTAAACTCCAGAAAATCACTTAAAGAGGAAAAATAAAATTTTGGGATGTTACAGTTTGCTTGCTGAGATTTTTATCTCACTGTTGTTGTTTCCCCCCTTCCAAGTGATTCTCGAGCATGCATGGGAAGGGTGGAGCGGTACATCACTGTCACACACAATATCATATTTTATGCTGTAATAAATAAGTGCAGTCTCTAGTTATTCATTTTTATCTCTCATTATTGATCTTTTTTAATTAATAATGTTAGGTTATAGTTCACTTTAATTAGTTAAAATTATTAGTGGTTGTTATTTAATTAATAGTGTTCCATTATCTTTGTTTTAGTATGCTTCTGCTTAGCTTATCATGATTTAGAAATTGCTGCCAGTTTATGTTATCTTGTAAATTGGCTAGCTTATAGAGTGGTTTAGTGGCATCCCAGAGTAATGTTGGTCCTAGGGTGTTACAGCTACTTCTATTTTATACCTTATTCATAGGCTATCCTGAAACTCTGGAATAGCCAACTTCCTAAAGATATTTAATTGAATCGAGCAATGTACTAGGTTAGATTCGATAAGTCAAACTTGTGGTCGAGCGATTTTTTGTGCCTTTTACTCAGGAGCTAGAGGAAGTGCATCTCGTGTACACCAATTAGTAGGTATGAGAGGATTAATGGCGGATCCTCAAAGACAAATGATTGATTTACCTATTCAAAGCAATTTACGCAAGGGACTTTCTTTGATAGAATATATAATTTCCTACTATGAAGCCCGCAAAGGGGTTGTAGATACTGCTGTACGAATAGCGGATGTTGGATATCTTACACGTAGACTTGTTGAAGTAGTTCAACATATTAACATAAGAGTCTAGTTTTTATTTTTCTTAGATGAGACTACAATCCACAAACCATGTGCATTATAGCATAGTACCACCAAATCACACCAAAGCCTCCACCCTAGAGTGAGGTCATGTACTCAACGCCTGTTAGTCTGACCCTTTGGTTACCGAATGTCTCGCCTCCTCGTGCTTTGTACTCAACCTCTTGAGTTTACATTAATCTTATATTGTGTTCACATTAGTTATATGTTCCCATTAGCGATGCTAGACATATATATGTAACCCTTTGTGACTTGAATCAATAAATTATATAGCGTGATTGACCCAAATATTTCACGCTCTCATGGTATCAAAGCGGTGCCACTCCTGAGCCACCGCCTTCATAGCTTCTGCCACGCCGCCCCTGGGAGATGATCTCGTCTCCATGATCTCTTCCGGGGGCTACGTAACCCATAGTTTAAGTCGTGTCGCCGATCATCCAATCGGTTACCAATTAGAGTTTTTCCTAGTCATCTTTAAATCAAACTTTCTCTAACTTGTTTGATCATAGATCGATTTGCGTCGCTCTACCGACCCATGGATATTCCTCGGGTCTGGACTTCACCGCCTTGGCTTTAACCTCTCTGGCGCCTTCTCTCCTCCGATGTTGTCGTGGCATGACGCGATGCACTTGTCAACATGGCTCTCCCTCCGCATCTTTTCAAGTGCCCCGTCTACCATCGTCATCATGTCAGATCATCATCACCAGCCCATCATCTGCGAGCATAAGCTGTCGCACCACCGGGAGCATGTTGCCCTTGATCATGTCCGTGTTCTTCATGTACCGATGTCATTACGGTTTACAGATACCTTCACCAAGGAGTTGCCCACCTCTGTCTTCATGGAGTTCAGATCCAACCTGAACGTCCACATTACCGATGCTCAGACTACGGGGGCATATTAGTCTGACCCTTTGGTTACCGAACACCTCGCCTCCTCATGCTTTATACTTAATCTCTTGAGTTCACATTAATTTTGTACTGTGTTCACATTAATCATGTGTTGCCATTAACTATGTTAGGCTATATATATGTATAACTTTTTGTGACTTGAATTAATGAATTATATAGTGTGATTGTAACACCCCATGACCCACATTATCCTGGGATGTCACTAAACCACTCTACAAGGTAGCCAATTTATAAGATAACATAAACTAGCAATAATTTTCTAAATCATGATAAGCTAAGCGGAATCATACTAAAACAAAGGTAATGGAACACTATTAGTTAAGGAACAACTATTATTAATTTTAACCGATTAAAGTGAACCACAGCCTAAAATTATTAGTTATACATGATCAACAATGAGAGTAAAGATGAAAAACCAGAGACTACACTTATTTATTACAATATAAAATATCATATGGTGTGTGATAGTGATGTGCCGCCCTACTCTTCCCATGCATGCTCGAGAATTACCTAGAAGGGGAAAAACAAGAGTGAGGTAAAATCTCAGCAAGCAAACTGTTTAACAAGCTAATCAAACTACAATGTTGTTAATCATCAATATTTATTCTCCACGGTGACCACGAATATAGCCCTAACCACATTTACTACCGACAATAATAAAACATTAGCAATAAATCTCATTTGTCTACTTCATAACTTCAACAAACTACCACTACCAATGACAGGAAAGCATCAACAGGTTTTACCTTACTATCTTTATTATTTCTCGTATTCACAACTGCTATCAACAGTTACCACAAGAGAAAAGAATCTTATACCACAATCTCAACCCCTATCATACCACAAGGGGTGAACCCCATTTCACGACCACCGCCATATTCCTCATACTACAAGTGTCTCTGATGAGCTACATCCATATTACAACTATGAAGTTACATTTATTTGCAAAATAACTTCACCACAATACATTGCATAAGTATGCAAATGATCTTTCCACAATGCAATGCATATGAATGCTCATGCTCCATTGCACCCATACCCAACAAGGTAAGAGTGTGCATCGTACTACGGCAATGTACGATGCTGTACCGGTACGGTCGCGGCTATAAACGGCGACATCCATAATGCAAATGTCATGACATGATATGAATTTATGATAATGATAAACCACAATAATTTAACCACGAAGATCAATAATATAATGATCAAGAATACTTTCTCATAATCCATATGTGTCTCAATAAGCACAATGCCAATGATACTTAAGATCATTACCACATAGCCCACATTCGGCTCACCAAGATCATAATCAATTGATCTATAGGGAAACCTACCACATAGTCCACCATATATTCATCAAGAATAATACCCCCCATAACCACAAGTATTCAATAAGAATACTACCACCTATACCACCATATGTTCATAAAGAATAATACTTCACAACTATATTTCTTTCATTAAGAACAATTTCACATACCCACTAATAAACCATCAAGATCATAAACAGTTGAGTTCTTAAAATATTACCACATGGTCCATATTGAGGAAACATGTAACAATGTCATAGCACCTCAAATTAAGAGAATAAATTATTGTGAAGGTAGAATAATTAACAAGTTAAACATGTAGCACAACCACTACATTTACTTGCCTCTACCGGCGAAGCGACGAGATCACGCTCGATCAGAAGCAAATCCGCCTGTCCAAAAAGGTACCTCTCAGCACAATACACAGCAATACAATCATGACTCTCAAAGAAAAGTGTCGCCAAAACCCTACACCCCACAACATCCTTTCCCGCGTAACGGTTCTACAATATTCCCTCTGCAGCGGCGCTACTTAACATTTTCTTATCTTTAAAAATATAAAACTAATCACAGCAAAAGTTATATATCTGGATTCCTCACTTAAAAACCTACACTTTTCATGTAGATCACATATTTTTATCTTGTCATTAACAAGGTGATATCTAATTCACAAAACAGAGGACATCCTCTGTTCTGAAAGTCTAGACAGCCGAGTTGTAACGCATCCCCAGAACAGATCAAGGCTCTAAAAATTTTGGTTCTTTTACAGTAGCTAGATTACTGTATTCCCTACCTTTTTCTCAATTATGACCAAAAATTTAAAAATCATCTTCTACCCCTAATTCCCATCTGAATAGCGGTCTGTCCCTATATGCACCCCTGACGGACAGCGAGATTCCAGACCCTGGTACGCCTAATTTACGCGGCCAAAAAATCTGGAAAAAATACCTAGGGGAATGGCATCACCCTCTTCTTCCTCTCCTTTTCCTTCCCTTCTTCTCCTTCCCTCTCTTCCTCTCCTTCCTCTCCCTTCTTCCTTCTTCTCCTTCTTCTCCTTGCAGCAGCACTTGGGCAGAGGGGAGGTGCAAGGAGGCAGGGGGTGGCGGCTTGGGGTGGGAAAAAGGGGGGAGGGGCCAAGGGAGGGGGTTTGTAAAGAGGGTGCTAGGGTTTGGGAGGGGGTACGGGCCCCCGTTTGGGCTGACTGGCCCAAAGTGTTAGTGATATGCCCTAGAGGCAACATGGAGATGTTATATATATCACATACTATGTTTATGATACATTACTTTGTTCCTTGGAATAGACATCATCATTATTGATCAATGAGTATGTGACTTATTCATGAGACTCTTAAATACTAAGATGTTGCTATTTCTAAATGATCCCTGATCGTATATCATATGAGGAACAAATATGATTCAAAGACAAAGATCAGCATATGTATTGATTGATGATCATGTCTCATGGATCATGGTATGGTGACACCAAATCAAAAATATGGACATGTGTTAGTGAACATATGTTGGATAGACCTGCCATGAGACACTGCAGAGATTCCATGTGTCATCAGTTGGTCTCAAGTAGTGTTTATGTAGAGTCCTTAGACTTGAGATCATCATGGTTCCCAACATGAGTAGTAGCTTATTTTGGGACTACTAAACACTACTCCGTGAATCGGGTAGTCATAAAAGTAGTCTTCGGGTTTGCCATGAAACATGTAGTGGGATGTGAATGATCAAGATAGAATTTGCCCCTCCTTATGGGAGAGATATCTCGGCCCTCGATGTAATGGATTATGAAAGTGCATGGCCATGCCAAGGTGATTGAGGAGTCAATCACGAGTTTATAATCCATCACGGAATCGAGAGAGTGATTGAGCTATTACGAGGATGACACAGTTCTCGCCTTGAGCTCAATCTATATCGTGAGGCAAAGGGATTCGTACATGAGAGAACATTACAGGTTCAGCCGATATGATCTTTACATATACTTTGGGGTTAATATGTCTTACTAGAGGCCGCTATTAACATGGTAAGCGGAAAGGCGTTTCGGGTCACGACCAAGTATACGTGAACCTGCTGTGGTCGCACGCTTAACGGGTTGGAACACTAATTCGAATATGATTCGGATATGGGCTCAATTCGGATAGAGATCCGAATAGACTCCTATTGGGCCTCGGTCCACGAGGCCCACGTGAGGAGGTCTATATATATGGAGGCGAGGGGCTGAGGGGATTTGTCCCGGTTAACATCTAGCAAAACCCTAGCCGCCACCTCCCGAGCCAAACCCTAGCTGCTCACGAGTGCTAGTACACTCGCGATCGGCGTTCCAGCCCCGGACGTGTGGATACCGTTGGAGGCGCTGCTCGTTGCAGTGCTGATCGGCGTGCGTGGAGGAGACGATCTCATCGGGACGATCGGCTACTTCCACTACTACCTCGACGCGCGTGATTGGATCGGTTGCCAATTCTTCTTCCGCTGCGCTGCGCGTCTAAGTGGTAACGATCCATGATCCTTCCTTAGCATGATGTTCTTGGGTGCGCGGTAGAAAAGTTTTGTTTTCTGCTTCCGTTGCCTACGCGTATTCCTTTACAAAGTGGCTGGCCCACCCCTCCGGACAGCCTAAAACATCCTAATTAATTATTTTAATTCTTTTTTATTATTTTAGACTATTCCGTAGAATTTATTTTTACCTCCCACGATTTACCGAAAATCCGGGCGACTCCGCGATTAATTTAGGAACCGACGCCGAAACGACGTTCAGGATATTACATTCTCCCCACCTAAAAAAGGATTCGTCCTCGAATCTAACTCCTCAACCCACGAGACAAAAGAACAATCAAAGAAAGAACAACCAAATGATAGAGCATCCCAAGGGAACCACAACTACGGGTACTCTTCCGCCTCGAAGAGCTCAGGCTCTTCTTAAGCATTCGGTCTTCAATCTTCCACGTCGCCTCCCATTCGGACTGGTTCGTCCAGAGGGCCTTCACATGTTTGATGTGTTAGTGATATGCCCTAGAGGCAACATGGAGATGTTGTATATATCACATACTATGTTTATGATACATTACTTTGTTCCTTGGAATAGACATCATCATTATTGATCAATGAGTATGTGACTTATTCATGAGACTCTTAAATACTAAGATGTTGCTATTTCTAAATGATCCCTGATCGTATATCATATGAGGAACAAATATGATTCAAAGATAAAGATCAGCATATGTATTGATTGATGATCATGTCTCATGGATCATGGTATGGTGATACCAAATCAATAATATGGACATGTGTTAGTGAACATATGTTGGATAGACCTGCCATGAGACACTGCAGAGATTCCATGTGTCATCAGTTGGTCTCAAGTAGTGTTTATGTAGAGTCCTTAGACTTGAGATCATCATGGTTCCCAACATGAGTAGTAGCTTATTTTGGGACTACTAAACACTACTCCGTAACTGGGTAGTCATAAAAGTAGTCTTCGGGTTTGCTATGAAACATGTAGTGGGATGTGAATGATCAAGATAGAATTTGCCCCTCCTTATGGGAGAGATATCTCTGGGCCCCTCGATGTAATGGATTATGAAAGTGCATGGCCATGCCAAGGTGATTGAGGAGTCAATCACGAGTTTATAATCCATCACGGAATCGAGAGAGTGATTGAGCTATTAAGAGGATGACACAGGTCTCGCCTTGAGCTCAATCTATATCGTGAGGCAAAGGGATTCGTACATGAGAGAACATTACTGGTTCAGCCGATATGATCTTTACATATACTTTGGGGTTAATATGTCTTACTAGAGACCGCTATTAACATGGTAACCGGAAAGGCGTTTCGGGTCACGACCAAGTATCGTGAACCTCTGTGGTCGCACGCTTAACGGGTTGGAACACTAATTCGAATATGATTCGGATATGGGCTCAATTCGGATAGAGATCCGAATAGACTCCTATTGGGCCTCGGTCCACGAGGCCCACGTGAGGAGGTCTATATATATGGAGGCAAGGGGCGGAGGGGAGGTGTGCCTGTTAACATCTAGCAAAACCCTAGCCGCCACCTCCCGAGCCAAAACCTAGCTGCTCACGAGTGCTAGTACACTCGCGATCGGCGCCCAGCCCGGACGTGTGGATACCGGTGGAGGCGCTGCTCGTTGCGATCTTGATCGGCGTGCGTGGAGGAGACGATCTGTTCGGGACGATCGGCTACTTCCACTACTACCTCGACGCGCGTGATTGGATCGGTTTCCAATTTTTCTTCCGCTGTGCTGCGCGTCTAAGTGGTAACGATCCATGATCTTTCCTTAGCATGATGTTCTTGGGTGCGCGGTAGAAAAGTTTTGTTTTCTGCTTTCGTAGCCTACGCGTATTCCATTATGATGGCCCTCTTCCTCACGGCTAGCTCGGTGAGTCCACGATTCATGTTGGTCTAAGCCGAACGTCCACATAACTCTTAGGTCCGCTCTGAGCGGCCAACAGGTCCTGTCTTTTTCGCAAAATTCCCCACTACAACTATTAAACCACTATATAATATCATCCTTCTTCTTAAAATATTTCCCTCTATTTATTATAATCGGAATAATACATTATACCTCTTTTAGAGAATTGATCACAAATTTTCTCCCACATCATTCTACCTGAAGCACAAACAATATCTTTTATCAATAGAACCCAACAAAAGAAGAGTAAAGGATTCTCAAACAACATACTAGCAACCAGCTATCCTTTCAAGGACCATGATCCAAACCGAAGGATTCACAACAAAACCTTTTCCACTCCCCAAGTACACAATTGGAGAAACAACACCACATAAACCAAGAGCGAAAATCACTCGATAGACCACAACGATCATTTTCTTTTCCTAACTGGAAAGACTATTTCTCAACATAAAATAATTCAATTTGCAGATGACCTCTGCCAAAAACACACAGCATAAACAAAAATCAAGAGAGCATTTCACTACTCGAGAAAACAAATAATTCCCAATCTATTTCTTTCAATAATTTAGCTTCCTTCAACCAAGAATTTCTAAATCATCGCCCAACACACCAACGCATTTATCTTTAGTTGGCAACCCCAACAATGAGTTCAAGCTGAGTACATCATCTATGCCATTGTAGATAGAATCTACTGCCCCCGTAAATCATACTCTAACCGAGCCCTCGACCAACGGAATTATTTTGACAGATAATTCTTAGTGCACCTCAAAGATACTATCCTCGATCCTCAAACTATTGGAATACCACTCTGATCCACTATTCCCATACAGAGACACCAGGCCTCTAAGGTTCTTGCATAACAAAAGGTAAATCTCAGACTCCTACAACAACTTCCCGTATAAGATAGGGAAGACCTTAGGTGGAAACCCCTACCACTCCATAATTAACATACACTCAATTCTTAACATCAACAAATTATTTGACTCCAAGTCAACATTCTATTTAAATCAAATTCTTCCCAAGGATTATCCTACGGAGACAATATACATCCAATACACCACAATCATCGTGATATTTAAGGCTTCCAATAAAACATCTACGAGATTACCACTATCTAGTTGCCATCACGAAACGAAAGGCTTCGCAACACAAATCGATTACTCTTTCTCAGAAAAAGAGGTAAGAAGAAATAAATTCCAGTACACAGAAAATTGCTATCATTCACAGTAACCCAAAGGCCAAGAGAAAAAAAATAAATAGCGATGAGGTCGGAAGACACAAGATAAGATCATCTGTATCTCAAATACTTCTAGTACAACTCTTTCTTTATCAAGAAACAATTTTCTTTGATTATAACATCCCGCCAAATCCAACAAAAGAGGCTTGAAGTCCACAACACCAGGTTTAGCTAAAACCAATAAAAGCATTCATCACTTTGCTCAAATAATTTCAGCTACCAAATAAGTCATAAAGTCCAAAAAGATCTCAACCGCAAATCTCAAATCCTTTAATCTAAATAGTATCATAGAACTAACAAATTCCTTTATTTAGAACATTCAACACCATAATCACAACTATGCACTATCAATTGTATTAACAACAAGATAAAATATTTGTTGCCAGAATAATCATATCCTCTTACTCCTTCATATTTTCCAAAAAGAACACCATAAATCAGTTCATCATGGTCTTATTATCTAAATAAGATTTCAACTACTTAATCTAGGAAAAATCTAGTGCATAAACCACCATATTAAAACAAAGCTCTTTAACAAGGTGATATTAGAACATGACAACCTCGCAAACATGCTAGTATAAATCTCTTATTAGATTTCATACATTCACTTCTTATTGATGCTCAACGCTAATTTAGCACAAATTGATTGCACTCTAGTCATTACTGGCAATAATTGATTATTATTTTTGTCATAGCAACATTCATGATCCTATCTCTGTTTTGCAATCATAAAAACAATGATGAGCATAGATTCAATATTCCATCTTATGTTCAAAAATTAGAACAAAATAACTTTAAACATCCATAATACTAGCTTAATAAGATAAGATTCCACAAGTCAATACATCAATCTTCATCTATTTCTTTATACATGTTTCAACATTTTAGCATGGCAAAAGTTACATTAATTTAGCAGTTGTATATGCCCATCAAGTATGAAAAGAGATGATATATTAAAGGTTGATATTACTAAGATAATATTCCAACATCTCCTTACTTAACCATCCCAAATGGTTAGATTAATTACTTAAGACCACATAATCCAATTTACCCAATAAGTTGGAAATTTAAACAACCACAATAATCAAACCATTTTTTTTATATTCCTCAATAACTGCATGAGTTCTAAACATGTATAGACAAATTCTAAATCATATTTCTTCAAGAAACTACAACAGATCAACATCATATTAGTCAACTACACTTTCAAGGACGTTAGTAGATATTAATTATGCACCACACCAACATCTCAGCTTGATAATTCATACCTTATCAATTATTTATATGATTGTCACCTCCTACTTAGACACAACAAAACATCACAAAGGGTTTTAACACTTCCTTTTAGCAAAGAAAGGAATCAATCTTCAATAGCCGAAGTAACTAAAAAGAAATGCATAAAGCCAAGGCTTCGCAAACAACAAACTTCCTACATAAAGCTTTGTTTTTTCCAAAATGTCAAACGAATAAATGAGTCATATTTTCTAGTAGGAAAGATGGAAACAACATGAAAACCAATCTCACCAATTAACAGCGCTCACGAGCAGCAAAAACATCTCATCAATCAAAAGAAAACAACAGTTACCTCAAAACGATTAGAGGCCTTCTGGCACCCAGCAACTGCAATAAACCACTAACTCAAGAGAAATTCATCAACCGTAAAAGGCCAAGAATTGGCCAAAATCAACTTTTCTAAGAAACTTACTCATGACATCCGCAACTAAGTTACCCGAGGTAACTGCATCACTAACCCCATACCACGAACGGTGGTATAAATAATCAATGCCCAGGCAACAACTACAACCTGTACCTCTTGTCAACGACTATCCTCACTCATAGCAGTCATAGAAATAAATCATAATCACGCAAGATCATATTATAACATAAATCATCAATACAACATGTCAAAAGCATAAATGCAATGCTTGACCCATCCTATCCTACTGTGCACCAGTGTGTCAATTTAATAATTTAATTACCACGGACCTAACGCCCGCTCTGATATCAACTGTAACACCCCAGGACCCACATTATCCTGGGATGCCACTAAACCACTCTACAAGATAGCCAATTTATAAGATAACATAAACTGGCAACAATTTTTTAAATTATGATAAGCTAAGCGGAAGCATACTAAAATAAAAGTAATCTGGAAAAAATACAGTAGATGAGTATCGTCATCCTCTACATTTTTCCTTTTGGGAAGACTCTCGGGAAAAATCATTTTCGGGGTCTAGACGGCACAAACAGCAACACTACGCGAATCAATCTACAGGCAAACAGCAGTGATTCTCTAACCGGGGGTTCTAAATCCTAATCCCCACCAAAACCTTGGGCTAAGAACCCTAAAATAGCAAAAATCAGAGGGATTGGGATGAGGGAGAATTACCTAGGGGATTGGCATCACCCTCTTGTTCCTCTCCTTCTCCTTCCCTTCTTCTCCTTCCCTCTCTTCCACTCCTTCCTCTTCCCTTCTTCCTTCTTCCTTCTTCTCCTTCTCCTTGTAGCAGCACTTGGGCAGAGGGGAGGCGCAAGGAGGCAGGGGGTGGCCGCTTGGGGTGGGAAAAAGGGGGAGGGGCCAAGGGAGGGGGTTTATAAAGGGGGTGCTACGGTTTGGGAGGGGGTACGGGCCCCCGTTTGGGCTGGCTGGCCCAAAGTAGCTGGCCCACCCCTTCGAACAGCTCAAAACCTCCTAATTAATTATTTTAATTATTTTATTATTTTAGACTATTCCGAAGGATTTATTTTTACCTCCCGCGATTTACCGAAAATCCGGGCGACTCCGCGATTAATTTAGGAACCGACGCCAAAATGACGTTCAGGATATTACAGTGATTGCTCCAAATATTTCACGCTCTCAGTTCCAATTGAATTATGACAATATGAGTTGGCATGAATGAGTTTCAATTGAATTATAACATCAAGATTCACACTGCTTAAGATTTGTTGAACTAAAATTAATACAAACTCTATTCTACATGGGTAAGGAAACACCCGAAGATCAAATACGAAAGTATGAATATACAACAGACACTTTTCTACAAGGAAGCATACCCAAGCATCAAATACGGAAGTATGCGTCCTATTACCTTCTCTATGTTCCCGCCTGTGTTCTCGTGGCACGTGCCGTCAAGGTATTGGTTTGGCTTCCGTGGTCGCCCCACGGGCTGTTCACCTTTCTCTTGGCTCCATGGTTCCATCTCGTATGTGCAGCTTCCCTCCTACATCAACAATGGCAGAGACCTCCACAACCACCATGTCACCGCAACTTGTTTGTTTCCTCCCTCGAGAAGTGACATGGATCACTGGCTCTTCCGTGCAGGAGAGGTGAAGCAGGCTCGGAAGAAGAAGAAACCATGTGGCCATGTGTAGAGGGTGGCGTCTGCTTGATGGAATCGATCTGACATGTTTCTGATTTCCTTGTTTAGAATTTGAGATGTAATATGAGTTCATGACTTCAACAAAGATAAAATGGAAGCATATATCTGTGAGCCAGATTCATAGAACTAGAGACCCATATGACCCCAATTCATCGCTCAGAGATGGCCATGCTGTTTTGGTTGCTCATCACTTACCCGCTGGTGATGGCAATTGTGGATAGGACAGCGTCCTCACCATTCACCTCATTATTGGGCGAGCTTGTATGCTAACATAGATGAAGCAGGCAGAATGGAGGACCTGGGTTCTTTGTTGGAAATAATTCTGTCAAATTCATTTTAGAGTTGAAGTCCGAATCAGTTTAGAGATAGAAGTTCGATTTTAGAGTCGAGCTCAGTATCCTAGTCATAGTCAATGTTTAATCTATAACCTGTGTATAAATAATGGAGAAAACAAAAGAAAAGGTATACGATTTGAACACCACCAAAAGATTTGTGTTTATTTTATCGCTCACTTGTTTTCGAGTTGTTGCCGCCATACTCAAAGAAAGCCAAGAGGAGCTGCACATTGGTATCGAGCGCTTGGTGAACTCGAAGGTACTCGAAGTTATCGATAACCGAGAGTTCTCGTAGGTGGAGGTGAACATGGTCGAAGGAAGCTATGGTCTACAGTCAAAGTCTGAAGTGGTCGTAAACTGGATTGGTCGTAGCTCGGTTACGAGTACGTGTAACTCTTCGGAAGCATGGTCGTAACTCTCATAAGCTGTAACATCCCAAAAATTTTATTCCTTTTATTAAAATGTTTATTGGTTTTTCCTGGAATTTTATTCCAAGCCCTGATCTAAGAAAAATTAAAAAGTTTAATTTATAAAAGACAATTGATTTTGCTGCACTTCATGAAAGTCAAAATAAATGTATTTTATCTTCCTAAAGTCAAATTTGTAATTACATTAATTTTCAGGATTTTATAAAGAATTAAAACTTCCCCTTTTAAGTCAAATTGTGCTTTTGCAAAATGTACTTGTCAAAATGAGTGGAAAATAATTTTATTAAGTCTCAAATAGTCCCAGAAGGTTCTCTGAATTTTTCTGGAATTTTCAAAATTTATTTGGTATTTTTCTGAGTATTTTAAAGCCTCCTAGTCATTTCTGAAATTCAAAAAGAAAATAAAATCCAAAACCCTCCCGGAGTCGACAAGTGTCTCCCATCGGGCCAGTCCGCGACGCCGGATTCCTCCTCAGCCGTCCGATCTGACTTAAACCCTCTCCCCCGCCTTCCCTTCCTCTCTGACCGACACTTGGCACCCATCCGACCGGCCGCTCCTCCGCCGGATCTAATCTCAGCCACCCGATTTCACTTACCCCTTCGCCCGCAGCCGGTGGTCCAGATCGCCCCTCCTTGCCACCCGTCGCACATCCAACCGTCCCCCTCGCCCTTTCCCGTTTTTCTTCTCTCGCCGACATGCGGGCCCCACATGTCAGAACCGTCGTCCCCGCCACCTTCCTTCTTCCTCGCGCGATCACCGCCGCTGCCACCGCCATTAATCGGAAAACCGAAGCTTTAATAGCTTCGGTTTCTTGCCAAATTAATCCCCCGCGCCACTGCACATTCAAATAGCTGCCTCCCCATGTCTGTTTCTGGCGTTATTCCCCTCGATTACGCCCTCCTTCACCGTCATGTTAATTTCCCAAAACCGGCGAGTTGCGCGCGACGGTTACTGCCTCTCCCCACCTATAAAAGGGCCTCCCCGAGCACCCTCTACCCACACCGCCGCTCCCCTTGCCTCCAATTCGCGAATCCGAGCCTTGGAGCCTTCCTGCGCTCGTTTCTCTCCGTCGGCCTCCAACAACTCCGGCGAGCAATCGCCGCCGCCTCGGGCTTCCTCACTCCTCACCGATGCCTCCCCGACATTACTGGTGCCAAGGCGATCCCCGGCGACCCCTTCCCCAAGCTTCTACGCCACCGGAGCCCCTCCGCCGCCGTAAGGCCCCTCTCCGACCGCTGCCCCTCTCCGCCGTTTTTCCCCTCCGGTCACCCTCGGCCTCCGCACAAGGTACCAGTGAACTCCCCACACTCCCCTCTGCATTTTGCCCCCCTCGGCCAGCACCGCCGCTCGTCGGAGCTCCGGCGACCATCGGGCCCCGAGCGCCGCTGCCGCCGGCCGGCCACGTCAGCCCGTCGGGCCGACCTGGCAGGCGCGTGGTAGCCAGATCGGCGCCACGCTAGCACCACCCGAGCGCCTCCCCGCCACCTCGCGCGCGTGCCGCCACGTCGGCATATTGCCGTGACATGGCAGCCACGTTGCGACCACGTGGTGCCAAGTGGCAGCCACGTGGAAGCCACGCCAGCTTCACCTTGCTCCCCGCGTGCCCGCCTGCCACCTCACCCCTCTCTCGGGTCCATGAACTCGGTCCACCAGACCCGGGCCCACATGTCAGCCTCTGCCTGATTTTTAAAACCCTAGGGCTGACATCATGCTGGCGCAATTAAACCGATTTTCCCTTATGAAAATAATTCGGCCGAAAACTAAATGTCTTGCTAACGTCATAATCCTTTAATTTCCTTTAGAAAAATAATTCTTGCTGACATCATAAATGCTTTTTCGGTTTAAAAATAATTCTAGAAATTGGGTATTTTCTTTTATTTTGTATTTAAACTTTGGAAGGCTATATCTTTTGCATTTTAACTCCAAATTGACCCGTTCAAATTTCTAAATTTTTCTAAAATCATGATCTATCTATTTCTGGAATAATTTTGAAATTTTGAATTTATTTGAATTTTGTTTTTTTGAATTTTCTTTGAATTGGCTCTTTACGTTAGATTTCGACGATTCTGGAGGATTCGAGTTCGACAATTCTCAGCAGGACTTCGATCAAGGCAAGTTACACCTTTGACCATGTTAAACATAATATTTCAAATTTATTTATATTGTTTTACTGTATATGCATGCGTACTTCTATTCAAATTTAATTTAAATTCAGTTTTAACTTTAGTTATACCCATAGTCCTTTGATTATAGCCCATTTGAATCTCAAATTCATATACCTTGTCACCTTAGCTGAAAACTAGTTAGTACCATAGTATTGACTAGAAAATTTTATAGAAATGCTTAGCCTGGCTTAGCATAACTTTAGGTGGGATCAATCTTTCACATGAAATGACAGTTCCTTTTTAAATCTTGACTTCAGTGAGTCAAGTATGGTTTCTGAAAATGGTTTAAAAATATAAATGGAAACTTGTGATTTGGACTTAGGCTAATGGTTAGGAGGTGGGTGCCGGCATGCCTCGTATTTGGTGACACCTGGTTGATTGTCGTGCATATGGGTATGTGGTTGAGCCTAAGTTGGATTAAGGACCGTTTCTGTGATTCATTTTACAAAGTCACTTCGTACTACCACAAGTCTGGTGTGGGACGGACCTGGCTAAGTAATTTGTGAAGTTCCAAATACGGTTTCGCTATAGGCTGAATGTGAGCGTGGCGTAGGCCGCGAGAAGTCTCACATGGCACAAGAGGGGGCTCCAACTCGTGGATTCGAGTTGTGGTGAAACCTTAGTGGTGGCGTGACTGTTTTGGCTATGGATCATTGTAACAGCCTTGTCATGATCTCCTCGTTGCACACCAAAGGAAGTGTGTTAATCTAGTGGCAATATGGGATGATCGTGTCTTGTGGGTAAAGCTGTACACCTCTGCAGAGTTTTAATCTATCCTGGACAGCCGTGTCTACGGTCATGGACATGCTGAGTAAAGTTTTCACATATTAGACTTGGATTTTATAAAACCTGGTTTTTGAGCAAACAAATGATGATTTTGGTTTGGTCCGGGTGGATTCCCGTGGATAGGTTAGTGTGGGTCGGAGCTTACACTAACGATATTACTTGTTAAAATCATTCTTTCATATACTGTATTAAAGTTCAGCTTTTCGTACTTACATTATTGTATTCAAATTCAAGTATTGCTTTTCCGCACATTTACCCTATTAAGCCTTGCTTTGAAATCCATTATGCATGCATCAAGTCTGTTATATCTCCTGGTGTAACTTGCGTAAGCAACTACTTGCTTACCTTGGGAGTACTCTTGTACTCACCTTGCTAAATCTGTTGCTAGACTTTGAGGACAACTATGATGGTGAGGACTACTTCAGCGAGTAGGACGCGTCTTACAGTCATTCGCCTGTGGGAGGCTGGATGGGCTGTTCGTCTACCTTTACCGCTTTCCGCTGTTTTATTTCTTTTGTTGGCCTTGTACCCCTATATTGTAAGACTTGGCCTTAAGGCCGTATTTTGTCAGTTAATAATATTCGTAGCGATTGTTGCATGATATACATTGCTGTAGACCCTGTGTGCACTAGCTTTCCTGGGATAGTGCGATTTACACAGAGGGACTTGGAGTTGTTGTTCCGGGTCCCGACATAAGCTGAAATTACGAGTACTCAAAGAAGCAAGAGAATTGATCAGAAGGAAAACAGGATCGTCCGATCATCATTGGACCATTCCGATTAGCTGGAAATTCAGACCACACTTCAGAATGGGCCGATCTTCATAAAAATCGATCGAACCAATCAGATCAAACAGAGACATTCGGACCACTCCTGCGACCGTCCGATCTTCATAAAGCATGAACAGACTTGTCCGATCGGTAATCTGAGAGTGTTTGGACCTGTCCAAAGAGATACTTCCTCTTCAACCTTGCACGAGGTGATCATTTTCATTTAAAAAAAATTCTTCATTCTCGACCAACTCATCCAAAACAAGCTACCTTTCTTCCCACATGCAAGCAACTCCATTGATTCAAGTAGAGAGCTCAAGTGGGCACTGCAATGTCATCACCATAGATAAGTCATAGTCAATAGCGAGGATCGGAGCTACGTTCATGCAAAAGCCGAGGCTCAAAATGATCAAGAATATCGGGCGAGGTTACTACTACAAAACAGGCTATACTGAATACCTTATCATAAATGGTTCATGGGAAACCATCTGTACTGTAATTATCACAGACGATTTTACAACCGTGAGCGTCTATGTTACTAGCAATAGCTAGAACCGTCTGTGATATGCAATTATCACATATGGTTCTTGTTAATAACCATCTATGATAGTTTACAGACAGTTAATAAAAAGATCCATCTATGATAATTGCAGATGCCATAGATGGTTTTTAATTAGAACCATCTATGATATTAATATAGATAGTTATTTATGCAAATCATCTGTGATGTATCTCTTATATGTATGAATGGGTGCGCTTCGTCTCCCCGATGCGTCTCTTTGTTTCGGCTCCTAGATGCGTCTCTTTGTCTCATGTGTCGAATTTATAAAAATGATTATCCGCCATATACCAAAAATGAATCCCCACACCACTGATACACATATATACTCTCTAGCACAAACAAATGGCTCTGGCGGCCTCTTCCTTATCTCTGGCATTAATAGCCAATCGGGCCATCCTGTACGAGTACCTGGCCGGTCGTACACTGGTGGATGTTGCAGAAGGACACTATGCCAACAATGTTCTCCCTTCTATGTCCAAGGATTTGCCAAAGTAGGTGACGTCCACCTTCCGCTGTCTTGACATCCTCCTCCACCGCGTCTTCCAGTTAGTCTCCCACTTCCGACGAGCTAACCTCGTCATCGGCGTGGTCTTCCACAATGATTTTGCATATCTCCAAGAGGTTTGCTATTGCTTGCAGTGCTTAGTCGAGGTAGCAAGCGATCGAGTCAATCTTGCCAAGACCCTTGAAGCAAGGAAAGAGGGTCTATGGGCTCAATTCGACTTGATTCATTAGTCAGAGAGTCTTCGAGAGACACTTTAATGAGCGCGTCAATGGGTGGACATATTTTGGGCTTCATTCACAGATGATCCCAAACCATCTGATGCCGACGACGTCACCTATGAAGTTTTAAAGACAGAGATAGCATGCTACCTCTACCATTAGAAAAACTTTGATTATTTAGGTTTCTACTTTTTAATCTTTGTAAAGAATTACTTGCCATGCTGTTTGGCCATATGTAAATACAAAAATAAAAAATTGGATGAATTTGTATTTACTGTATTTTATATATGTAAATAGTCTCAGTATAATTAAGGACATGACGACATTATTGACGGGGAAAATAAACAATTAAGTAATACATATTTGCTCCTGAGGTATTAACGCTCAACGTTGTGCCTCATCCTTGGCCAATAGAAGTGTCTAGCAAGGATGTCCTCCATCTTTTTGACGCCAGAGTGTCTCATTAATCCTCCTCTATGCGCTTCTTGTAACAACAAAAGACAAACAGAGCTAACTGGAATTCATACTTGTTAGCGCTAAATAAGAAACTATCATTAAAAACAAATTTGTTTCTGCTTTTACCATCTTTATATTTGGACAAGACATTTTTTAATTCATCATCAGAAGCATATAAATCTGTTATTGTCTCTAAGCCCAAAATTCTACAATCAAGTTGAGACAACAAAGTATACCGTCTGGACAAAGCATCAACAATCATATTTTCTTTCCTTTTCTTGTGTTTAATGACATGAGGAAAAGATTCAATAAATTTAACCCATTGTGCATGTCTACAGTTTAGTTTAGATTGACTTCTAACATGCTTCAAAGATTCATGATCAGAATGTATAACAAATTCTTTAGACATAAATAATGTTGCCATATTTCTAAAGTTTGAACTAGAGCATACAATTCTTTATCATAAGTTAAATAGTTCAAATTAGACCCACTCAATTTTTTGCTGAAATAAGCAGCAGGTTACCTTCTTGTATCAATACACCACTAATTCTAATTCCATTAGCATTACACTCAAATTCAAAAGTCTTACCAAAGTCAGGGAAGTTGGAGCAATGGTTCATTTGTGAGTTTTTTTAGAAGGTTGAAAGCTTCTTCTTGCGCTTGTCTCTATTTGAAAGGAACACCTTTCTTTGTCAATTCATTAAGTGGTACAGCGATGATACTAAAATCCTTCACAAAGCAGTGATAGAATCCAGCAAAGTCCATGAAAGCTCCGCACTTGAGTGACCATTTATGGTGTCAGCCAACTCTTTATAGCTTCAATCTTGGTTTTATTTATCTTAATTCCCTGTGGTGTAACAACATAACTAAGAAAACAAACTCGATCAAGGAAGGTGCACTTTTGAGATTACCAAACAAATGTGCATCACTCAAAGCAATAAAAATAGCACGTAAATGTTCAAGATGTTAATCAAGTGACTTGCTGTAAATTAATATATCATCAAAGTAAACTACCACAATTTTATCAATGAAAGCATGTAAAACTTCGTTCATTAATTTCATGAAAGTGCTAGGTGCATTTGTTAAACCAAAAGGCATCACTAGCCACTTATATAACCTAAACTTAGTTTTAAATGCAGTCTTCCATTCATCTCCAAATTTTATTTTAATTTGATGATATCCACTACGCAAATCAACTTTAAAGAAAACAGTAGAGCCACTCAATGTATCAAACATATTATCTTACCTAGGAATAGAATGATGATATCTAATAGTGATATTATTAATCGCTCTACAATCAATACACATACACCAAGATTCATCTTTCTTAGGACTAAAATCACAGGAATAACACAATGACTAAGGCTTTCATGTATGTACCCTTTGTCAAGCAGGTCTTACACTTGGCACTGAATTTTCTTAGTCTCCTACGGATTAGTCCTATATGATGCACGATTTGGAAAGAAGCTCTCAGAATCAAGTCAATTTAATGCTTAATTCCACTAAGAGGTGGCAGCCCCAAGGGTATTTTAGATAGAAACACATCATTAAACTCCTGCAAAAAATCAGTGATAGCAGAAGGCAAAGATGCGGGCAAATCCTCATGTGAAAACAAAGCATCTTTGCAAATCAAGGTATAGCAAACAGAATTTTTCACTTCTAAGTCATTGAAATCAGATTTAATGGCTAATAGAACAACACCTTTCAATTTAATTTCATCCTTTCTAGCATTTGATTCTTTTACTTTTTTTCTTTTTAGGTGGAAAATATTCTTTAGCTACTGTTTGATTCTCACTTTTAGCATTCTCCTTTTTCTCACATTCAGGTCATTTAGTTTCATCTTTAATAATGGCTTCAGGAGACATTGGGTGTAAAATAATTTTCTTGCCCTTATGCATAAGAGTATATTGATTAGTTCTACCATGATGAGTGAAATCCTTATCAAATTGCCATGGTCTACCTAAAGTAAGGAGCATGCTTGTATGGCACGATATCGTAATCAACATAATTATGATATGAACCAAGCAAAAATTGTACTCTTACAGTTTTGATTACCTTCAACCTACCACATGAGTTGAACTATTGAATGTGGTTAAACCAAACTTCTTGACCATCTCCAAGCTAGCTAAGTTGCTGTAACTTCCACCATCGATGATAACACAACACGAACGTTCCTTGATGATGAACTTAGTTTGAAACAAATTATGTCGTTGGTCCTAATCAGCACTCTTTATTTTTGCACTAAGCACACACTTCACTATAAGGCTCATGTGCTTGTCTGAAACTTTAGCAGTCAAGTGTTCTTCTTGTTCATCACTAGTGTCATTCTCATCACCTGCATTGTCATTTACAACAAGTGTGTATTCTTTATCAATTTCACTAGCTAATGTATACGTACCATCTTCTCTCACAATGAGAGCTCATTGACTTAGGGACACTCTCATAAAATACCCAAACCCTTTGCACTTGTGACATTGGAAGTCTCTCGTATGCCCAGTGAAAGTAACTGAAGATATACTCCTTGTTGGAGCAGATTTGATGGGAGTTTGAACGATTGTAGTCTTGCTTGCTTCGGGTGCACATGAGGGTGGGAAGTAGAAGTAGAGCGTCCTTGACTTGGTGTAAATAGAAAGGGAGCCCTTGCTGTTCCAGTACTTTATTTGGAGGAAGAAGAGCCCCCAAAATGACTCCTAGTTCTCATGTATTGTCTCTGTACTTCTCTTTACCTTTACAAGCAAGATGAAACAAACGAGTAACATAATTGTATCCCTTATATTCAAGTATGTCCTAAATTTTTCGGTTAAACCCTCCCAAAATTCTAGCCATTTTAGCTTCTTTAGTTTCTTCTAAACCACAATGCTATAAACCAATTTGCAATTCTTGATAGTATTCCTTTACTACCCTATTGCATTGTTTTAAGTGTTACAATTTATTTAACATATCACGTGAAAAGTATTAATGCACAAATCTAACTCTCATGATTCTTTCAAAGCATCACAAGTTCTAGCTACATGTGATAGTGTACATTGGTCCCTTCACCAAATTGATGCAAAATCAGTAAATTCACTAATTGAGCCCTAACTCTTTGTATTATTAGGAAAATCATGGTATACAAATTTTTGATCTAATTTTAATTTCCAATCAAGATAAGTTTCAGGGTCATATCTACCAAGAAATGGTTGAATTGTAAACTTGACTTTAGTGAATGCATTGTCATTACATACCTCCCTATGTAACCTATCCATACCTTATCGATTTTGCCTGAGTCGATGACGGTCGTGTTCATCAGGGCCCTCAACTTCAATGTCGGTATTGTAGTTGTTCTCTTCGACATCATCATCCTCATTCGCCAAAGAGTGAGGGAGAACAGAGCACGTCGAGCAGCTGGTGGTGGTGCACGTTGCTCAATATTCTCAACTCTATTGTTGATGGTGATGAGGATGTCATTGAGCCAATCCACCATGTTTCAAATTTTATGAACCTGCCATCGTTGGTAGAACACAAGAAACTCACAAAAAATTTGTTAGTTCCCTATCAACTACTAGGTGCTATAGGTTACACAAGTCTCATGCTCTCAAGCTCTTATCAAATGCTCACAAGATTCTTACCAAGCAATGCAGGTGGTACAACCAGTGGCTGGTTTGTGGTAACTTGACTAGAGTGATGAGTATAGTGATTGTTGACACGTCAAAGCCTATTCAGTTAGTAGTATGTGGAGCTTAGGCAGGCAATATATTAGTAGCAAAGGAATGGTAATATTCAATTTTAGAATTACACTAGCTAAATAATAGTCCAAAGTACTCGCCTAAATTACTAGCACAAACTAGTACTCGACCCTAGCTCAAGCAAGCAAACATTAGACGACAGAAGGTCTACATAAAGGGAGCTCAAAATCTGGAAATGAACAATGCTATAAAATTTTCTTTTTTAACTTGTGCAGCTCTTTTCTTCTTTTTTTTTGCACTTGCTTCTTTCTTCTTCTTTTTTATCTTGCATGGCTTTTTTCTCTCATTTTTTTTGCACTTTGCCTCTTTTTTATTTTTCTTCCTATTTTTTGAGCAACATGAATATTAAGCTTACAAAAATATGACCTAGAAACAAAGATTACACAATCTAGAATGACAGAAAACTGAAACTAGATGATGAACGGAAGTTGAAAACGGGTGCTGAAACTTCGGAGGCTGTTTTGAGGCCCTAAACGACCTTTTTTTTGGATTGTTGTTTTTTTCAAAGCCTCGCATGGTTAATCTTTGATTGACTTGTCAATTTTTGGATGTAAGATTTTGTTAAATCCTGGCATGCTCCGCTTGTTTGGCCCGAGCCACAACAGCCCTTGCTTGTTCGTCGTGGGCTGGAGCAGACCTTGCTAGGTCACAGGCCTCCACCCATTGCTTCATCATCTTATGCCATTGCTTCTTCTGTCTCCTATCTATCTCGATGTGGTGAAGCAAGCTCTGGTGTAGTGTTGGATTTCACTGTGTATTGTTCTCTCCCAAATCTCTTTCACCTCCTTTTATAAGGCAAAGGGTTGGCATGGTGTGGTTAATTTCATGTGAGTAGCTTGTGAGGAAGAATGTTGCCTCGTCATTCTGAAAATGTAACACCCCAGGATCCACATTACCCTGTGATGCCACTAAACCACTCCACAAACTAGCCAATTTACAGGATAACATAAACTGGCAATAATTTTCTGAAGCATGTTAAACTAAGCGGAAGCATACTAAAACAAAGGTAATGGAATACTATTTGTTGTAGGGGTGGCCCCCACCTAAACCCAGCTACCTGTTAAGGACATAGTTGCCCTCAGTCGGAGGCTTTGGTGTAAGGTTACGATTGTAAACACGCTCCTTAGGGGGAACACATATACATATCATACCGAGCCCTGGAGAGAGGCCAGGAGGTCATTTGTTCACCTAACTCTCCACTACCTGTTTGTGATATACCCTAGAGACAACATGGAGATGTTGTACATATCACATACTATGTTTATGATACATTACTTTGTTCCTTGAAATAGACATCATCATTATTGATCAATGAGTATGTGACTTATTCATGAGACTCTTAAATACTAAAATGTTGCTATTTCTAAATGATCCCTGATCATATATCATATGAGGAACAAATATGATTCAAAGACAAAGATCAGCATATGTATTGATTGATGATCATGTCTCATGGATCATGGTATGGTGATACCAAATCAATAATATGGACATATGTTAGTGAACATATGTTGGATAGACCTGCCATGAGACACTGCAAAGATTCCATGTATCATCAGTTGGTCTCGAGTAGTGTTTATGTAGAATCCTTAGACTTGAGATCATCATGGTTCCCAACATGAGTAGTAGCTTATTTTGGGACTACTAAACACTACTCCGTGAATCGGGTAGTCATAAAAGTAGTCTTCGAATTTGCCATGAAACATGTAGTGGGATGTGAATGATCAAGATAGAATTTGCCCCTCCTTATGGGAGAGATATCTGGCCCTCGATGTAATGGATTATGAAAGTGCATGGCCATGCCAAGGTGATTGAGGAGTCAATCACAAGTTTATAATCCATCACGGAATCGAGAGAGTGATTGAGCTATTAAGAGGATGACACAGGTCTCGCCTTGAGCTCAATCTATATCGTGAGGCAAAGGGATTCGTACATGAGAGAACATTACAGTTCAGCCGATATGATCTTTACATATACTTTGGGGTTAATATGTCTTACTAGAGGCCGCTATTAATGTGGTGACCGGAAAGGCGTTTCGGTCACGACCAAGTATACGTGAACTGCTGTGGTCGCACGCTTAACGGGTTGGAACACCGATTCGAATATGATTCGGATATGGGCTCAATTCGGATAAAGATCCGAATAGACTCCTAATGGGCCTTGGTCCGCAAGGCCCACGTGAGGAGGTCTATATATATGGAGGCGAGGGGCTGAGGGGATTCGTCCCTGTTAATATCTAGCAAAACCCTAGCCGCCACCTCCCGAGCCAAACCCTAGCCGCCACGAGTGCTAGTACACTCGCGATCGGCGTTCACCCGGACGTGTGGATACCGGTGGAGGCGCTGCTCGTTGCGCGTTGATCGGCGTGCGTGGAGGAGACGATCTGTCGGACGATCGGCTACTTCCACTACTACCTCGACGCGCGTGATTGGATCGGTTTCCAATTCTTCTTCACGCACATGCTGGCGTCTAAGTGGTAACGATCCATGATCCTTCCTTAGCATGATGTTCTTGGGTGCGTGGTAGAAAAGTTTTGTTTTCTGCTTCCGTAGCCTACGCGTATGTGAATAGTGGTATCAGAGCCATCTTGCTTAGTTTGCAATCTGGATCAGCGCATATGTTGATATGCGATAGTAGTAGATTGGATCTATTTCAGTCTAAATCAGGTAGCACGGGTTGATGAGATCAATCGATTATAAGGGGTTGAAATAGGTATGAGTTGATAGCAACGAGCATCGTTAGGTAGAATGCGATTCTACGTCTAACTTGTTTTTGCAGAGAATGATGTGAATAGTATGGCCCTATAGCTTATTTGAATGTATGAGATGTATGTGATGCATGTAACATCTGCTCATGGCTCGTGTCATGATTATTTCAGCTATTGTTAGCTATATATATTGTATTTAACGACCTGCGTGTTGACCTTAATGCTTGAATCTATCTTTGTAATCTTCAATTTCTAGCTATTATAGGTAGTAGCCTAGTTTTGAGGTTACAAGCTTTTAAGCATGGTGGCCTAAAGGAGTGATGTGGAGGATGGAGATCATCTACACCTACTTGGAGATGGATATCACCATTTTTGGGCCATACTACTTCACAGTTAAATGTGTTTATCTATGATGTTATCTATCTTATTCTTATGCAATGATATATGTGATATGTTGCTTTGGTAGGATAGAATCCTCTTAAAATTAGGTGTTAATGCCCTTCCATATGTTGCACTAAAAGATAATGATCACCGCATGGTAGGTCTACCAAAGTAGAGTGCCATCGGTTATCATCATCATTTGGGGTAGATGTCGGACATCTACATGCGGAAGCATTTGGTTTACTTAACAAGGTTATCAAAATAGTTTTGGACCTTGGGGCATAGATTGGGGCCGAGGCATACTAATGTCACCCAAAGTAGAGTCACATAGGGATGTGATTAGCAAAGTGTTGCTTACCCATGTCACTAGTTTTCTAGCCGTGATGCCAAAGCTCACTAGGAATTAGTGAAATGAGGATCTTTACCCACTATGTAACTTAGAGGAAGTTTTGTTGCAAAACTCATAGTGGGAGTCTTTTGCTAAATAGTTTAATAAAAGATGAACATAAACATAGTGCTAAACTTTGCATATTCTTGTGTTGTAGATCATGTCACTAACGCCGCATCCAAGACTTTTAATTTGCGATCTGTTCTTGAGAAAGAAAACTCAATGGAACAAACTTTTGGATTGGTATCGCAACTTGAGAATTGTTCTCAAGCAAGAGCGCAAGGAGTATGTCCTTGAGTCTCCTTACCCCGAAGACTTGCCTGATAATGCTACTGTGGCTGCACGGAGAGCTTATGAGAAGCAAACGAATGATTGCCTTGATGTGAGCTGTCTCATGCTTGCCACAATGTCCTCTGAGCTTCAGAAGCAATATGAGAACACAGATGCCTACAATATCATTGTGGGGCTACGTGGTATGTTTGAGAACCAAGCAAGGGCTGAGAGGTTCAATACTTCAAAGTCCTTATTTGCGTGCGTGGCTTGCGAGAAGGAATCCGTCACCCTCATGTCATTAAGATGATTGGCTACATTGAGAGTCTGGAAAAGCTTGGTTTTCCCCTTAGCCAAGAGTTGGCTACTGATGTGATTCTCCAGTCGCTCCCCCCGAGCTTTGAGCCATTCATAATGAACTTTAACATGAACAACCTGGACAAGACCCTGGCTGAGTTGCATGGGATGCTAAAATCTGACGAGGATAGCATTAAGAAAAGCAGCAATCATGTGATGATGATGCAGAAAGGCAAGGGCAAGCCCTATGTCAAGAGAAGCGGTCAAAAGAAAGAAAGCTCCGATGCGATCGCGAGCGGTTCTAAGGCCAAGAAAGACAAGAAGGCGATGCTCATCTCGATGCAGATTGTTACTATGTAAGCAATCGGGACATTGTAAAAGGAACTGCCCAAAGTACTTGGAGGATCTTGAGAAGAAGAAGGGAAGTATGACTTCCACCTGTATAAATGTTATATAAATCAATCTTGCTACTTCTTCCACTAATTCTTGGGTATTTGATACCGGATCGGTTGCTCACATTTGCAAATCGCTGCAGGGCTAATAAGAAGTAGAAGTTTGAGGAGGAGCGAAGTGGATCTTCGCTGGCAATGGAGCAAAAGTTGCTGCGGTAGCTGTTGGCACCATGCCATTGTCTTTACCTTCGAGGATTAGTTTTGGAATTGAATAATTGTTATTGTGTTCCATCTCTTTCAAAGAACATTATTTTCGCTTCATGTTTGCAAGCGAAGGTTATGACTTTAAATCTATGGACAATGGTTGTTCTCTTTATTTCAAAGATATGTTCTATTGTCATACTCCATTGGTGAATGGGTTATACGTTCTTACTCTTGAAGGGTCACCGGTCTATAACATTAATGCAAAGAGGCAACGTCCAATGATTTGAATCCCACGCTTATTTGGCACTCGCCGCTAGGTCACATAAATGAGAAACGCATGCGTAAGCTCCATAGAGATGGTATTCTCGGCTCATTTGATTTTGAATCATTAGAGACATGCGAATCTTGTTTACTTGGCAAGATGACAAAGGCACCTTTCACCGGTCAAGGTGAACGGGCAAATGACTTATTGGCACTCGTACATACCGATGTATGTGGACCAATGAGCTTAATAAACAGAGGTGGTTTTGATGATTTCATAACTTTTATCGATGACTTTAGTAGATATGGGTATATCTACCGATGAAGCATAAGTCCGAATCCTTTGAAAAGTTCAAGGAATTCCAAAATGAAGTGCAAAATCATTTAGGCAAGACAATCAAGTTTCTACGATCCGATCGTGGAGGCGAGTATTTGAGCCATGAGTTTGGCAATCATCTAAAGGATTGTGGAATTGTTCCACAATTGACTCGCCAGAACACCTCAATGGAATGGGGTATCTCGAACGGAGAAATCGCACCTTATTAGATATGGTGCGCCCATGATGAGCCAAAGTGATCTTCCGTTGTCTTTTGGGGTACGCTCTTGAAACACCGCGCTCACACTAAACAGGTTCCATCAAAATCGTAGAAAAGACACCATATGAGATGTGGACAGACAACGCCCTAGCTTGTCTTTTCTTAAGATTTGGGGATGTGAGGCTTATGTAAAACGTTTACAATCTGATAAGCTCACTCCTAAATCTAATAAATGCTTCTTTATCGGGTATCCTAAGGAAACAAAAGGATATTACTTTTATAATTTAGGAGAAGGCAAAGTGTTTGTCGCCTGGCAGTGGTGTCTTCTTAGAGAAAGAGTTTCTCTCAAGAAGGGATAGTGGGAGCACAAAGGCAACTTGAAGAAATTCAAGAAACACACGATAACGTTTCAGCTCCTACAGTAACCACAACAGATGAACAAACCGTTGAAGAACTCGTTGTGGACACACCAGCACCACGTAGGTCGAAGGTCACGCTGCACCGAGAGGTACATGTTCTTGACTACTCAACAACGGGACATATTGTTGTTAGACAACGATGAGCCTAAGACCTATGAAGAAGCAATGGTGGGACCAGACTGAGAAATGGCTTGAAGCCATGAGATCCAAATTGAATCCATGCACAGAATCAAGTTTGGAACTTGGTTGATCCACTGATGGTGTTAAAACCATTGAATGCAAATGGGTTTTCAAGAAAAGATAGACATAGATGGAAATGTTCACATCTATAAAGCGCGATTGGTGGCCAAAGGTTTCAAACAAATTCAAGGTATTGATTATGATGAAATTTTTCGCCGTCGCAATGCTAAAGTCTATTCGATCATTCTAGCGATTGCTGCATATTTCGACTATGAAATATGGCAAATGGATGTCAAAACAGCTTTCCTTAATGGAAATCGAGTGAGGATGTGTACATGACACAGCCTACGGGTTTTGTCGATCCGCAATCGATTGGAAAGATATGCAAGCTCCAAAGATCCATTTATGGATTAAAGCAGCATCTCGAGTTGGAACATCTGTTTTGATGAAATAATCAAAGGGTTTGGTTTCATCAAGAACGAAGAAGAGCCTTGTGTTTACAAAAGGCTAGTGGGAGCGCACTCGTATTTCTGGTCTTATATGTGGATGACATATTACCGATCGGAAATGACATTCCTTTGCTCGAATCATTAAGTCTTCATTAAAAATAGTTTTCTATGAAAGACTTAGGAGAGGCAGCATATATTCTGGGCATCAAAATCTATAGAGATAGATCAAAAGGCTAATTGGATTAAGCCAAGATACGTGACATTGACAAGGTGTTGAAAAGGTTCAACATGCATGATTCCAAGAAAGGTTTTCTACCTATGTCACATGGTATAAATCTTAGCAAGAATCGGTGTCCTAGTACACCGATGAGCGGATAAAATGAATGCGATTCCATATGCTTCGCTATTGGGTCCATTATGTATGCCATGTTTTGTACACGCCCGCATGTTTCAGATGCTTTAAGTGCTACGAGTAGATACCAATGATCTAGGTGAAAGTCATTGATTGTCGTAAAGAACATCTTGAAGTACTTGAGAAGAACTAAAGATGTGTTCCTTGTCTATGGAGGTGAGGAAGAGCTCGTTGTAAATGGTTACACCGATGCTAGCTTCCAAACCGACAAAGATGATTTTAGATCGCAATCTGGATTTGTGTTCGCTGAATGGCGGTGCGGTAAGTGGAAGAGTTCCAAGCGTGCAGACGGTGCTCGATTCTACAAATGAAGCCGAGTACATAGCAGCTTCAAGCCGCCAAAGAGGTCGCTTTGATCAAGAAATTTATTTCGAGCATGGTGTGATGGCTAGTGCCTCGGCCCAATGGACCTCATCAGTGACAATAGTGGGGCCATTGCACAAGCCAAGGAGCCTAGATCGCACCAGAAG
The DNA here is from genome assembly GCA_036346265.1 of Melocanna baccifera. NCBI lineage: Eukaryota > Viridiplantae > Streptophyta > Magnoliopsida > Poales > Poaceae > Melocanna > Melocanna baccifera. The sequence goes on from JAYEVJ010000255.1 coordinate 79,696, forward strand.
TCCAAGCACATTTTACGACGATTTCATCTCATCCGCGAGATAGTGGAGAGAGGCGATGTGAAGATATGCAAAGTACAAACGGATTTGAACATTGCAGACCCGTTGACAAAGCCGCTTCCCAAGCCAAAGCATGAGGCTCACACTAGGGCAATGGGTATTAGATACCTACATGGTTGACTCTAGTGCAAGTGGGAGACTGTTAGTGATATGCCCTAGAGGCAATATGGAGATGTTGTATATATCACATACTATGTTTATGATACATTACTTTGTTCCTTGGAATAGACATCATCATTATTGATCAATGAGTATGTGACTTATTCATGAGACTCTTAAATACTAAGATGTTGCTATTTCTAAATGATCTCTGATCGTATATCATATGAGGAACAAATATGATTCAAAGACAAAGATCAGCATATGTATTGATTGATGATCATGTGTAACATCCTGTTTTCTGAGATTTTTAAAGCCTGGATTTTAAAAATGAATTTTCTGGAATTTTCTGAAATTAATTGAAGCTTCAAATGAATTTTTAAAGTTTTAAATGATTTAATATGATTAAAATAAACATGAACATAAGTTGGAAATATTTTATTTGTGTTCCTCAGGTCTCAAGGAATTTTCTGGTATTTTTGGTGAATTTTTGGGATTTATTTGCTATTTTCTAGAGCTTTTAGAAGTTTATTTGAATTTCGGAAAAGAAAAGAAAAGAATTAACCTCACCGCCCGATCACCCTCTCTCCTCCACGCTGTCGCTCGATCCGCGCGCGCCGCCACAGCCAGACCTTTTCCGCGCGCCGCCGCCGCCGCCCGATCCACACCGCACGCCACGCGTCGCAGATTCATGGGCTGACGCTGCTGGCAAGACTAAATAGGCCAAGCACCCGCGCCGCGCGCTCGGCGCCGATCGCGCGCGCGCGCGATCACAGCCGCCGCCCGCGCTCGCGCGAACCCGAACCCTAACTCCTAACAAGGCGTCTCGCCGTCCGATCCCGCCGCGTGGCGCGATCGTAGCCGTTTAACCCGCCCGCGCCGCGCTGCCGCCAGAATCGGATCGAACTCCTCGGTTCGCGTGTTAAAACGCTGCTCATCCTCGGTTCGCGTGCACACTCCGCCGAAACCCTCGCCGCGCCGCGCCGCGCCGCTCGCGCCGCCGCCGAGCGCGCTCGCCGCCGCTTCGTGCCGCGCTCCGCTGCCGCTTAAGGTCGCCGGAGCAGCAGCCGCCGCCGCCGCCGCCGGTGAGCTCTCGCGCCGTTCGCCGCTCGCCGCCTCGCCGCCGCCCCTCGCCGCCGCCTCGCCTCGCGGCGCGTCGCGCTACAGCGCCGCGACTTCGCCGCCGCGCGCGCGCACCGCCACGCGCCGCCGATCCGCTTCGCGCCGCCACGCGCCGCTCGCGCCGCGATCCCGCCGCCCGCGACGCTCGCGACGCCGCAGACGGCGAGCCGCCACGCTGCCGCTAATCCGCCGCCGCCGCGCCGCGCGCGCAATCCCGCGCCCGCCGATTCGGAGCCGAGGGCCCAGATCCGCCACGTGCTCGCGTCCCCGCTGCCGGATCCCGCCGACGCCGCCGCGCGCCGAGCCGCGGCCAGCCTAGCCACGTGGCAGCACCAGCGCAGGCCACGCCAGCCCTAGCCCACGCGGACATGACACGGGCATGCCACGCCGCCGCCACGCCGCCCGAGCCGCCCCGAGCCACGTGGCAGCCACGCCACCGCCACGCGGCCGGGTGACACGTGGCAAGATATGCCGCCGCCACGCCACCGCAGCCCGCCGCCAGCCCGCCGCCCCGTGCATCAATTCGTGGCCGAGTCCACGGTGGACTCGGAATTTCGTGGACCGGGTTCACAAAGACAAGAATTTTTTCCGATTTTCCTGAATTAATTTTGAATTAATTTTCCGGAGCCCGTTCTCCTCCGTCCTAGCTCCGATTGACCCGGTTCTTTTTTCTAAATTCATCTAAAATCGAGCTCTAGCTGTTGGTTCTGGTTTTGTGAATTTTTGAGTTCTTTTTCTTGTCATTTTATGTGTTTCTTTGTTTTCGGTCGTTTTCTCTCTCGTTAGATTCGATTCTGAGGAGCAGTTTCGCGCTGTAAGACCAGAGTACCCCACTGAGCATAACGAAGGCAAGTCGTGTCCCTTGAACATGTTGAACCCAGTTTTGCAAACTATTATTTAATTATTTTGCTTTAAATTACATTGCATTGCTATTTTTATTCAAACCTTTGCACAGTGTAGTTATTGTCCCAATTGAATTTATACCTCCTTGACACTTTGGAATACCATGATGCCATTGTCACCATAGGTTGGGAAATTTAATAGTGATGCTAGTGTATTTGTCACATGGGTTGGTACGATTAGATTGCTTAGCCGGTTTATATTTACGATTGATCTCATCACACATGTTAAATTATTAATTTGACTTAATGACATATGGAATCGTGGTTGGTGCCACGTATTAAAATTTGTGCCACGTCATTGGTGTGATGTTGGCTTGGTTATACAAATTGGTTTTGCACTCAAGCAGTGATCGTGGCAAGAAAGGGGGAAGTACAGTTGTACTTTGGGGGATGTGGTAGTCTCGCCCGGGTAATGTTAAGGACTTAACTTTGTGCGCCATTGATCTGAGCTTAATCGCGCAAACCACATGTCTATTATGGGATGGACCTGGCTGATTAATTTGTAATATTTCAATTCAATTCTGCCATTGTGATGGACATGGTTGCTGATTTCCATGTGGCGCAAGGGGGGGTGTGATGCGAAACCCTAGCGGGCAGGATTGTATTGAGATAGAGCATTGTAAAGGCCTTGTTGTGATTTCCTTAGGCCTAGGCTAATCACATCGTGTGGGTACAGTTGTGCAACCTCTGCAGAGTGTAAAACTATTCGAATAGCCGCGTCCTCGGTCATGGACAGTGCTCGGGGATTTCACACGAGGGTTAGTGTTTCATTTATAACTTGGTGGTTTGTGTTGGGAGTGGACAGGTAGTTCACTATTGGTTTAAACTTGTGAATTGGTGTTCACAAGGGGTTCTTGTTTATCCCTTTGATTATCTATTATTACTGTTTTCAGTTAACTTTCGCTTTCAAGTTATGTAATATATTTCATCGATAAATGCCTTTATGCAAATTAACCTTTCAGCCTTCATTTGGTAAGCCTTGCATATTATATTGCATTTATTGTTACAAACGACTTGCTGAGTACCAATGTACTCACGGCTTTACGCCTTGCTCAGTTGAGGGAGAGGAGTACTATCAGCAGGAGGTTCCAGAGGGAGAGTTCTACGACGACTTCACGGATTAGGCTTCGTTCTCCACTCGATAGCCCGTGGTTTGTCGATTGGTCGCTACGCTTTATTTTGGATTTCGCGTTATTTTGTTAAGCCCTTCCGGCTAGAGATATTGTAAGCTTGGCCATAAGGTCTTACCTTTGATATTTTATCGATATTCGAGTTTTCCTTTATTATTGTCGTGTGTATGACTGTGATGACATCTATGTTTGACTGTGTGCACTAGCGTAATCCTGGACTAGTGCAGTTTACACAGAGATACCGAATTTGCATATTCGGTCTCGACAGAGATGGTATCGAGCCATATCGATCAGAGGACGAAGCCCTAGTTAAATTGGTCGAACCCAAAAATTTATTTTTCTAAATCAAACCAACTAAACTTGATATTTAGTAATATCTCTATCTTCTTACCTCATTCTTAAGGATTCTTGTCTCTCGCCCCAACTCTTGCAAAATTTGTTTTCCTAAAGTTATAAACCGATCTTTCCTTTATAAATGCATTAGATGTCCCAAACTTCCTACAAACCGACAGAGGATGGAGGTCACTTACGCTGCTCACATGAGCCTTGGATTTAAGAGATCGCCCGCCTACCTCACCAAGGATGAGAAGCAAAAGGACAACGATCGGAAGCATCTCCGCACTATACTTCACCACCCGAGTCGGCAGCGTGTGCTACATCACGCTTTCAAGAACACCGTGCAAGTGGGAGATGTCAAGACAAGGAGTTGCGCACAAAGCCATCCGTCGCTTTGTAAGCTATACAAGATCAACATGGCCAGACTCGTCCGGAAGTTCAAAGAGCAGTACGGAGCCACCCCGAGACTACCGAGAGCTGCCGGGAGGAGCCCCGCCGCAGCCGCCAAGACTTATCGCCGCCTACACCGCCGAGCCCAGAGGAGAGACGTCAGATCACCGAGATCGCCGCGCCTACCTCGCCGGTTCACTCCAGCCCCATCGCCGAGAGCGCGCGCCGATCCGCAACTCGTGGGTTGTCTACAGCGCGATTCGAGGACGATATCGGTGTACCCTATTTGTCAGGACCCGAGTGGGAGCCTTCAGAGTAGATAGTGCGAGTAGACACGTTGGATTTTATTTGCAGTTGTGTGTGATGTGAGCTGCAAATATTGCCTTAAAAGCATTATATTGCCATCATGTCAATCTTTTAATGGAGTTTATTTTTGTTCAGTTTCTTAGTTAGCCTTTTGGCTAAGTGTTTGTTTAGGTTAGGTCTCCATTAAGCAAACCCCTTAGACGATTTACCCCCTTATCTATGCTTTTCCTCTCGTCTTTTACCTTTGGTCACCAGCGATTGTTTTTTTCAGAGCAAGATGGTTGATACCAGAACTCCTCCACCGCAATCAAAGTAACCAGACTCAGAGAACAAGTGTCTTTGCGCAGCCTGCCACCTACCTTGGATCCCGCCTCGCCGCTTCTGATGGCCTGCACTCAGATGATGCAGACTATGATGCAGGTATGCAGACTATGATGCAAATGACAAAGACCAGAGCCAAGACCACCGCCAAGACTCGTCGGCAGCACCAGCTATGCAGAGTTTATGAGGACGAGACCGCTGCTTTTCTCCAGTTCACGAGCCTTTGGAGGCCGACGATTGGGTCCGTCAGATTGAGAAGAAATCGAACTTGGCTCGGTCTGCCGGCAGGAGAAGGTTTTGTATGCAGCACATCGCCTTGAGGGACCAAAGCAGCAGAGTGGTGGGAGAACCATCGTGCGCCCATGAGAACCAAAGACAACATCACTTGGAAGGAATTCGCCAAGGCATTCCATACCGCTCATGTCATGGAGGGAGTGGTCGAGATGAAGAAGGATGAGTTTCGGGAGTTCCAAGAGAGGAACCCGCGCTGAGTGAATATCTCAATAAATTCACTCACTTGGCTTCGCACGCGCTGCAGGATGTAGCGACAGATGCAGTCGCGTAAGAGGTTCAAGAAAGGCTTGAACCCAGCTTTGAAGGTGCAAGTCGAGGCAACGACTATGCCGCCAAAGATTGGTGGATAAGGCCATTCTCATCGAGGAGAGTCGCCGCGAGCTCGAGGAGTCTCGCAAGAGGAGGTTGATCCAGCAGGGATCACGGCCACACCAGCCTCGTGAGGCCTCGCTTTGGTTCCTACCACCGCACGAGTGCCACAAAGCGAAGCAGCTAGCCTTGTGGTTTCGACCTCACCGGCCACGCGCGCGCTGATCCAGACGGCGTCCCGGTGGTTCCAGTGGACAGCAGCAGCAGAAGAGCAATAATTCAAGAAAGATCCGTCACTTGCTTCAAGTGTCATGAGGTGGGACACTATGCTAGCATGTGCCCTCGCAGGCGTGCTCCGACGCCCGATTCGCTTGACTTGGGAGCCACACCCGGCCGCACTTCTACCCCGGAGCAAGACGCGAGCACCCCGGCCTCGTGATGTGCCAGCAGGACGCCGGTGGTGAGAGGTCAGTGAACCACGCCACCGCAGAGGATGCCCAGCAGCACCAGACGTTGTGATCGATGACGCTTTCGCATATCTGGCCTCGCCACCGCTTTATTTGATTTCGAGCTTCGCATTCGCTTGTTTCTGAGTTTTGCTTTAAAGCAACAATTGAAAATCGTTGCTCTTGGATCTGTTCTTTTAATCCAATCCCTGATCCGAGTTGAGATCCAACCTAGGTTGTCCAGAGTTAGGATAACCATTCAGTGGAGTTGAGTTCGTGGCCGACTGATTTTGTTGGATATGCATCCCTAGATGTAATCTTGGGAATGGATTGGCTTCGTATAAAGCAGCAAGACTAGACTGTGGGGAGCAGAGCAGTGACCTTAACCAATTCAGACGGAGTTAAGGTGCGATTTGCAGCCGATGAGTGTCACCAGAGCTACCATGATTTGCCGAGCAAGGTAATCCAATGGAGGGTGTATCGCTTGTCGAGAGTACCCGACGTGTTTCAGATGATCTTCCGTATGCCACCGAGAGGGAGGTTGAGTTTCGATTGAGCTTGTGCGTGTACCGCCCGATTTCCAAGAGACCCTACCGGATGCCACCAATGACTTAGCAGAGTTGAAGAAGCAAATTCGGAGCTTTTGGATAAGGGTTACATCGACCGAAGTTCGTCCCCGTGGGGAGCGCCAGTGTTGTTCGTCAAGAAAAAGGATAGTAGTCAGCGCATGTGTGTGGACTACAGAGCACTTAATGAGGTCACCGTCAAAAATAAGTATCCTCTGCCCAGGATTGATGACCTGTTTGACCAGCTTAAGGGAGCAGGAGTGTTCTCCAAGATTGACTTGAGATCGGGATATCATCAGATGAGGATACGTAAGGAGGACATACCCAAGACAGCCTTCTCGACTCGTTATGGTCTATACGAGTTCACAGTGATGTCATTTGATTTGACTAATGCTCCAGCATATTTCATGTATTTGATGAATAAGGTGTTTATGGAATATTTGGACAAGTTTGTCGTTGTGTTCATTGACGACATTTTGATATATTCCAAGGATGAGGAGGAACATCAGGAGCACTTGAGATTAGCATTATAGAAATTGAGAGATAATCAGTTGTATGCAAAGTTCAGCAAATGTGAATTTTGGATGAAGAAAGTCGCCTTTCTAGGGCATGTGTTGACAGCAGAAGGAGTCGCAGCTGACCTAGGAAAGTAAGTGACGTTTGGATTGGCAATACCCACTTCGCTACCCAGTCGAGTTTTCTGGTATGGCAGATACTACCGCCGCTTTATTGAGGGATTTTTCAGGTGGCTGCACTTCACGCAGCTTGCTCAAAAGGAAAAGAAGTTCACTTGGACGCCAGAGTGCGAGAAGAGTTTTCGTAAACTTAAGGAGAGTTTGACCACAGCCCCAAAGGCTTGTGTTGCTCGATATTAACAAGGATTTTGAGATATTTTATATGCCTCGCGCAAAGGTTTGGGTTGTGTCTTGATGCAAGACAAGAGAGTGGTAGCCTATGCCTCACGCCGCTTGAGACCGCATGAGGAGAACTACCCTACCCATGATTTAGAGTTGGCACCGTAGTGCATGCTTTAAAGATTTGGCGCCATTATCCGATGGGTAATGATGTGAGGTTTACACGGATCATAAGAGTCCAAATACATCTTTACCCGGTCCGAGCTTAACCTCAGCAGAGGAGGTGGTTAGAGCTGATAAAGGATTATAATGTGGGCATACATTATCATCCCGGGAAAGCTAATGTTGTTGCAGATGCCTTGAGCGTAAAGGTATACCGCAATTCAGGTGATGGTTCGAGAGAGTCACCACTTTGCATGAGGAATTTGAAGCTTAGCCTTGAGTTGGTTGAGCTGGATTTTTGGCACTATGGAGATGCAAACCTACTTTGATGGTCGATTCGCTGTGCTCACCGGATGATGAGGCATTTCAATGGATCGTAAAGAATTTAAGTGAAGGTAAAAGTCGATTTTCGTGGATGACCAGGAACCTTGTGGTTTAAGCAAATGCTTGTGTGTGCCCAACAAACAAGAGCTAAAGGATGTGTTGTTAAAAGAGGCTCATGAGTCGTCAGATTCGATTCATCCAGGCAGTACCAAGATGTACCAGGACATTAAGGATAAATATTGGTGGCCAAGCATGAAGCGTGAGATCGCTGAGTACGTAGCCCTTTGTGATGTTTGTCAGAGAGTAAAGGCAGAGCACCAGAGACCTGCAGGTTTGCTACAGCCATTGAAAGTCCCTGAGTGGAAGTGGGAAGAAATTGGTATGGACTTTATAGTCAGTTTGCCTAAAACCAAAGAGGGTCATGATTCGATTTGGGTCATTGTGGACCGATTGACCAAGGTTGCTCATTTCATTCCAGTTAAGACGACTTACAGTGGTGACAGATTGGCAGAGCTATATATGTCCAGGATTGTCAGTTTGCATGGTGTGCCCAAGAAGATTGTGTTAGATCGTGGATCGCAGTTCACCTCTCGGTTTTGGGGTAGTTTCCATAAGGCTATGGGAACTCACCTGAATTTCAAGATAAAGATATCACCCCTGCATGCATGGTCGACAGAGCGAGTTAATCAGATTCTGGAGGACATGTTGAGAGCCTGTGTGCTTGATCATGGGTCTAAGTGGACACGCTTGTTTACCTTTGCGAGTTCTCATACAACAACAGCTTATCGTGCCGCTTTGCGAGATGTCACCGCTTGAGGCGTTGTATGGCAGAAATGCAGGACCCTCTCAATTGGAAAGAGACTGGGAAGGTCAGTTTTGGCCCGCATTGTTTGAAAGAAGCCGAGGATAAAGTCCGCTGATACAGAAAGGTTGAAAGTCGCCTGTGCCGCATGTAAAAGCTATGCAGATACCGACGCCGAGTTGAGTTTTGAGCCGATGATTTTGTGTACCTTAGATCACACCATTCAAGGTGTGAAGAGGTTTCAGCTAAAAGGAAAGCTTGCACCGAGATATGTTGGTCCGCTCAGATTCAAACGCAGGGAGAGGTTGCTTATCGCTTGAGCTACTCGCGTCCTTCATGGGGTACATGACGCCTTTCATGTGTCCTACCAAGAAGTGCCCGCGCGCACTGCAGGAGGTTGTGCCAGTTGAGGCCGTTGACCTGCAGGAGGATCTGTCGTACAAAGAGCACCTAGTCAAAATCTTGGAAGTGTCAGAACGAGTCACCCGGAATAAAGCGGTCTGTTTTTGCAAAGTTCAGTGGAGCAACCATTCCGAGGAGGAAGCCACCGAGCGCGAGGAGGATCTCGAGCGAGTTCCGAACCTATTCTCTTAGTTGGCCCGCATCTCGGGCCGAGATCTCGTTTAAGGGGGTAAGGTTTGTAACATCCTGTTTTCTGAGATTTTTAAAGCCTGGATTTTAAAAATGATTTTTCTGGAATTTTCTGAAATTAATTGAAGCTTCAAATGAATTTTTAAAGTTTTAAATGATTTAATATGATCAAAATAAACATGAACATAAGTTGGAAATATTTTATTTGTGTTCCTCAGGTCTCAAGGAATTTTCTGGTATTTTTGGTGAATTTTTAGGATTTATTTGCTATTTTCTAGAGCTTTTAGAAGTTTATTTGAATTTCTGAAAAGAAAAGAAAAGAATTAACCTCACCGCCCGATCACCCTCTCTCCTCCACGCCGCCGCTCGATCCCGCGCGCGCGCCACAGAGATTTTTCGCGCGCCGCCGCCGCCCGCCGCCGATCCCACTCGCGCCACGCTGCCGCAGATCTCATGGGCTGACGCTGCTGGCGGCACTGGGCCAACGCCGCGCTCGCGCGCCTTCGGCCGCTCGACGCGCGCTCGCGCGATCACAGCCGCCGCTCCGCGCTCGCGAACCCGAACTCCTAACTCCTAACGCGCCCTCGCCGCCCGATCCCGCCGCGTGGCGCATCCTAGCCGTCTAACCCGCCCGCGCCGCGCTGCCGCCAGAATCGGATCGAACTCCTCGGTTCGCGTGTTAAAACGCTGCTCATCCTCGGTTCGCGCGGCACGCCCGCCGAAACCCTCGCCGCCGCCTCGCGCCGCGCCTCGCGCTGCCACCGGAGCCGCTCGCCGCCGCCCGTCTTTGCGCTCGCCGCCGCCGCCAAGGTCGCCGGAGCAGCAGCGCCGCCGCCGCCGCCGGTGAGCTCTCGCGCTGCTTCGCCACGCCGCCTCCGCCGCCGCTCGCCGCGCGCCGCTCGCGCCTCGCCTCGCCTCGGCAAGGCCGCGCCTCGCCGCCGCCGCGCCTCGCACTCCGCCACGCTGCCGCCGATCCGCTTCGCGCTGCCACGCTGCCGCTCGCCGCCGCGATCCGCCGCCGCTCGCTGCGGCCGGCGACGCCGCGACGGCAAGCCGCCACGCTGCCGCTAATCCGCCGCCGCCGCGCGCCGCGCGCGCGCATCCTCGCCGCCGCTCGATTCGAGCCGAGGCCCAGATTCGCCACGTGCTCGCCCCCGCTGCCGGATCCCGCCGACGCCGCCGCGCGCCCGAGCCGCTGGGCCAGCCTAGCCACGTGGCAGCACGGCCGCGTGCCACGCCATCCCTAGCCCACGTGGCATGACACGTGGCATGCCACGCCGCCACGCCGCCCGAAGCCGCCTCGAGCCACGTGGCGGCGCCCACGCCACCGGTGACACGTGGCAAAGATATGCCGCCGCCACGCCACCGCAGCCCGCCGCCGCCCGCCGCGCCGTGCATCATTATGCGGACCGAGTCCACGGTGGACTGGAATTTCGTGGACCGGGTTCACAAAGACAAGAAACTTTTCCGATTTTCCCAAATTAATTTTGAATTAATTTTCCGGGAGCCCGTTCTCCTCCGTCCTAGCTCCGATTGACCCCGTTCTTTTTTCTAAATTCATCTAAAATTGAGCTCTAGCTGTTGGTTCTAGTTTTGTGAATTTTTGAGTTCTTTTTCTTGTCATTTTATGTATTTCTTTGTTTTCGGTCGTTTTCTCTCTCGTTAGATTCGGATTCCGGAGGAGCAGGTTTCGCGCCAGAAGACCAGGAGTACCCCGCTGAGCATAACGAAGACAAGTCGTGTCCCTTGAACATGTTGAACCCAGTTTTGCAAACTATTATTTAATTATTTTGCTTTAAATTACATTGCATTGCTATTTTTATTCAAACCTTTGCACAGGTAGTTATTGTCCCAATTGAATTTATACCTCCTTGACACTTTGGAATACCATGATGCCATTGTCACCATAGGTTGGGAAATTTAATAGTGATGCTAGTGTATTTGTCACATGGGTTGGTACGATTAGATTGCTTAGCCGGTTTATATTTACGATTGATCTCATCACACATGTTAAATTATTAATTTGACTTAATGACATATGAAACTGTGGTTGGTGCCACGTGTATTAAAATTTGTGCCACGTCATTGGTGTGACGTTGGCTTGGTTATACAAATTGGTTTTGCACTCGGCGAGTGATCGTGCAAGAAAGGGGAAGTACGCTTGTACTTTGGGGATATGGTAGTCTCGCCGGTAATGTTAAGGACTTAACTTTGTGCGCCATTGATCCGAGCTTAATCGCAAACCACATGTCTATTATGGGATGGACTGGCTGATTAATTTGTAATATTTCAATTCAATTCGACATTGTGATGGACATGGTTGCCGATTTCCATGTGGCGTAAGGGGGTGTGATGCGAAACCTAGCGGCGTGATTGTATTGAGATAGAGCATTGTAAAGGCCTTGTTGTGATTTCCTTAGGCCTAGGCTAATCACATCGTGTGGGTACAGATTGTGCAACCTCCGCAGAGTGTAAAACTATTCGAATAGCCGCGTCCTCGGTCATGGACCGTGCTCGGGATTTCACACGAGGGTTAGTGTTTCATTTATAACTTGGTGGTTTGTGTTGGGAGTGGACAGTAGTTCATCGTTGGTTTAAACTTGTGAATTGGTGTTCACAAGGGTTCTTGTTTATCCCTTTGATTATCTATTATTACTGCTTTCGCTAACTTTCGCTTTCAAGTTATGTAATATATTTCATCGATAAATGCCTTTATGCAATTAACCTTTCAGCCTTCCTTTGGTAAGCCTTGCATTTTATATTGCATTTATTGTTACAAACGACTTTGTCGAGTACCAATGTACTCACGGCTTTACGCCTATGTTGCTCGGGCTTGAGGGAGAGGAGTACTATCGCCAGGAGGTTCCAGAGGAGAGTTCTACGACGACTTCACGGATTAGGCTTCGCTTCTCCACTGATAGCCCGTGGTTTGTCGATTGGTCGCCACGCTTTATTTTGGATTTCACGTTATTTTGTTAAGCCCTTCCGCTAGAGATATTGTAAGCTTGGCCATAAGGTCGCACTTTGATGTTTTATCGATATTCGAGTTTTCCTTTATTATTGTCATGTGTATGACTGTGATGACATCTATGTTTGACTGTGTGCACTAGCGTGATCCTGGACTAGTGCAGTTTACACAGAGAGACCGAATTTGCATATTCGGGTCTCGACATCATGTCTCATGGATCATGGTATGGTGATACCAAATCAATAATATGGACATGTGTTAGTGAACATATGTTGGATAGCCCTGCCATGAGACACTGCAGAGATTCCATGTGTCATCAGTTGGTCTCAAGTAGTGTTTATGTAGAGTCCTTAGACTTGAGATCATCATGGTTCCCAACATGAGTAGTAGCTTATTTTGGGACTACTAAACACTACTCCGTAACTGGGTAGTCATAAAAGTAGTTTTCGGGTTTGCCATGAAACATGTAGTGGGATGTGAATGATCAAGATAGAATTTGCCCCTCCTTATGAGAGAGATATCTCTGGGCCCCTCGATTTAATGGATTATGAAAGTGCATGGCCATGCTAAGGTGATTGAGGAGTCAATCACGAGTTTATAATCCATCACGGATTTGAGAGAGTGATTGAGCTATTAAGAGGATGACACAGGTCTCGCCTTGAGCTCAATCTATATCGTGAGGCAAAGGGATTCGTGATATGAGAGAACATTACAGTTCAAATTGATATGATCTTTACATATACTTTGGGGTTAATATGTCTTACTAGAGGTCGCTATTAACATGGTAACCGGAAAGGCGTTTCCGGTCACGACCAAGTATACGTGAACCTGCTGTGGTCGCACGCTTAACGGGTTGGAACACTAATTCGAATATGATTCGATATGGGCTCAATTCGATAGAGATCCGAATAGACTCCTATTGGGCCTCGATCCACGAGGCCCACGTGAGGAGGTCTATATATGGAGGCGAGGGGCGGAGGGGATTCATCCTGTTAACATCTAGCAAAACCCTAGCCGCCACCTCCCGAGCCAAACCCTAATCGCCACGAGTGCTAGTACACTCGCGATCGGCGCCCAGCCCCGGACGTGTGGATACCGTGGAGGCGCTGCTCGCAGTGTTAATCGGCGCGGCGTGGAGGAGACGATCCGCTCGGGATGATCGGCTACTACTACTACTACCTCGACGCGTGATTGATCCGCTTCAATTCTTCTCACGCACAAGGCCTAAGTGGTAACGATCCATGATCCTTCCTTAGCATGATGTTCTTGGGTGCGCGGTAGAAAAGTTTTGTTTTCTGCTTCCGTAGCCTACGCGTATTCCTTTAAGCACGCCCGCGGGGATCTCCAGGCATTCTGCGTCCACGTCGGGGTCCCACAGGGCTCCGACTTTGCCCGCAATAAATAAGCCCCGGAGAGGCGATTGTACACGGGTCTCTTCACTTGCGGGAATAGCAGTGGCCTCACCACAAGACCTCGCAGAGGCCTCACCACGACGGAAGCACGCCCGCCCCACATCCTTCGCGGGCGACAATTCTGTCTCAACGACGGTGGCCCGCAAAGAAGTGTCCATGCACGCCTCCGAAGTGGCGTGCTCCACCAAGTTGGGGCCCGCGCTGGCGGGCCCTCCCTCCCCCATGGGACCGCAAGGGGGCAGGCTCGACTCGGACAGGCGCCGGGCACCTCACACCCAAAGCCGCGATACGCGTTCAACCGCCTGCCCCGCCTCCGCGTCGCAGCCACGCGCAAAGGCGTGTTCCCGGCCGTATAAGGCCCGAGAATCGCGCCACCGCAGCCCGCGCCCCTCCGAGACACCTCGCGAGTGGCCAAGGGGGAAGTTAACACAACATGCTGGGCACTCGCATAAAAAGCCGAGCCCCAACACTTACGGTCGATGGGTCTCGGCAGCTGCACACACCGGCCAGACGCTGTCACGCCGGCTTCCCAGAGCAAGACGCCACCCGCCGCCAAAGGGGTGTTGCGCCATACATGACAAGCTCCTCCATGAGGTTGCGCACATTGAAGCGGGCGGTGATCCCCACAGGCCTCCGCGCTATCCGCTGCCTTCAGCACCTAGCGGGTGTCCGGGCGCGGTTGACCACAACCGCCGCCTCAACACTAAGGTCGCTACCACTCGCCACGCGATGGTAGAACCACCACCTCGCCCAACCGGCTCCCCATCGCTCGCCCGACCGCGGAAAATCTTTCACACACCGCGTGCAAGACGAGGTCGATGCAACCGAAGTCGCATAGCACCCTGTCACCCCGCCCACTTGGTTCACACCAGGCGTCGTTGAGGAATGCGAACAGCGAGGCGGTCGGCCAAGACGCCCGAACGCAAGGCCCACCAGACGCAGGCGGCTATCACGCCGGCGTTATTCGCGCTAACTCAAGCCCGGCGCCCGCAAGACACCCCGACAAGTTCGGTGACCGAATCCGCAACCCGTATCAAGGAAAGCGACGAACACGATCGCTCCGCCGTGTTGGGGCGCGTTCGTCTCGCGCTCGCGGGCAGCCGCATTCTCCCACGGTCCAACAGCTTCCTCGCAAAAGGTCGCAAATCGCTCTCTCCGCTACCGCCGCCGGCCTAGGATGCGGGAGCGCGACCACCCATCCTCCCGCCGCCGCCCACATCTGCCGAATCCCGCCCACGAGTGTGTACGCCACTCGAGCGGCAACTCCCGCCAAGACGACGCCGCACGGCCGGGCCGGGCGCGCACCTCATCTTCCGCCATCATCCTCCTACCTGCACTGGCCCCGCGAAGAAGGGCGCAGCAAGAGATAAGACAGCAAGGGCAACGAGGAGCTTGAAGCTCGGGCAGTACAAAGGAGGTGGTATAACTCAAGGGTATTTAAAACCCTTCACCTCCCACGATACCGAACGTAAATGTCGGAGACGAACCGCCCACCTTCCCGCAACCGTAACCGCCGCTGCCACTTCCACCCACGCGCCAGCCCGGCCAGGCGCCTAATCCAACGGCCCCGACACCGCACGACACACCAATGGTGCCCGCCGCGTGGCGTGTCCGGGCCTGTGCAAAGACAACTCGCCTCCTTCGACGCCGACTTCACCTTCGCGGGCGTTGATCCGCCCCGCCCGCCAAGCACACCGACCGGGGCTCGCAACCACTTCGCAATAAAGAGGCCACTCGTGCAAGAGTTACCAACAAATGTCCGTAGGGCATACCGCTCATGCTCGGAGAGTATCTTGTTCTAATAAATAGGCGCTGGAGCGATGAAGCCCTATTTATCGTAACAAGACCATCTTAGAGTGTGAAAGCGCAGGTGCGTGTTTGGCAAGCACGTTGCTCCACCACGGGTATATATGCGCATCGCGGTCGCTTCCATCGTGAAGCGCAACCGACGGAAGTCCAATCGGGCGCGATCGCTGGGCGGAAGCTCGTGTTGAGGCGACGCGGCTGCTCGCGACGGGCGCCGCAACCGCAGAAGACGACGGGCGCTGCCGCTCAGCGCGACGCGACGCTCGCGACACGCCAGATCAAGGATCTGAGTTGCGCCGTGATCGCCGCAACTCAGCGAGCGACCGTTGTTCACCGAGCCGCCCGCACAACGCCGACTACATCGCGCTCGACGACGACTTCCGCACCGCCGCAACGACTTCGCCACGCTGACTGCCGCGCTATTCCACACCGCACCACACGGAGTCACACCACTCCGAGCCCGCAAGTTCGCCGGGGCGACCGACCGCCATAGATAAGTCCTTCGCGCCATTGCCGCACGATATACCTTTCTACTCTTATCGCAACCACTTTTGATACTCTAAATGTGTCCCATGCCTTTAGTAGGCGCAGATCGCGAGAGCGCCGACACGCTGGTCGGGCCGCCGCAACCGCACCAACCGCGCAAGCTTAACCATCCCAGCCCCGCCTTCACAACAAGACGTGTAACCACGCCGCCACAATAGCCCCGCTGCGGACCCTCGCTTCGACCGCTTGGTTCACTGGCCATACAACGCCACAGTCGCAGGACTGAGGGGGCCAAAGGATTTCGCAAGATGGCTTCGGCCGTGAAGCCCTTCACCATGAGAGGCTCCTGTCGTAGGGGTGGCCCCCACCTAAACCCAGCTAGCCTGTTAGCGAGTTATGAACCCGTGTACGATGACATAATAGTCTCGGAAAGGAACTCGAGAGTAAGGGGGTATTTGTAAAGACACTCCTCGGGGATATATGTATGAGCATGACGAAGCCTCGAGGGGGAGAGAGGTCATTCGATCCCTAGCTCCCCACTACCTCTTTCTCTGTTTGGTCTGTAGCCACAACAGTATTGATTGATGATTATGTCTCATGAATCATGGTATGATGATACCAAATCAATAATATGGACATGTGTTAGTGAACATATGTTGATAGACTGCCATGAGACATCGCAGAGATTCCATGTGTCATCGCTGGTCTCAAGTAGTGTTTATGAAGAATCCTTAGACTTGAGATCATCATGGTTCCCAACATGCGTATAGCTTATTTTGGGACTACTAAACACTACTCCGTGAATCGATAGTCATAAAAGTAGTCTTCGGATTTGCCATGAAACATGTAGTGGGATGTGAATGATCAAGATAGAATTTGCCCTCCTTATGGAAAGATATCTCTAGGCCCTCGATGTAATGGATTATGAAAGTGCATGGCCATGCCAAGGTGATTGAGGAGTCAATCACAAGTTTATAATCCATCACGGAATCGAGAGAGTGATTGAGCTATTAAGAGGATGACACAGTCTCGCCTTGAGCTCAATCTATATCGTGAGGCAAAGGGATTCGTGACATGAGAGAACATTACAGTTCACTGATATGATCTTTACATATACTTTGGGGTTAATATGTCTTACTAGAGGTCGCTATTAATGTGGTGACCGGAAGGCGCTTCCGGTCACTACCAAGTATACGTGAACCTGCTGTGGTCGCACGCTTAACGGGTTGGAACACCGATTCGAATATGATTCAGATATGGGCTCAATTCGATAGAGATCCGAATAGACTCCTAATGGGCCTTGGTCCGCAAGGCCCACGTGAGGAGGTCTATATATATGGAGGCGAGGGGCCGAGGGATAAGCTCCTCGCTAACATCTAGCAAAACCCTAGCCGCCACCTCCCGAGCCAAACCCTAGCTGCCACGAGTGCTAGTACACTCGCGATCGGCGCCCACCCCGGGACGGTGGATACCGGTGGAGGCGCCGCTCGCTGCAAAGTTGATCGGGCGCGCGGAGGAGACGATCCGTTCGGACGATCGGCTACTTCCACTACTACCTCGACGCGCGTGATTGGATCGGTGTCCAATTCTTCTTCACGCGCCAAGCTGCCTAAGTGGTAACGATCCATGATCCTTCCTTAGCATGATGTTCTTGCGCGCGTAGAAAAGTTTTGTTTTCGCCTGTAGCTCACGCGATTCCTTTAGCGCCCCATCTTGCCCTTCTCATGACTAGCACATTGGTATGAACAACTTTTCATGAATTTCTTCATCCTTCTCACAAGAAGGGCCAATTCCTCCTCGATTCCTCCTTTTCATCCTTAGACTCATCCCTTGATACGGCCTTCGCTCAAAGAGCAGTGATCTTCACAACCTTCTTGAAGAAGTCACGTCACAATATCCCACTAAGCCGTCTAGGTGCTAACAAGCACCAAGAATAATAAACCACACTTCACTTGATGATGATGAAAGTGCCAAGAATAAATTTAAGATGAATGCACTTGATGTTGGCTCAAATATCTCAAATGAATGGAGCAAAAGTAAATGAGGTGTGGAGTGAATGCTCTGTGCTCAAGGATGTTGAAAATGAAGTATCTTTTATATCCTTAAGTTGGTGGGGAAGTATTTATACCCTCACCAACCAAAACTAGCCGTTGCATTAAAGAATAATGAAAAATCAAGAAAAGAGGTAGTACCGCAACGTAATTTGTGAACCTACCACACCTCATCAGAGCAAATGAATGGCTATATCAGGCGCCGACTAGCCATTGAAAGAAATACAAGATTATTGCCGTTGAAATCACTAAGAGTTCCGATTTTCGTGAGTTCAAAATTGGGCGTGGTACTTCCATTTGCTTCAAGGATAAAAGTTGGTCCTCTTTGAAAAAATGTATCGTCTAATTTTTGGAACTTCCGAGATTCGTAGTTCCGCTTAGGAGTATGGATATACTATTTTGCAGAGTTCCACCATTCAAATCCCAGAATACCATTTTCAAAGAGACTAAGTCTATCAAGGGTTGCTCTCTAAAAATGTACCGCTCAAAGTGTTGGTACTTTCAGATTTCAAAGAGCACCATCAAAAACACATCGATACTTCTGAATTGTGGTAGTACCACTAAACACATACTGATACTTTTGATTTTTCTAATAGCGAACAATTGGCTTTCAAATTTAATTCTAAGTAAATGTATAATCCTAAATTGATCCAAATAGCACAAGAGCATGTTGTCAAGTTAGTTGCTATGATCCTTCTTAATAGTATGACATTTAACTTATAATCTGCTCTTTCAACCTTTCTCCTAAGACTGATAAAATAAAAAAGAGATCCTAGACTATTTGCACGTTTGTCTCGAGTCATCTTAATCCTCATGTTGACTCTTAGCATGCATTTCCAACTTATCACATTCACGTTAGGGACTAAACCTTTTAAACACTCAACAAACACATTAGTCTTATATTCATAGACTGTCATTAATTACCAAAACTATTTTTAGGAGCTTAGATCTTTCAAGGTAGCACTGGAGTCCATCCCTCTGGCTTTGGGTCCTTGACACCCGGTGTTGAGGAAGATGGCCTAGTAGGGCCGAACGGGAGGACGTGGACGTAGAGTCGGAGGGGGCCAGGGTGCTGTTGGGGGGTCTAATGTTGGCTGTACTTTTATTGTTCCTATAAGTCTTACATTTCTTACTTACTATGTAATGTTTGCAATACTATTGCATTCTTATTTTTTTCTCCTTTTTATGATGTCTGTTTGTTCAATCCATGTTGACGCCTCTAGTTCAATGTACGCGACGCACCACTAGAACAGTCTACTTAATAAATAACAACTAAAACGTATCCACATACCTCACAATGTAGCTTACATGGGGAGGATCGATCCAGCGGAGTCATATTTCACCACCTGCTAGAAAGGAGGGTTAACATCAAAACTCTATTAGCAGTAATATAAAATAAACGATTGCCTAAATATACCCCAAAGTGTGGGCATCAAAAGAAACATCACCTACCATCGAAATGGCCTTTCGCAACCTGCATGATCACGTGGTCCCTATGTTTACATTTCATCCACATCGGTTGAACACACCTATTTGGCATCAAATGGTAGTTAGGGCCGAAGTCCTTCCTCCTTTCCAGCGAGAGGTCTTCCTTTGGTGACCCATATTCGACTGGCCTGTTAGTGTCTGCCATGGTATGTTACTCTAAGACAGAGAAGGTAGTTCTTTCGACGGTTTACTACGTGGAGTGTTCCTAATATCAAGGGGGTGTGGCATGCATTTTATAGCCCGTTGGGGGTAGGCAGCATGCTTTGTGTAGCTATGCTGCATAGAGAACTGGCATGTGGACTGAAAAGCTTTATGAAACACTATGCCTCGTTAGCAACTTTTTGGAAAAACAATGCAACAGTCTGCCTCGCAAGCTACTCACATGAAATTAACCACATCATACCAACCCTTTGGTTTACAAAGTGAGAAGCCTACACAGGCCAACTTTGCGTAGTGATAAGACCTGATGGGCCAACTTTGTGCGATGAGAAGATCGGCGTGTAGCTTTGCATGTAAGACCAAACGGCAGCTTTACACAAAGGACAAGACCAGACGGCATCTTTATACACCGACTAGACCAAATGAGGCGCTTTTGGGCAAGGACAAGACTGCATAAAGTAGCTTTATGAGTCAAGACCAAACAAGGCAAACTTTTATGAGGATAAGACTAGACGGATAGCTTTGTGAGTGACAAGACCAAATAATGAGAAAATCACTTTCTTAGATACATACAATATTCATCCATAAGATGATAGGTAAGGAACTATGATGAGGGCATACGCACGATAGATGAATTATCAAGTGAGCTCATTCTTAGGGTTGTATAATTCAGCTTCTGAGAATGGGTTGTTGCTCGATGCATGTGATGTGATCATGCTTAGGAACATGGGCAAGGACAAAGGAGAGGCACATGAAGTCACGGACGCGCTTGGGATGAAAATTGAGGACGCCACATTACTTTGAGGCCGTGACAATTAAGAATGAAAGCTGGACATGTTCTAGAATCAAGTTCAGTCTCCATAGATAGCGTTGACTTCAAACAATCATAGAAAATGCATACGGAGTCCAAATGAGGTGATCTTACACTTGTTAAAAAGATTCTGACATCCTCTTTCTAATGGTTCTAGTCTCACCTCAAAACTACACCTAAACACATCATAATCTACACCAAAATGGTTCTAGACCTTGTATCAATTTGAGCTCAACTGAAGAGTTGTAGTGGGATGTTCCCCCACTGTCACAGACATGCCCCCTATGTCCCTTGCATCATAAAAACTTCTAGGAATGACACTTTTAAGGTTAGTCTTGTATAGATTGATTTTCGTTTAGTAAATATCAGTTGTGTAATTGTATCGACTAGACCAACTACAACGACTTTAGGCCTCTTCATTGTTCAATAAAACTTCATATTTCATTCACAAATTTAGATCACGCTTATTTATTTCTTGTTTGATTCTCAAATGCTTGTAGGAAAGATCATCCGTGTTGACACGCTTGATAATGACAAGGGTGTGGTGTAGCGATTATATGATGGACTTGGTCGTTTTACCAAGTAGCCTCATCATCAACGCCATATCAAACAATCATAGTTATTGTTCTCATCGGAAGATCGGGCTAAATTCTCTCATCACCTGACGGCGCAGCTTTGCGCAGTGACTAGACCAGATAGGGCAACTTTACACAGTGACAAGACTAGATGGGATAACTTTGCATAGTGACAAGACAAAAGCATCCGGCTTTATGCAATGACAAGACTAGATAGGAAATTTTCGCTAGCAACTTTTCTCGTAATACCGAACGCCTTTACAAATGCCCTCGCGAATGATTAGCGGAATCGCTGGAGTTTTCCAATTTTTCGTGAATCATGGAGGTGAAAATTAAATTGTAGAATTATCTAAAATTAAAAATAAATTAAAATAATTAATTTAGATATTTTAGGCTGTTCGTAGGGGTGGCACCACTTTGGGCCAGCTAGCCCAAAGGAGGGCCCTGCACTCTCTCAAACCCTATCACCCCGCTTTATAAACCCCTCTCTTGGCCTCTCTCCCCTCTTTCCCCACTTGGCTGCCACCCCCATCTCCTCCCTGTGCCTCCACCTCTCCCCCATTGCTGCCGCCCATGGATGCAAAGAAGAAAACAAGGAAGTGGAAGGAGAAGAGAAGGAAGGGAGGAAGAGGAAGAGGAAGAGGAGGAAGAAGATGGGTGATCCCAAGGGGATCCCCTAGATAACTCTCTGTCATCCCAAATCCCTCTAATTTTATTGTAATTAGGGTTCTTAGCCTAAGAATTGGTGGGGATTAGCAATTAGAATCTCCGACTAGAGAATCCCTGCTGTGTGCTTGTAAATTAATTCGCGCAGCGTTACTGTTTACGCAGTTTAGACCCATGAAATGATTTTTCCTGCAGGTCTGACCAAAAGGAAAATCATAGAGGACGACGAGACACATCTTCTATATTTCTTTCAGAATTTTTGTCTCTGGGATTTGGGCGTAGCAGGGTCGGAAACCTTGCTGTCTGTCGCTGTGGTGCATCGGGTAGATTGTCGCTCAGTGTGATTTAGGGGTAGTAGATAATTTTTATATTTTTTTGTCACAATTAAGAAAAATGTAGGAAATTCAGTAATCTAATTACTATATAAAAATCATAATTTTTAGAGAGTTACACTGTGGTTGGGATGCGTTAGAATATGTCTGCCCAGATTGCATAACAGAGAACGTCCTCTGTCTTGTGCATTAAGTTACACCTTGTTAGTAACAAAATAAAAATAAGTGATCTCGAGAGGTACTTTTGTACAGTGATTTTGCTCTGAATGCATGTGATTGCTGAGGCAAGTAAACGTAGCAGTTGCGCTATTGTTTAACTCGTTAATCATTCTACATTCATATTAATTAATTCTCTTAATTTGAGGTACTATGTCATTGTTACATGCTTCCATAATGTGATCCATGTGGTAGTATTTTAAGAATTCAATTACTTATGATCTTGATGGTTTAGTTGTGGGTATGTGGAATTATTCTTGATGAAACAAATATAGTTGTGGGGTAGTATTCTTTATGAACATATTGTGGTTTAAGTGGTTGTATTCTTAGTGAATATTTGTGGTTGTGGTGGTATCATTTTTGATGAATATATTGTGGTATGTGGTAGAATCCCCTATAGATCGACTGATTATCATCTTGGTGAACTGAATGTGAGTTATGTGGTAATGATCTTATGAATAATTGGCATTGTGCTTAATGAGACACATGTAGATTATGAGGAAGTATTCATGATGATTATGTTGTTGATCTTCGTGGTTAAATTCTTGTGGTTTATGATTATCATATCATTCATAAAATGTCATGACATTTGCATTATAGATATCGCCGTTTATAGCCACGACTGTTGTAACATCCCAATTTTTGCTTTTATTTTGAAGAAATAGTTTTAAATTAATAATTTCCAATTATCTGGAATTTTCTGAATTTAAAGTTTCTGTTGAAAAGAAAATTTAATATCAAAATAAGTTAGAAATATTTTTTTATATGTTTAAAACATTATCAGTGAATTATGTGAATTTTTCTGGAATTTTTGGAATTTATTTGGTATTTTTCTGAGTATTTTAAAGCCTCCTAATCATTTCAAAATCAAAAGTAATTAAAATTCTGAAACTCTCTC
Source organism: Melocanna baccifera (assembly GCA_036346265.1). Classification (NCBI taxonomy): domain Eukaryota; kingdom Viridiplantae; phylum Streptophyta; class Magnoliopsida; order Poales; family Poaceae; genus Melocanna; species Melocanna baccifera. The sequence goes on from JAYEVJ010000255.1 coordinate 102,575, forward strand.
GAGCCGACAAGTGTCGCCCATCGGCCATTTCACGCCGCCGATCTATTTCCACCGTCCGATCTCACTTACCGCTTCAATCCCGCCTTCCCTATCTTCGGATCGACACGCGGCAAGCATCGGATCGTCCGCTTCGCCCGATTCAATCCCACCGCCCCTACCACTTACCGCTTCGCCGCTTTATTCTCCTCTCGCGTGACGTTGGCACAATCCGCACCGCTCCTCGCTGCCGATTTAATCTCACCGCTCCTTCTCGCTAATGCACCAACCGCTCGATTCTCTCACGGTTGTCGGATTGAATCGTGATCGCCCCGATCACTTACTCCTTCGCCAAAGAATCGGTGGTCCAGACGCTTTCTTTGCCACCCGCCGCACATCCACCCGCCCCTCATTCTTTCCCATTTTCTTTCTTCGTTGACATGCGGGCCCGCTGTCGCACTCCGCTGCCTCCGCCGATTCTTCCTCCCCGCACCGCGCCGCCATTAGTGCCAAAATCAAGCTTTCAATGCTTCGCCTTTCCGCTTACTTCCCGCGCCGATTGCATATTAATCCCCGCCTCCACCGCGCGGGCCGCATAAAGACGCGTGTTACTCTCTCCTCGCCGTCGCATTCATCCTCCGACCGCTTCAGCCCGGCGAACTTCGCGCGCCGCATACAACCTCCCGGCCTATAAAACCCGCACCCGAGGTCCTCTACCGCCGCCGCCTCCTCACCTCAAGCGAATCACCCGAGCGCCAGAGCCCCTACGCCCGATTTCTTCCCCGCGCTTCAAATACTCCGGCGAGCAATTGCGCCGCCTCGGCTTCTTCACTCGCCGACGCCTCCCGACGTTGCCGGTGCCAAGGCGATTCCCGCGACTCTCCCGAAGCCGCCGCGCCACCGAGCTCCTCCGTCGCCGTGAGGTTCCTCTCCGACCGCCGCCTCGCCGATCCTTCCTCCGGTCACTCGCCTCGCAAGAAGGTACCGGCGCATTCTCTGCATCCTCCTCTTCATTTTGGTACTTTGGCCGCGCCGATCACGAGCTCCGCGACCTCGGTCCCCGTGGCGCCACCACGGCGGCCAAATTTCACACCGTCGGCCGAGGTGGCAGCAGCGTGGCGCCGACGCGCCACGCCGCCACCCGAGCGCTCGCCACTCGCAGGCGGCGCGCCACGCCGGCAAAGCCGTGACGTGGCGACCACGCGGCGACCACGCGCCGCCCACGCATGCCACGCTGCCGGCGGCCTCGCAGATAACCTCAAGAGGGTTACCTACCCATTAGGGTAGGCGCCTCCCTCTCACTTGGCTAGCGCCGCCTTCTTCCTCCCACTCCCCTGCTGCTCGAGCCCGCTCCGCTACCGAGGTTGAGTTTTCTCCGCTTTAATCCGCCGCCGGATGTGTAGGCCCCACCCGTCACGACCACCCTCTCAGCTAGCCACCGACAAGTGGGTCCTGAGTTCAGTGGGTCCCACATGTCGAGACTTATTTTAATGAAATTGCTGACCAGTGGACCCCACATGTCGAGATTTGAATTTCTGGATTTATTCAAATCTGAGATTTTCAAATAGCCATATCTTTTCATTTTAGCTCCAAATTGGTCCATTCAAATTTCTAAATTCATCTAAAATTTCAATCTTTCAATTGGTATATTTATTTTCAATTATTGAATTTTTATTTTATTTTATTTATTTGGATTTCGATTTACGTAGAGACCGATTTGTCCGAGCAATCTCAAGAGCAAGTTGTGGAAGATTTCAACTGCATACGTGAAGGCAAGTCTCCTTTGACCATTTTGCTCTATGTTTTGCAAGTTTCCTTTGATCAACTTGCTCCAATGTTTTATAAAATGATTAGGTAGTTATTTTAAAGTTATTGCATGCTTATGTTATATCAAGTGATAATTTGATTTAGAAAATTTAGTTAAATACCCAATTTGTTATACCTTCCATTGAAAATTGTTTATCTTGTACCATTGTCAACTTAGGATATTCCTTTGACTCAATAATGAGTTAGTGTTACAATTGTTGAATGTTTAAATACTAGCAAATGCTTAGCGTAGCAAATAAATATAATAATGTTCAAATGAGTAGCATGGTTATCAAATGTTTTGATGAATGATTTGTTTGAACATTGGTAATGGATGTTACCATTGTTAAATGTTTTGTTTGAACATTGGTAATGGATGTTACCATTGTTAAATATTTTGTTTGAAAAGTGGTAATGTATGTTACCACCGTTAATTTGAAAATAAAAATGAAATTCAAAGGGAAAAGTTGACAAGGGTGGATGGAAGGTTTGGCCGTGCGCTTAGCACGAGAATTGTTGGGTTTGTGAATGAGCCACCGTCGATTAAGGACCGACGCTTGTGTTTGTCCAAATCGAGCAAAACAAGACAACCACAAGTCTATATGGGTACGACCTAGCTAACTACCCTATAATAGTGTAGTTTAGATATCACCAGTGGTGTATTGAGTGCCGTGGTGTACCGTTACTCATAGTGAGGGACAGGTTCATCAGACTCATATGGCGCAAGAGGGGCTCCAACTCGTGGATTCGAGTTGTGGTGAAACCTTAGCGGGTGGTATTTAAACTATATTGAGTAGGCGAAAGGCTTTGTGATAATTTATCCGGTCTCATGCCAAAGGAAGCGTGTTGACTATTAAGATAATTTATCTCTTGTGGGTAAAGTGTACAACCTCCGCAGAGTAAAACTATTCGAATAGCCGTGCCCACGGTCAAGGGCGGCAAAGAATGCATTCACATGGTAGAAGTTTTGGTTTTGATTTCAAAACAAAATGAATTGGAGAAAACTCTGAGTAGTATAACTCTCGTGATGTTCGTAATGGGTGTAACTCGAGGTTTTGAAAATTGGTCGTGATAGCTCGAGATATTAGTGTTGGTAGTTTAACCTTCACTAAAGTACTTATCCAATTTCGATTATTAAAAACAAGTTGTTTTAAAAATGGCTTTTAAAGTAATTATGTAGATTTGAAATAAAATGCTGATTGTTGCAAATAAACCATATAGCCTTCCTTTGTGAAACCTTACATCTATGCATTTTTCCCAAGACTTCATGAGTACATTTTTGTACTCACCGTTGCTCTATAAATATAAAAGCAGAGAATGGAGAAGATCTGCTCGAGAGTATGACTTCGCACGAATGTGGATGTGGATTATTTCCTGATGCCTAGATTCGCCTCCCTACCAATTGCTCGTGGCGCATTGATGGGTCGATCAAGTTATCTTTGTTTCGCTGTGTTTATTTTTGCTTGAGGTTCTCAGAACCTTAGTAAGGCTATGGCCTTTGTAAAACTTCGCCATTATTGTAATAAAGCGTTGTTGGCAATGTATCATCTTTTCTGCTTGAACTGTGTACTAGCATTGATCTTGGGACTAGTACAAGAATACATGTGGGGTCTAGGAGTTTTACTCCGGTCTCATGTATGGTATCAGAGCCATCTTGACTCAGGGACGAGCCCTAGGTTTTGGGAAGCTTTAAGGATTTATATTTAATAAAAATTTATGTACAAAAATATAAGTTTCTTTTGCTTTACTCTTTTCTTACTTAGTATCTTGTTCTTGTCCTACTCTCATTATTTAAAAATCTTTACTAATCTCTCCTTATTCTCAAACTTATAGATGGCAGGTTCTTCATCGCCTTCACCGTGGGATCACCATTCTCATGGCGAGAGTGAGGAGCTTTTGCACTTTCTACGATACGCTAATGCAAGATCTCAAATATAATCAACACCCATTTTCAGAGGGCGGAACACTAGAGTGATGACTATGGATTCATGGACCATGGAAGTATTCATCTATGCTCCAGATGGGCAGCTTGACCCGCTTCATCGCAGATTGAGCACCCTGACCCACTGACATGACGCTATCCAAGATGCAGCCAAGATGGCGATAGCAGAGTTGTGCAGAGGCACAAGGGGAGTTACGACGATACGCTCTCTGCTTCTTTCCGACTACCGAACGGGACGCACTCCACCCCGAGGCTTTCCAGATCGTGGTGGACGACCCACGCCTGCCTCATCAGTGCAATTCACCCAAGCATCGATCGCGACTTACGCCGAGGCTCGCAGAGATAGGACTTCTCCGAATGCTTCGACGCCGAGCCACGACCATCCGACACTCTCCGAGCACACCGCCGCAGAGTCGATCGCCCACGCCGACAGACAAAGCGAGGACACCGCCGAGGCAGCAGGTGGAGCGCCTTCGAGCCGCCACCACTACACCGACCCACCAGCCCCCGTTGTCGCCCAGCCGACTCGTGACCTCGCACTAGGCTCACGGCAAGGAAGAGTGTGCGACGCCCACCGCTACCCGACCTAGACATTGACGGATCCACCGAGGACGCCAACGCCCTGCTCAGATCACCTACTTTCACCAAAGCCGATCACGGTCGATTCACGAACAACCGCCGTGGTTGTGGACAGAGTCACTCGTCTGACTCAGAGGAGGATCCCGAGGAGGAGCCAGAGGAGCGTATCATCATTGAGGACAATTAGATGTTAGATAGACTACCCTTTTTCAATGCTTATCGATACTAGAACGCTTTTATAATGATATGATGTAATAAAATGGATTGTATCGAGCCTTGTGCATTTGTGGTACAGCCATTTCAAAGTTAATTTGAATTTCAAAGTTGAGTTTTTTCAATCTGTTGTGTTGATCTTGTGTGTGGTTTTGGGATGATAAAATTGCCCCGCCTCTCATCTATGCTTTTTCTCTTTTCAGATTTTTTCTTGATGGAGCTTCAGATGGTGAACACGAGAAGCAACATCAACAACAACCCAAATACCAACAACAATGAGGCCCCAATTCCACCTCCGCCACCCAAGCTCCCAATATGGAACAAATGATGGCCATGCAACTACAACTTCTTCAGTGCTTTGGCCCAAAATCAAGTCAATCAAGCTCAGCAAGTACCTATTCACCCACCGCAGTCTAAGCTCGGGAATTTATGAGGACCCGACTTCGACCTTCGCAGATCTCGCCGATCCGCTGGAAGCGGATGATTGGATTAAGGAAGTGGAAAGGAAGCTGAATCTAGCTCAATGTGCTGAACATGAGAAGGTTATATATGCTGCTCATCAACTCCAAGGAGTTGCCGCCAATTGGTGGGACAATTATCGCACAGCACACCGTGATGCCCGAACATTGGTTGGGCGAACTTTTGAAGCCTTCCGTAATGCCCATATTCCTATGAGTATTATGGAAATGAAGAGGAAGGAGTTCCATCATCTACACAGCAGGAAACTCCGAGCGCTTCGCTATTTAAGCAAATTCATTCAGCTATCTAGATATGCCCCGTAAGATGTGGCGATCGATGCCGCAAAGATTTGGAGGTTCATGGGAGGGATAGACCCCAATCTTAAGGTTCAATTAGTCTCCAATGACTACCCTACTTTTCAACATCTAGTGAATAAAGCTTTATTGCAAGAAGATGCTCAACGCCAACTCTTCGACTCCTAAGAGGAAGTTCCAAGCTCACAATCATGAAGCAGCTCACGATTCACGCCACCACAGCACAACCGACCTCCAAAGACATAGTCATACAAGGATACCGATTTCTGCACTCGCCCTTACCTCAAGCTCCTAGAACTGGAAATGCAGCCCAACCGCAAGAAATGTAAATGTAGCCGCAGGAGTGCAATGCTACAATTGCAAGAATATGGGACACTATGCCAAGAATCGCCCACGTAAACGCTGCGGTAACCCCGTTCGCTTCAATCTTGACCCTACACCAGAAGAGCTCCAACCAATGGTCAAGGTCGTGGAAGCCCTCAAACTCCCAAGACTCCACGTAACATTAATCGAGGGCGATCAACCATGTTACCGCAGAGGCGCTGAATATGCACCGCACGTAGTTCGGTAAGTTTCTAGTGAACTCGCATCAAAGAATTATATTATTTGATTCTCGAGCTACACATTCTTTCGTAACAAAGGTTTTTGTTGAAAAGAATAATTGGAAAATTTGTTTGCTAAAGGACCTTATGATAGTCCAATCTCCCGAAAAGAATTGAGGACTAATTTGGTTAGCCCTAGTGCAACCATAATTATAAATGGAGTAAAGTTCCTAGCTAACCTTATTATAATAGACTCCAATGGCATAGATATAATACTTGGTATGGATTGGTTGATCAAGTATAAAGGATGATAGATTGTGCCAATCGTGCCATTATCCTTACCAATTCGATGGAATTCAGATAAGACATGAGGCGCTTATGCACTCAAAGAAGGACAAGATGTTAACCAACCTAAAAGGGAAAAGTTTGGAAGATGTGTCGATAGTTCATGAGTACCTGATGTTTTTCCCAAGATTTGCCAGATTACCACCGATCGAGAAGTTGAATTTGTTATAAACTGCACTGCATACCCAATATCAAAGAGACCTTATCGGATGTCACCGATGATTTAGCGTAAGTCAAGAGGCGATCCAAGAATTGTATGAGAAAGGATTCATCGCAAGTTCTTCGCCTTGGGAGCCCCAAAGGTTTCTAGTAAAGAAGAAGGATGGTAGTCAACGGATGTGCGTTGATTATCGAGCTTTAAATGAAGTCACTATAAAGAATAAGTATCCCTTACCACGGATCGATGATTTGTTTGACCAACTCATAGGATCAAGTGTCTTTTCCAAGATTGATCTTCTGGTCGATATCATCGCTGAAGATTAGATCTCAAGATATACCCAAGACAACCTTCGCCACAAGATATGGATTATATGAGTATACGGTGATGTCTTTTGGTCCGACAAATGCACCGCATATTTCATGAACTTGATGAATAAAGTCTTTATGGATTATTTAGATAAGTTTGTTGTTGTTTTCATAGATGACATTCTTATCTATTCAAAGAATAACAAAGAACATGAAGGTCATCTAAGGATAGTGTTGCAAAGACTCGTGAACACCGCTTATATGCCAAATTTAGCAAATGTGCATTTTGGTTAAAGGAAATTGAGTTTTGGGACATGTGATCTCAGCAGTAAGGAGTATCTCAGAGATCCCGGAAAAGTTAAGGATGTATTAAATTGACTCCACCCAAGACAAGAATCGAGATCCAAGTTTTCTCGATTAGCTTACATTATCGCCGATTTATTGAAGGCTTTTCCAAGATTGCTGCACTTTAACCCAAATTGTTAAAGAAGGAGAAGAAATTTGAATGGAGTAAATCCTGTGAGGATAGTTTTCAAGAGTTAAAGAAAAGGTTAACTTCAGACTGTTCTCAGGTTACCCGATATTCAAAAGATTTTGAGATATTTTGTGATGCTTCAAAACAAGGTCTTGGTTGTGTACTAATGCAAGAAGGAAGGGTAGTAGCTTATGCATCAAGGCGCTTAAGACCGCATGAAGAAAATTATCCCACTCATGATTTAGAACTAGTCATTACAGTGCATGCTCTAAAGTTATGGAGGCATTACTTAATCAAGAATCGTGTGAGATATATACGATCATAAAAGTTTAAAGTATATATTCACCCACTGACCTTAATATGAGACAAAGAAGATGGCTCGAATTGATAAAGGATTATGATGTGGGAATACACTATCATCCCTAAAAGCTAATGTGGTAGCCGATGCTTTGAGTCGAAAGAGTCATATGAATAATCACAATTCCAGATAAGCGCTAACCCTCCATGAGGAATTCCAAAGATTAAATTTGGAAATAGTTAACGAAGGTATTCTGTCTCAGATTGAAGGTTCATCCTACCTTGGAAGATCAAATCAAGGTAGCCCAACGAGAGGATGAATATGTTAAAGAAATTAAAGAGAATATGAAGAAAGGTAAAACGCTTGGATTTTCGTAAGATGAAGAAGGGACTCTTTGGTTTGGAAAGAGAATACTAGTACCCGAGAAAAAGGAAATAAAAGATTTAATCTTAAAAGAAGCTCATGAATCAGGATATTCAATTCATCCTAGAAGTACAAAAATGTATCAGATTTAAAGGAAAGTTATCGTGGAACAATATGAAAAGGGAAATTGCGTAATATGTAGCCTTGTGTGACATATGTCAAAGAGTTAAGCAGAGCATCAAAGACTCACTGTCTTTTGCAACCTCCGATATACCGAATGGAAATGGGAGGAAATTGGAATGGATTTCATAACAGACTACCAAGAACCAAGTTAGGTTATGACTCAATTTGGGTTATAGTTGACCGCTTAACAAAAGTCGCTCATTTCATACCAAAGAAGACTACATATTCTGGAGATAGATTGGCAGAGCTTTATATGTCAAAAATTGTGTGTTTGCATGGAGTTCCAAAGAGGATAGTGTCAGATAGAGGAACACAATTTACCTCAAGATTCTGGCAGAAGCTTCATGAAGTTTTGGGCACCAATTTAAATTTCAAGATCGCTTATCATCCTCAAACAGATGGTCGACAGTAACGGTAAATCGATATTGAAGATATGTCGAGAGCATGTGCTTTAGCCAATAAAGCCACCGATAAAAGTTTGCCCTATGCGGAATTCTCATATAATAATAGTTATCAATCTAGTCCAAGATGTCTCCGCTTGAAGCCTTGTATGGCGTAAAATGTAGAACACCGCTATATTGGTCGAGACCGAGAGAGTCAAGTATTCGACCTGATGTATTGAAGCTAGCGTAAGAACAAGTTCGCTTAATTCGAGACAGTTGAAAACAAAGACAAACCAGTAAAAGAGCTATGCGGACAATCGCGCAGAATGTTAGAGTTTCAACCAGAGATCATGTGTATTTGAAAGTGTCACCCCTAAAAGGGATGCGCTGCTTCGTGGTTAGTGGTAAACTTGTTCGAGGTATATTGACCATTTCCAATCTTAGCCGTAAGAGGAGAAGTTGCTTATCGCTAAAGCTTCCTACCCAATTGTCGATGTACATGATGTGTTTCATGTGTCGAATTGAAAAGTGTTTACGAGTCCCGTAAGAGTTAATGCCTTTAGAGGAAGTGGATCTAAAAGAGGATTTGACATATTCGAGTTTCAAATAAGATTTTAGAAGAGGCGTAACGCCGCACAAGAAACAAGACTATCAAATTCTGCAAAGTGCAATGGAGCAACCGCCCGTAATCAAGCAACTCGGGAACGAGAAGAGGATCTTCGAGCAGCAGTTTCCTAATCTATTTCTCGCTCATCCGAATCTGGGTCTAGATTCCTTCTAAGGGGGTAGGTTTGTAACATCCCAATTTTTGCTTTTATTTTGAAGAAATAGTTTTAAATTAATAATTTCCAATTATTCGAATTTTCGAATTTAAAGTTTCGTTGAAAAGAAAATTTAATATCAAAATAAGTTGGAAATATTTTTTATATGTTTAAAACATTATCGTGAATTATGTGAATTTTTCTGGAATTTTTGGAATTTATTTGGTATTTTTCGAGTATTTTAAAGCCTCCTAATCATTTCTCAAAATCAAAAGTAATTAAAATTTGAAACTCTCCCGAGCCGACAAGTGTCGCCCATCGCCATTTCAC